>WRNY01000023.1:0-554754 GCA_012978405.1 Pseudocercospora macadamiae
ACGCGCCCAAATGATTTGGAATTAAAACAGGGCTATCTAGATCGATAGTACTATTATCTATAAGTCATAGATAGCTATAGCTATAGCTATTGGTTCTAGATAAAAGAAACAAGAGTCTAGACCTAAAGATTAGAAATCAAATGTTCTAGAGTAGTATCTAGTACGTAAAAAATACTAGGGACTCCTAGTAAGACGCGTAATCTGATTACAAGTCATAGAAGGTACTAGATACCTAATAGCAAAGATATAAGGAGGGCAGAAGACCTACCTATAGCTATTAGTCTAAGCAAGCAAGCAAGAATTAACTCTTACTACTACTACTATTACTACTACTACTACTGGTTATTTTACGACTATCTACTGCGAAAATACACCCCTTTTCATAGATATTAGTACATAATCTACACGCCCAAATGATTTGGAATTAAAACAGGGCTATCTAGATCGATAGTACTATTATCTATAAGTTATAGATAGCTATAGCTATAGCTATTGGTTCTAGATAAAAGAAACAAGAGTCTAGACCTAAAGATTAGAAATCAAATATTCTAGAGTAGTATCTAGTACGTAAAAAATACTAGGGACTCCTAGTAGGACGCGTAATCTAATTACAAGTCATAGAAGGTACTAGATACCTAATAGCGAAGATATAAGGAGGGCAGAAGACCTACCTATAGCTATTAGTCGAAGGAAGCAAGAATTAACTCTTACTACTACTACTATTATTACTACTACTACTAGTTATTTTACAACTATCTACTGCGAAAATACACCCCTTCTTATAATAATAGCTCTTTTCTATTAAATAAGACTCTATTCTTAAAGCCTAAAATATATAATTTTATTGCCTTTTAAGGTATCTAAATATAAATAATTTTTTACTAGAAGATATCTTAATAGATTCTTCTAATAAGATTTACTTACTTTTAATTATAATTTAAGCTTATAGACTAAATAGAGATAAAATAGTACGTCTACTCTAACTTAGCCTTTAGAGGGATTTATATTTTATCTCTTTTAAAATAGAGTATTTATTTAACTATTATAATCCTAGCTTTTACTAGAGTCTTCTATTTAGATCTCTTTATAACTATAGCTAGTTATAGCTATTATGATAATTTATCTATTACTATTAGCTTATAGATAATTATTATATAGCTATAGCTATTATAGCTAAGTATCTATTCTTTTAATTTTTAAATAGATATTAGCTCTAGCTATTTTTAGCTATAAGTTATTTATCTATCTTTAATAAATAGAGATTTTAGCTATGTTTTACTAAAAAATCTATCTATCTTTTAGATAGATAAAAGTAATATCTATAATCTATAGCTATAGCTAATAGATAAATAGATATAATATATTAGACTTTTAGTAAAAGATTATAGCTTTTAGAGTAATAGCTATTCTTTTACTATTCTTTAACTAAATAGTTAAAGAAAATATCTCTAATAACTACTATAGTATAGTACTATAGAAGTTATTAATTAGATATAAATCTAGAATAAGAAAGACCTTTAGAGTAGATCTTAATTATAATAGACTATAGTCTAATTAATTCTACTATCTTTTAGATATTAAGTATATTTATATAGAGTATTCTAAATATAGACTAATTTCTTAGAATAATAGTTAGAGATATTAAAGTAAAATACTTTAAAATCCAAATTTAAGATTTTAATATACTTTATAATAGTATCTAAAAAAGAATAGTATCTATACTCTAGATAATAAAGTTATCTATTTCTAGTTACTAAAGTAATCTTTAAAGATATAGATTTATAGAAACTATATACTCTATAAGCTACCTTTTATTATATATTTTCCTTATCTTAAAAGCTAGTTTTAGAATAGCTATAGGTTATAATAGAGCTATTTTAAGTTAATTTTTAATTTTTTAAAGCTATAGCTATTTTTATAATAGCTATAGATATTAATTTATTTTATTTCTTTAATTTTAGAGTTATAGCTATTATAGATAAATAGCTATAAGTATAAAGCTAATCTAGATAGCCTAATTTTATTATCTAGCCTACTATAAGATTAAGGTCTTAGTATACTAGCTAGTATTACTATATAATATTAATATAACTTTATTATTATTATATCTTAATAACTACTATATATAGAAATATATTTAATATATATAATAACTTATATAATTGCGCTCTATAATATACTAAAAGATAGATAATATTAGATAGAAAGTAGTAGTATAGTACTATTAATCTAGAAGCTAACTTTTATACTACTATATTACTTTACTCTCTATACTTTTAAACTACTATAAAGATACTTTTTTTTCTTCTTATATCTACTATACTCTAGCTATAGCTCTATCTCTTCTATAGCCTCTTCTATATAGTTTTCTATATCTATTATCTATATAGAAGACTTATCTATAGCTTCTTCTACTAGTAGATCTATCTCTAGATCTCTAGTAGCTATATTTATAAATTTATTAAATAACTAATTATTAAATCTACTATATTTATTATCTACTATCTCTATAGATTCCTCTACTTCCTAGGTAGCTATAGGCTTAATAGACCTATTTACTAAAGTAATTAGCTTAAATAGTAATAGTCTAACCTATAGTATAGAGACTCTAGTAAATCTAGTAGATATTATTAATACTATAGGTATTAATAGTTATTCTTAATACTCTTATTTAAGCTATTATCTTTTTATAAGCTATTACTTCTTATATTATAAATAGAAGGCTTCTTCTTTTATATTAATAGTATTACTATTATTATTAGTATATACTAGACTAGTAGCTAGAGTACTACTATTACTATTATTAATAATTAGTAGTTATAATACTATAGCTACTATAGTAGAAGCCTATTTAAATATTATAATTATATTATTTATATCTACTATAGCTTCTTAATTTTTCTTTAATAGCTTCTATATTTAATATCTATTATATATATACTAATTCTTTATTAACTTAGTAACTTTCTTTTTCTTACTATTTAGTATAAAGTAATTAACTTTATTACTCTAGTTAGATAGCTATAATAGTATAATAGAAAATATTATTAACTAAGCTATTATTAATAGAGCTAGCTAGATTATAGTAGCTTAACTATTATTAATCTTATAGAGAGTTTATAACGCTATAGTAGTCTATTTTATCTATCTCTTTTTAAAAGTAGAAGTAGTATATTCTACTACTTTATTTACTAGATTCTTACTTAGTTTATAAGAAAAGTTAAATTAAGTAAAAACTAGTTTTAAAAAGATAGTTATAGAAAGGTTACTATAGCTATCTATTTAAGTTATAAGTATCTTAAACTATATCTAATATATTTATATCTAGTATAACTACTTAGTAATATTAAATAAAGTATAATAAGCTATCTTTTATTCTAATTAAGTAGCTATAGCGTTATAGTTATTATCTATATATTACTAGTAGCTATTAATACTATTAGAGTTATTAATTATCTCTATTTTATAGCTAAAGCTAAAGTAGTAATAATCTTCTAGTATAGAGTTATTTAGCTAGTATCTATAGATTAATAAAAGAAGTAGAGCTATACTCTTAATATAGGCTCTAGCTATATAATAGCTATATAGAAGTCTATATTACTTTAGTAACTTATAGTTATAGAAGTAATATAGTAGATTAGCTATAGCTATTTTATAGATTAGATTAATTATTAATAGATAAGTAATCTAGTATAGAAGAAGCTATTCTAACTATACTACTAGGTTATTATTAGACTATTTATTAAGGAGCTATCTATTATAATCTAATAGCTTCTACTACTTACTATTTATATAAATAAAGGTAAAGTAAGAGATCTAAAAGTATATAAGATTAAATACTATATTATTAAGCTCTATAGGCTTCTTATAATAGCTATAGTCTTCTAGTACTTAAAGGTCTCTAAAATATTATCTAGTACTTTAATATATATATTTAATTATCTCTTTAATTAATAGCTTAATAGATAGAGAATATTTAATAATATAGTAATATTTCTTACTATACTAAGTCGATATAATACTAAGGTTTAAGTACTATAATATATAGTACTTAATAAATAGTTGCTTCTTATTATTATTAATTTACTAGATCTAGAAGTAGTATTATTTAGCTACCTTAAAGCTATCTATTAATTACTAATAATTAATAGCTAGAGCTTTAATTATTAGTAACTTAATCTACTACTAAATTAAGTAATAATAAACCTTTTCTCTTTTAGCTTTACTATAACTTTTAGCTACTAATAGATATAACTTAAAAGCTTCTATAATATAAAAAATATATAACTAGATAATTTTATATCTATAGCTACTAAGCTTCTATCTTTTCTATATACTAGAAAGAAAGGCTTTTATATAGTCTCTAATCTTTACTAATATAAGCTTATAGCTTCTACTATTTACTAGACTATAATTAAGAATATAATTATTAATATATTTCTAGTATTTAAAAAAATATATAAGATTTTCTTTTTTATAGAAATATATTATTATAGAAAAGATCTTTTCTATATTTATAATTATAGTAATAATTATTAATAGTAGTCGATTATACTATATATTAAATATTATATTAACTTTAATAATAAAGCTACTAATAAATTAATAAGCTTATAGCCTCTACTTAAAGTAAAAGAATATAATTTATAAAAGCTCTACTACTATTCTTTTACTACTATATAGATTAAGAATATAGTTAAACTATAATCTTATATAGAAGTTATAAAGAGTAAAGGCTTTTATAATATTATTATAGTTATTTTAGATAGTATCTATAGCTTATAAGCTAGAGGTTATTACTTTATAAATATCTCTTTTTATATTATAATATTCTTATTTAGATACTAGGTCTAAATACTTAGCTTTAAGGATATACTATATCTTATAAGTTAGAAAGTTAGTAGCTACTAAGTAATAGGTCTTATCTATAGCTTTATTATAGTTAGATATATACTATTTATAAGCTAGATAAGTAAAAGAATTATATATTTCTTAATAGATATAACTTCTATAAGTTATAGTAATTTACTATACTTTATTAGATATTCTAGTAATCTTCTTAAAAACTATATTAATTATATAAGTATAATCTATTACTATATTAGCTATATTTAGCCTACCTAAGTAATAGCCTTTCTTATTAATATAGTTATAGTTAGCCTATATTAATCTACGCTTATTTATAGTAATATTAGCGCTATAGATATACTAGAGTCTTAGCTTTCTATTTTTCTTTAAACTATAAATAGTTATAAAGTATCTATTAGTAAAGTTCTAGCCTTATATATACTTCTTAGTATCTTTCTATATATTATATAACTCTCTATTATATAAATATAGTAGATATTAGTATAGAAAGCTACTTATAGTAGTAAGAAGTTATAGAGTAAAAGCTTTATCTAGAGTACTATAAGAGCGCTAGTTATACTTCTACTATAGATTTACGCCTTCTAGAGTAGTATAGTAATATAATATTTAGATAGAAAAGAATTTAATACCTAAAGAATTAATTAGAAAATAAGTTAGAGTAATTAGAAAATAATTTATACTATAGATAATATATTAAAGAAAAGAAAGTTATTATATAAATAAATTTAAGTATTATCCTAGAAATAGTAATAAAGCTTAGTTAGCTAATATACTAAGGATTTATAATATTAGAGGCTAAAATATAACTACTATACTAATTATAATAAAATTAAAGTATATAATAGTATATAATACTATAATAAATTTATATTATTAAATATATTAATAAGTATAGTATAAATAGAAAAAACTATAGTTAAAGAAATAGCTATAATACTAAGAATATACTAAAGCTATAGTAGGCTAAGTAATAAAATTAGGCTATCTAGATCGGCTTTACTATAAGTATTTTTAGTCTTTTTTAAAACTTTTCTCTAGAAAAAAATAAATATATTTTTATTTTAAAAGAGTTTTTCTTAGTATTTTTATTATTTATTATAGCTATAGCTTCTAATAGTACTTTTATTATCTAAGCTAATATAAAAGCTAAGCTATAAGATATATATATACTACTAGAGTCTTTTATTAATAGTAGATATAGTACTAGATCTAGTATAGTATAATACTTACTAGAATAATATAGAAGCTTAATAAGATAGAATACTATAATTCTATAGTAGTATATACCTAAGAACCTAAGAATAATATAGAGAAGGTATACTTTATTATAGTAATATAGCTAGAATCTAGTATAAAGTAAAAGCTTATAACTTAGATATAAAAAAGATTCTTTATAAAAGTTATAGTTAGTATCTAAGTAATAAATATTTCTAATAGTATTCTCTAATAGTACTAATATCTCTTTAAAGTAACTCTATATTTAAAATAATATATAGTATAAAAAAGGTATTTAATAGTCCTTATATTATATAGTAGTATATTTAGTTATTATAAGTAAGTTATTATATTACTTTTTTATAGGTTTTAATAATCCTAGAGTATAAGTAACTATAAGCTATCTACTTCTAAAATTATAGAATATACTTTTAAATCTAAGTAAAGCTACTATAATACTTTATACTAATACTCTTATTAAAGGTCTTAGCTTTTATATATATTTAAATTTATATCTATATCTTAGGCGCTAGATATAATATTAACTTTTACTTAATACTATACTACTACTATAATTTATTTATATTCTTTTAAAGGAATATTACTTAATATAAGCTAAAAACGCTACCTATTCCTCTAAGTTAACTTTATAGTTAAATCTAATAAGCTATAAGAACTTTTGCTATATAGAATATAGCGTCTCTATATTAAGTTCTAGCTATATAGCCTACTAGTTTATACTTAGAGAATAATTATCTAGCTCTTTACTTATAATAATAATAGTAGTACTAAGAAGGTAGTAAGAAGGTCGTATAGTATTTCTTTAAATAATACGACTAAATAAGACTACCGCTATAATAAGGATATTAGTGTCGATAAGATATTTGCGAAGAAGGCGGTAGATCTGGCTGCTTAGACGGTCGGCCCAAACGGTGTCTCCGGGAACCTAACGTAGAGTCGGGTTCCACTAATATATTAACCAAATCAAGACCGCAGCTATGCGAGAGGCGGTTGCGTCGGTCGTGAACTAAAGTATTCTCGGACGCTGACCAGCGCATGGAAGGATGGGCAGAGGACGCTCGGTCAATGCAAGCATTCTGTTCTCAATAGCCTTGTGAATGTCTGCTATGTTTTGGCCCGCAGATTTGATGCTTGTCTGAAGGCTTCCAGAGGATTCCGCTTCGCTCCGCTTCCATCGTTCATCGCTCACAACTATGTCGTCGTCTTGTGGTTCGGCGGAAAGCGGCAAAGGCGCTGTGGGGATGGCTGCGTGAGGATCTACAAGGCCGAAGAAGTGGTACACCACAAAGCGCGTTGCCGTTGTACCAGAGTAGGCCGGGAGATGAGCACCACGAGCCAGTATGTCGAAGCTGACTAGCTTATTTCGGATCTCCTGAAGCGATGGATGCACGTCGAAGTCCATTTGAAAACACGCCGCGTCGACAGGCGTACCGTAATCATTTGGGAATCGAGCCACATCGGTGGTCATGGTCTATGGCTTGCGTGTGACCAAAGAGCGTTCTGAGCGGGAGATGAGGGAGATTTTTCGAGTCCTGAGATATCTGGAGAAGGGTTGATCGAGTTCATGAAAAATGGAATGAGGACATGGTCGCTTGATCTCGTTATCAGCATTGCGCGACAAAGGGCTGGTCGCCATGGATACTCGCGTCATTCGCTCATCTCCATGGCGGCAACGACGTGGTAGGAATGTTCAATTTGAGAAGTTCGCTCACGTAAGGACTGTAAAGATCAGATGTAGGAGTCGCCCCCATCTGAGCGGCATAAGGAGCAATGCAGTATTGCCATTTCTCGTAGTGGTCACGGTTGCAGGCGATGGAATGGTCGCAACGGTGCAGTGACTGCATGCGTTGAAGTTGGAGTGGTTACAGATGGTGGGGTGACTGCGGACGTCGAGTGGCTGCAAACGGAAAGTTGATCATAGCAGGTAGAGTAGTTGGAAACGGTAGAGTGGTTGCGATGTAGCACGATTGCGGCACAGCGTGGTTTGGGTGCGTGGTTTTGTTATGGCATGATCTCGACGTGGTATAGTCATGACATGGCATGATTGCGGCGTTGTGGCATGTGCGAAAATGTAGGAATGTAAACAGTGAAGTAGTTCGCATCTGGATCGGCATCCCCGTCCCTGCTCTCATCCATGCTGCCGAGCATCCGAGCCTCTTGCAAGGGGCGGCTGACTCCCTCGTTCTCATCCAAGTCGTATCACGGTGATGGTAACAGAATCGGACCATACAACAGTGGCTCGTGCGGTCGGCATGTTGTTCAGAAAAGAAGCGGAGTGGTCATTGGTACAGCCAAAGACTATGGCCGAGGAGTGGCACTCCAGGACGGTCTCCGTCTCGTGAGGATACATACAAACATCTTTCGTACCAACGCTCGAAGGCCGTTTCCTGGAGACAGGGACGATGCTTTTCGCCGAGTCTGGCTGAGACCCAGGACACAAGGCGACGAAAGCCGTGACTGGGCTAGTCTCGCAACTGGAAAAGTCAAACGAGTGGGTGAAGTGTCCATGATCGCCGGTCGACTTGCACGCATTCGCCTGTGTGCAGACGCGAGATCGATCTCGATTGGTCTGATTCAAGATCGGCCTGACTAAACAGGAGAGAAGTAGTGGGATACACTCTCGCCCGAGCTACCGGCAGCAGGACGTTCGGGAGAAACCCAACGGTGTTGGGAACTTGGCAATGACACCAGGTGTATTCAAATGCAGGAATTACGCACCTTACCTCGGACTTCCATGGCAAACAAATAAGCCAGGTCTCTAGAGACCTGCGTCGGAAATCCCGCATTTCTGCCCTGGAAACATACCTGGTGTAAGACCAATGCCGCAGGGATGTGACAACAGAGCGTGATTGGCACGCGCCAAGCATACCAGCATGACGAAGATCCATATGCCTTGTTTCCGTGGCATATGGGACGTCCAACGACTGGCAAAGTACCGGCAACTCTCGCTGCCGTTTCCATTTGCTTCCTCTTGGAATTTACCTCGGACGTGACTACTCCTAGAAATCTCAGCTCATTTCGGCCACTTCCGAGCGATCCTTATTCGAAGCACCACGTCGACATCGAAGAACCAGTAATCTGAAACGAGCACGTTGACTATCATACCCACTCCCAAGGCCTTATTTGAGTCATCATACTTTGCAGCCACCCTTCTACTTCAGCCTATCATACCAGGTGAGAGCAACGTAACTGCTAGGTAGCATCTATCACTAATACCTATGCAGGTAGATCACTCACCGAGGACATGGAAGCTAGGAGGCCTGCCTTACTCCTTGCCGAGACAATACGATAACAATACGAGGCATTGTCATGTATACTATTGAGCTGGGGGAGGAGGCCGAATCATACACGCCGAAGGTGAAGCAGGCAGTCAAGGAAGGTATCAAAGCGCTACTCGGTGAGATGATTGAAAGTTTCAACAATGACAATGTCAGTATGAGGGAGAAGACGTATGCGGACATCAACAAAAGTGGCTTGAAGGAGAAGGATTGGACCATATCGCGTGCTGCCGAGAAATTAGATGAGTTGAAGCAGTATGGCACCATGATCGAGGATCCTGAGAAGAGGAGGTAATTCTTCTCGGGCCTTCCAAAGGTGATCGTTGATTCAGACAAGATGAAGCGGGACTGGTTCGCGAAAATCGACAGTGCGGTCGATGTGCAAAAGAACAAGTGGGACAAAGCTTTCAGCGAGATGAAGAAGATGCAAAACGTCTGGCTTCGCGGATTGAGAGACGACTTCACGCATGAAGGCATCGACGTAGTCTTGAGGGTGAAGGACCCCAATGACATCGCCACCAGGTTGGGGCCGTGCTTTGCGACAGTCATTAATCAGCACTTGAAACACATGGAAACAGAGGCGGAAGCTTTCCAAAACGCCGCGAAGGAAGAGGAGCAGCAGCAAGAATAGACATTTGATGTCGATGCGGCGATCGACGACCAGGTGATCGGGCTGAAGCGGTGGGTGGGGGAATCTCATCTTGCAAGAATGAGGCAGAAGAGTGGAGCGGACATTGCCGACAAGGCTTCTTTCTTGGCTCAGGTCGCAAGACACGACCGCGATAGGTCGTGGCCGGCTATGTTCATCGCTAGAATGAGACGGGAGGCCAACGGGCGGATGATGCGGCGCAAGCAGAAGCTTTATGCGGAGATTGAAGACCTCACAATTAAGATGAAGCAAGCCGCGGACGATCACAGCGATAGAGGAAAGAAGTCTATTGACATGCTCGTGTTGTCTCAGCGACGGAACACAATCATCGAACAAAAGCAACGTGACTTCAAGGACAATGACAGTGGTGTTCGAGTAATATGCCTTGGGTACTAATAAGCTCGTTGTTGCTTCTGATGCGGGACTCTGGTATCCTGTAAGTCGGATGTCTTGTACGGTGAAGAGCACGTAGATAGCTGACCAGCTGTAGACTGTCGGTCGAGAGCAGTGGGACTCTGATAGCATTGATCATACATTCATCACACTTGTTCCATTGTGTCTTGTCATTTTTGCACCACATCGATGTCCAGATTTCCTCTTCCTCTGCCTCCACAGATGAAGTTAGAGCGCCTGACAAAGAGCCAGCTGTGTCGTGTCATTCGTACATTGTAACCGCTTTCGTATATTCCAACAACCTTTGCGTTCCACCTTCTTTCCAACACCCACCACCCACCAAGAAAGTGTTCATGCCGGATCCGGCCTTGGAGAATTCCTTATCCCAATGTCGATCGTTGATTATAGTGACATCAGCACCAGGCACAGTGTCAAAAATCAATTCAGTACACTACACAAGACGTTCAACAGAAAGTATTCGAAAACGATTCAGATCGCAGTGACACCATCAAGCTTGCTTCTTCGAGCGGAGATGCCTTCTCTACCCACCATCGCTTCTGCACCCCAGTCCAGGGTGACAGGTAGCAACGTTGCAAGCGATGGGCGTCATCAGCAGCTAACATCCCTACAGATGAATGGACAACATCACAGCACGCGCAATGACACTCGCGGAGCGCTTTAGCGAGCAGATCAAATACGCTTTCGCAGAGCTCTCTGAGCGAGAGCAGAAATCTGATGACGTTCGCACGACAAAGCTGAGGCCAGTAGTGGACGCAGTAGTCCATGAGCTGATCATGCAGCTGGAGGAAGAGAATGATGCCCGCTGCATCAAGGCAGAGCAGGAGACTAAGGCGCACATCGCCACGAGAATCTCGACGCCGAAGCAAGTCATCGGCGCGTTAGGCGATAACGATGCCGTGAATGCCCTGATTACTGAGGCGACCATTGAGATGGCACCGCAGACTGGCTCAATGTTCACCACCTTGAAGCATGAGCTTGACGCAAAGGTTGTCAGGATGACCATGGGTTTGAAGCAGAAAGTCAACGAAGTAATAACGAAGATGAAGGATACCATCGACGTCACTGTATTGGAGCAGCGGTTCGAGACAGTCATCGAGCAGGAGTTTGGTGGCAAATTGTCAACCACTCAGAAAGAGTAGTAGCATACAGTAGACAGAGACAGATTATAGCAGCATTACAAAAGGCGTGTGGAAGCTATCCGGACCAAGCTTCTCAAGTCATGAATGTAGATACCGACATGAAGAGCTCTTTCTGCGTTTCGTCATGTGAGGAACTTAATTGTCATGCTCAGCGTGTTTACATTTGAAGCAAAGGTCGCAAATGGAAACGCAAGCTGGACCTTCCGAGGTGATCGAAGCAGTGCCACGAAAAGTCCGCGCAACTACCGATGGGGAGATGATGATCGGCAAGGGATCTTAGCAGTCAACGCTGTTCTCTCCGCGCTCTTGTTAAATTCTCCTTTTCGAAAGTCAGATCTTCTTTCGCTGCATCTTGACTTGATTTGTGGGATAGCTGAGGATGAACTCAATTTCCGTCGCTCTACCGTCCTTGGATGAACTGGGTTTGGGTAATGTGGCGATGTCCTATCATCATGGATACTGATGTCAAAGCTTCCAAAGCCATGTTATCGTCATCCCGAAATTCCACGTCAGTAATCAGAAGCTTGGCCCTTGAACATCCTGTCGCTGGGATGTGATGTTCTCGTCGCTGACATGACTGCATAGTTCGTTGCCGCTTCTCTGATAAAGAATAATTCAGTACTGATGTATTCTCCGCGTCCGGTCAGCTGGGGAACCCATAGTGCGAGGAGTATGCTGATAAGCCATCCCCGAGTCTGCATTCATGTGTCTTGTGTTTGACGTGGTCGCAATTGAGAGATTGCTGCTCAAATCGGGATAGTGTGTACTTCTGACGATGCTTCGGCAGGCACTCACCAGCAATATGTTCACTCTCACGACATTCGTTGCTGCTTTCATTCGCGCTTCCAGGCATTCCGTCATCGCGCGCTCGGCGAAGCCGCAGTTCTTGCAGCCGCGCTTGTCAGGGAGCTGCTCCTGAGCTGTGTCTTAATAGTCCGTCTATGCAGAGAGACCTGGCTGCATCAAGTTCTCGTGCGTCGTAGACCTCCTTCATCAAAGTCATCATCTGGTGGCTTGCGGAGACGTGCAAGTCGGTGACTTTGCATTCTGAGCAGGTGCTTAGATTGATCCTCGTGCTAACAACGTAAAATTGGTTCCAAATTTTCTTGCATGTGAGCGCAATGCTAGGAGCAGAATATTGGTCCAGAATTGAGCGGCTCTCGGAACCGTAGCTCGGCACGCGGGAGATCATGAGCTTCTGATCCAGAAACTGGAGGCGGTATTTCTCGCGTCAATTGCAGGTTCGGTAGAACTTGATCAGCTCGCGGCAGTTCGGACGCTGTTGAATCAGGTTGTCAAGGTGAGCCTCGTTGAGAAGTGATCCATTGACGGGGCTTGGAACATTTAGGGCAGTGTGCTGGAACTCAGCTGCTTAAGTCACCGCCAGAAAGCTTCGCCTTCTTTTTTCCAGATTTCGCTGAGCATGAAGCAGTTTTTCGGGGAACAATTTTGAAGATGACGGTGAAATGTAGCGCCAGACTTTGCAAAGGCGCATGAGCCAAACGGAACGAATAGAGTTCGAACACCAACTCGTAGTGTCGGCCGTAGTGATATCGTTCATGGGCGTTGGTTGTTGCAAGAAGACTCGAGTACGTGCTTTAAATGTCCTGTGAAAGCCGCTGGATGAGCGTAGGGAGATCGTCCGTGCCCTGTCTTGGCGTTATTGCCATCAGGCAGGCACTTCTAACGTTGGCGCTCGCTGCATGTTAACTTACCGACTAGGAACGGATTGAGGCGCAGACGCTTCCCTTTCTGGGCCACCATCATGGTGCTGGATTGAGTCAGACGGTGAAACAACGGATGACGAGGTGAAAATGACTCGCGATAAGCCTCACTGGTCCACAAAGCCATGGCAGCTGTACTCATGGACTTTCTCGCGACCCAGATCTTGATTTCGAAGCACGTTCCGTCACTCCAACGTGTTGGGACCTGTTCTGTCCACGGTCAGATTGCATACACGAAGTGCGTACGGCGACATCACCACACCACACTGTTTTCAATCAAGACTCTCACGAAACGCTGATATTGGCAGGTGTTGGCCTGTATCAGTCAGGCATCCTCGGCAGCGGACCTTCCGTCCTGGCCTGGAACTTCATGGTCTTGCTCCGCGTACGGCACCACCTTGGGTAGAGCTCACTTGAAAGGGCACAGGGACGCTTTGTATGTGCAAAAGGCACCATATCCGAGCTGTTGCCTGGCGCTAGGAGCAGAGAGTTGACGTCGCCGCGATCCAATGCAGTGACTTCAGGATCTGAACTGCAGCATGTATTGTGCTCTCCTGTCACGTTCGCTCAGGCTCTGCGCACTCAGTAATCATGGCACTCGAACTTCATTGCAATTTCCACTTGGCATCTAGGGAATTGCTTCAGGCTGCCCCAGTAAAGCAGATGACTTGCTGACTTGTCAAATGGTCCTTCTGGTACTACCAGTGTTAGGTCCTCCATCCATCTCGGTACGGTGTGAGCTACTTCTTTGCTGGCCCTTCTTCGGATTTCATTGTTCTTGGATGACCTTCAGGGTCGAGGTCTGAGTCTAGTTCGTTTCCGTGTACTTCCTTTGTTCTTCGTATTCACAGACTCATTCGGCTTTCGATGCGTAGCACTTCATCATATACATCGAGACATCATAATACATGCCACCACCATCATCGAATAGCAGCGCGAGGCGATGGTCGTTGACAGAGGAATGGGTCAACGCAAATGGTGAATTTCATCACAACTTCTTGCTGGACAGGACTGACATACCGGCAGCGTGGGGTAATACAATGAGATATGCAATTTTTTCGCAATATATAGCACCAGTCGGAGCGAAAAGCAGCGCGAGTGGATTCTCTGTGCCATGGGAGTCCGCCATTCCACCTAGCGACGTCCTTCGCCACTCTTGGCCGAACAGCCTCAACACGATGGCACAAAAGCATACCCTGATCGGGCGTTGTCACACTCTCGGGTTCATTCTCTAAGCAGAAAGAAGCACGAGACCAACCTTGTCCCAATGCGAGTCACCTAACCGATACGAAAGTCTTCACTATCCGGATTCCGAAGAAGATGTCATGCCAACGATTTGCGATGTATGTCAAGAAGCAACATGTCAGACACATTACCATGACCTGGACCCTGAAAATCTGCCAATCAAGGGACCTGCTATAGCACCTTCTGAGGACGATCTACAACCTGAAAAAGATGACAAGCCCACAATTTGTGACACATGTCAAGAGATAGGACATGGCACTCAGGACCATGAGCTAGACCCGGAGGATCACAACTTAGACGCAGGCACTCTGTTCAGCCACGGACTAGCTACACCACCACTCTCCGAAGATGGAACAGAATATTCCTTCGTATGTACAATCTGTCATGAGGAGCAACATTCCAGTAATTTCCACACATCCGGGCTACCATGGATCAGTAGCTGATAGCGAGACCTTCGCATGAACGATGAATTGGCTTATCCAAGAACACATGAGAATGCTAACCTGAGAAGAGGTCTTTGATTATTAGCTGCAAGCTTGGAGAACAATGTACATGAGTATAGAAGCCTATTTGGGTTATGTAAACGATGTTGGGCCCGCCGGACACGGCAAACTCGATATCCCGTAGTATATCTATAATCAAGACGCTCTCATGGCTTCTTCTCAGATTTCTGATGATTGCGAATTGGCCGCCTTGCAAGTTGAAACAGCCACATATGAGCTCAGAAATGGCAAAACTTGATTCTTGGTGCTGTTTATCTGGCTTCTCGTTACTCGATCAATCAAGACAGCCAAAAGCCCGTTATTGCGGAGATGCTTGATCTCAAAGGAGGCCAGTCTTCTGCGTACGGCTGGAATAGAAGTTCCAAGACAGCTACTGTGCAATATCAATATAGATACACCACATGAGATCTGCGAGGTTGGCGATTGCTGCAAATCACCTCACTATACATGATTCGCACGACAATCAGGCGGGAGACCTATCCTCTTCATGACTTCTAGGTCCATATGATCCTTCTTTGAATGAGGTACCGAAGCCCTCTAACATCATGCCCTGGTCGATCTTCTATACCATGCACATAGTTTGATCCAAGTTTGAGCCAGAGCAGGGAAATCACATCGGGATGGGTCGACGTGCTTGTCCCATCGGAACACCTACAACTGTCCCATGGTTTGATGCTCTACGATAGGCTGAATGCCTTGAGCTTAGACACGGTGGCAGCTTTTTCGACCAGAAAGGTTTACTATCCCGGGAATCGGACTGACACTGTCAACGATCACCGTCTTGCAACTTGGCAGACGTTCAGAGTCATGCGAGTAGCGAGTTTGAGCTTGCTGAGATTGCCGATCTCAAACTTGATCAAATATGCTTCGGAATTTATCCTTCTCGAGCTCTTGCTCGAAAGTGGCAAAAGGCCACTTTCGCAGATTCTTGGGTATTGCAAGAGGCCAGACTCGTGCATGCTGGATCTTTCCGAACATGGTGATATCTAACGTTTTGGAAGCGACGGAGAGTGCAACATCATCGTAACAGTTTGACGACTCAATGCTACATAGAGTTTTCTCCTCATCAGGTTAGCAGGATGGAATATTGAGAAGTTTAGACAATGTTGCTTTCATTTATATAGCTCCTGAGTCTATCCGAAGGCGACGACATAACCGGAGGTTGACATGCACTATACAGATTTGTCCATTTCCAATGCTATTGTCGGCACGTAATGGTTCTGCGTAGTGTTGAACACGTCGCTTGCCCGTCCAGCCAGTGTCAAATGAGAAAATCGATAGCCATTCCATTGGACTAGGAGGATGTCTCGCGGCCTTTTGAAGAGGTGGGTTGCTCATGATAGAGATCCCATGAACGGAGGAAGTGGAGGGAGTGGAAGGGTTGGACAAAATGCCATGGTTTCGCTCTTTGTGAAAATCGACTGTGTGATGTCGTACGGTGAGGCATGGGTGGTCTGACCATAGAGACTGCGATACAAATCGTCGTGGAAATGGTCATAGTCCTCAAGTACTTGCTGACGTCCTTGGTACAGATAAACGATAGGTGGGGTACCGCTGATGATAGTAGCGGCAGCCATGATCAGCCGATCAAGTGTCATCTTCTCTCGTCGTGTGCCAGTTTCATACCTCGTAAAATCGGGGCGCATCCGGCGATCACGTTCCTTGTATACGTCTGACCAAGTGGACACTGGGAAGTTGGGATCGTACTGCAGTTGCAGATGCCAGTCGGTAGCGTAGAAGTCGTATCGTTGTCGTTCGTCTTCCGTTCCGGGACAGTCATTCGAGATGTTGGCGGTGATCCAGTCAAGAATAGAGATGATGCAAAGCTTCATGCCAGAAACACTGCAGTTTTCAGGAACTCTCAGCATGCGGCACAAGGCCGTGAGATGTTTTGGACAAGGGAGATTCCCGGTGGAGAAATCATGCAACTGGGCGTGTGCCCTGATGACTGCTTCCTCCTCGGAGAAAAACACAATCGGATTCTCTCCATTAGCTATATCAGTGTAATTAGCCATTGCATTTAATTAAATGGATGCTCGTCCGACACCTACGGATTCCTCCAGATCTATCGACTACACTGGTAGAATTAGGCATGATGTTCTACTCAATCCTTGTTCGTCCGAATCACTCACAGATTCGGTCAACACTCAGGCCGATGGTAGCTTTGTTGATTGACTTGAACTGCTTCGCAGTTTCTGGACCGAGGACTTTAGAGGCCTGGCTGCCATCAGCGATTAGCATGCTCGCAACATGGAATGAATACATACATATCGAGTTGGATCCTTCTTTTTAGAGGAGTGACGGTCGCCACGAGAGCTTCCAGCTTTGATCTTCAAGTCCTTCTTCGAAATGCCAGAAGAAGGGAAGTGTGTGCACGCTCCTGGATCGCATGCCTTCTCATGGGAAGAGTTGCGGCTCTGCATAGGTGCCATTATCTCCTAGAGACAGTAGAGGGTGCAGCACTAGAACAGATGGCACTAGACAAGATGAGAGGCTTAGTGAAATCGGCAAAGGGCAGAGAGGGCAGGTAGATGGTCTGGCAAGTAGAGAAACATCTAACCTGAAAATGTGTTGAGAGAGTAGCCGATAGGTGGGCTTCCAACTTTAAGTAACGTACGCCAGCAAGTAGGCGTGAAACGCTTGTATGGCAGAGTGGATGAGGTTGCACAGCGCGCATGAAGCGACGCGACTGTGATGCCCATACCCCAGCAGAACGCATGCGTTCTTACGATTCAGGAAGAGTGACGCGTCTGGTACCAGCATGGACGGAGGAGAGCAGTGATATGTTGTGTTCTGGTCAGGTCGTACACTCATGCACGTCACAGAGTTTGACATCTGCAGACGCATTAATTTGGCCCGAGATAGCGGCGATCCGGCCACGCTGTTAGCCACCATGGAACTCTCTTCCATGCATCGAGCAGATGGATTCTGAGTCGCTTGGTCGTGTATAAGAGGCTTTGATAGCATCCAGCTAATGCGATGATGACAATCGAGATGCTGTACTCGAAAGCTTGTTGTCCAGGCCAAAATGTGGTGTGGTGATGAGGCGATCTGCCAAGAAACGCTAGGCCAAATGTGGATTCATTAATGGAGTCGCCTGCCGTCGGCTTTGAAGCGCTCGCTGCAACCTGGTTCTCCTCCCGCCTACTTGCCGTTGCCGATAGATTAACTCGTTCTCCGATTTCGTGCAGGTGCCTATCATTGGACGAGGACCTTTGGTGCGACCTCCCTGTCTGCGAAAAAGCATGATGATTTCGATGGCCAATGCCGAAGCATTGTTGGCAAAATGGACAATTTGTCTTGGACTGTCATAATGACACGTTGAGGGGGCGAAAGCGCGAGTGAGAAAGAAAGAGAAGGGCGGAGGGCGCAGTGCAAAGTGTGAAGGCTTTTGTGGTATCAAGCCTGGAGCTCCTGTGAGCGGCGACAGGGATGCTTGAAATGACCGAGTGGTCTGACAGGGATGTTCGGGAATATGTTTCAGGTCGATCTGGGGTTGACAGCGCCAAGGCCGCGCTGAGCTCGAAAAGTGCCAAGCCGCTCACGTGCAGGCGTCACAATCACATGCAATTGTCAGAACTGACTACTGCCAACACGCCGGCATGAATCAATGGCCAAAGAACAGGAACGGCATTTTGTCACTGTGAATTGTTGAGTCAAACCATTTGCCGAGGATCACGTGCTTCCATCTCGTTCTCAATGCGTTGTCCCGGATCCTTCACCTTATGGGAATGTTGGTTTGAGACCAGCATTTTCAGGATTCGAGTCGGTATGCGCACACCGCATGCGACTCCTGCAAGCAGTATCATACTTTACGGAATCCACCCATCAGTCCACTACGTGTTGATGTGCAGTGTTGTTGAACATCGGTCTCATTCATGTAAGAACGTGCCACTGGACTTGCATCCCAAGAAGAAAGGAGTAATCGGCCACGGAGATAGTTGCGGGAGCTTCTAAAACTAGCACACGCCAAAATATCTGTGTTTCAAATTTCATTGCACATGGTCCTTGACTGCACGAGAGGTTTGCAGTCGAGGTCCCGGTCCAAACTGCTCATGGTCCTGCATTCGGGAATCGGCCGACCTGAGATGGAAGAGTAGATCAGACCATGGATAAGAGGATCTCGAGAAGACGTGCCACGTAACCAACAAAGCACGCAGCCGTGTTTGTCCTATTCTAGAGACCTGGAAGCCGATAATCAAGTCGTCCAATTCCTTAAGATCATCTTTGGTGGGCTTGATCTCCTTTATAATTCTTCAATGTAATCTGTTATCGATGGCCCGGAAACAAGTCATAAATCAGAGTATGTTCCCGACAATGTACGGATTGAAGAAGCCGCTCGTGCTTCAGCATTATCAAGATCGTAGTTTGACATCGTCATTCGGAGTTCAGACAAGGTGGTTGAGAATCTGGTGATGAAATGTCAGGATGGCAAGGGTCATCTTCGACCCCAGCGAGTGGTGACGTGTAGCCTGGTTAAATGACAGCTTTATCGGTCTATCGATAATTGAGGTCCGTGCTATGGTGGTTGTCTGATGCTGTTGCGAGCCTACATATAATCTTGCATGCAACCGATGGCAAGCATTGGACATCGGGACGTTATGCACTGGCCAGGATATGGCAGCACACGCTAACCAGATACTGCCATGATGTTTTGGTTATAGTTAATCGATGCTGAGGACTCAAATGTCGCATCGCTTGTTAGTAGCTCAAACTCACGACTTCGGGTCCAGTCACAGCCGGAGCCAAGCATTGCATTTTGGTTGCACTCTAGTGACTACAAGTTGGTGTCTGGCTAACGATGTTGTCGAACTCCGTAGCAGTCTCAAGTGTTGTAGCAGCATCCAAGCACGCAATTATATAGGTGAGCCACTCAAGTTAGTCTTTAGTAGGTGTGGCTCAAGATTTTGATGCTTCCAGTCACATTTCCGTCTGAAGATGGCATTCGAAAGTGAGTCCTCGCAACCCTCAAGTTCTGCAAGTTGAGCTGTAAAAAAGACCCCAATAAGAAATTTCACATACCATGCGCTACTGGTAAGCATTTCATAACAGGATTCAGCGAGCTCGGCTATGTCGTCGCCAAGCCCCGCTCTAAGAGTGTCATTGATAGTGAAGTATAAGTCCTATTCAGGAAGCCGAGTAGGCTCATGGGAGTTGCCATTTTCCCGGAATGAAACCCTTGTCTTTTCGTTCCTCCGATACAGTCGCCCGTTTCTACATAGCTTGGAGCTTTTGACGTAGATATGTGCATCATTCTAATCCTGCCTTGCTGATGGTGGCGATTCCAGGTTCTTGCCGGAGCCATGTAACCAAACTAGAGAAAGCCAACCCACTTGACTGTCCCGGAGGTATTCGCAATCAGGAATCAGTATCTCCTGTAGTAGAATGTGGTTAGCACTAATCTTGATCGACGAGTTCAAGTCAATGAGAAAGTTCAAATGCGAGCTCACGTGTAACTTTCGTGAGCATCCACGTTCCTACTGTAAAACATTCTCCGGCAGAACAGCTCCATATGCTCTGTCAGTTTTGAGAGCGTCGCAGCTCTGGGATTTACTTCGGCGTCAATCTGTTGCTCGAGCGGTTTCCTGTATCATGACATGATTGGAAACTAATACTATCAATAACCTCAATATGCAAGTAACAATCGGCTTCAGCGACTGACTCGTCATCGTCGAATGGGACATGTAGAAGTGTACCTCTTCGCCAAGGAGCCTCGAACACCAAAATTTACTCGACGTTATGCCAGGTACAGCTTAGGCTGTTGGCGAGTAGAAGTTCCTAGAGTAGATCATAGGTGGCGGCGGAATGGGCCACGACTGGCACAAGTGCGTAGCTATAGCAGGCATATGAGCCACTGTGGGTAGATGCGTCGGGGCGTATCGGATCGTTGTTGTTGCAGTCGACGGAGATGCGTACATGGCCGCCGGGAAGATTGAGGGCTCGATTAAAGTGAATGTTGTGCAGCTCCAACACGGGCTGCATCAGCTGTACTTCGGGTGAGCTACGGTAAGATTGGCTGATTGCATACATATGAAGAGTGTTGGTGTGAAGGTGCGTTAGTCCACTCGAGCTCTGGAAGTGGATGACTGAGCTGGAATTTGGTTGTTCGCGTCGGGCAAAGTGAACCTCGTAGGAGTGCAAATCCAAGTGTATATACACGCCGATGGCGGCCTCCGTTCTGTGGCTCTGATAGTGCTGTGCTTCCGGTTGCCCTCCGTTCTTGATCGGCAGATTTGTGAAAGTGTGGCGGAAACTAGTCTCCTGAGATCTTGGCTGTTTCAGTCAGCTTAAATCCATGCTGATATCATCGCTTTAAGAATCGAAACATTGCTCCAGCATTCATGTGCACAATCCACATACTTATGCAATAGTAAGTGTCTGTCCAGGTTTACTGTCTTTGGTCGCCTTAAACAATGCGTTGATGAGATATCCCGTGCGCAATCGAAAATGATGTGTTGGCGGTGAGTAGCTGGTAGCGATCATGTGAGTGCTGGGAAGGTGGCTATGTGAGCCCTTGCGAAATCTGCGTTGAGCCTGGAAGGCTGATTGTGTCCAATGAATTTGCTTGACAAAAAGACGAACACCAGATGTCGTAAACTTTACCACCCCGCCACAAGCTAGGACGGCAAATATGATCACGGCGGTCTGGTAGGGAGTAGCTTCGATGCAGAAGTATTCTTCGGGGCTTGAGTACGGGAATTGGCTAGAAAGAGGAGAGCTCAGAGCGTATGGGTTATCTGGGAACCGTGGATATGGTTGCGTTGAATGAGGACGAGGTAGTACGTTTCTTGATAGCAGGGTTCGAGAACGAGGTGGTTGGACCTTGCCCTGCTGCTGACTCTGGAGCCGATGTTGAGGCTCTGAGGAGACGGACATGCTGCGTGGATGGTCGTGCCCAGCGAAGGAAGCGAAGAAGGTGTCCCCAGATGATCCTTTCAACATCTGATCGTGGACGTTGCCGAAACCAGATTGAGTCTGCCGCCTTCGAGGAATTGTGTTCGGCCTGAGACCAGTGGGGTGATGGTTTTCCATTTCTGATCCATTGCGAGACAATATCCATCTGCGCAAGTTAAAGAGGTTCAGCTTGTTGCCCGAACACGACGCGAGCTTGAGACAGAGACACGAGCTCGGTGCCTGCCATGCTAAGAGGGTGAATCACCACTGCCCAATGGAGACCGCTCGGGAAGGATTGATCAACATCATCGGCGTCGCTGGAGTTGCGAGTCCCGACTGCTGTGACGAGAATTGTTACTCAACCAAACGCGAGTGAGGAAGATGCGATGCCATAGCCCCACAGCTCTCTTAGAGTCGTCCCATTTGATGGATTCCTTGTGTCTGTCGAAGGTAAAGTGCTGGTCATTGTGACTGACGTCAGTTTGGCAAAGCCAGGCCCATGAGCGTGGCCGATCTCAGCATTTGGTCTTCGATGATCGCCCGGAACTCTCACTCGGATAGCCTGGCTCCACTGCAGGCCCTGTTCGCACTTCTGGATGATCACAACAAGAGTTACGACCAAGTTGCCGTATGTTCTGCAGGAGATTGTCAATCCACGGAGTGCAGGTCTCGCCCAGTATTTGAGCGATGACGATCTGGTGGAGGTGTTTCTGTCTTGTGACACCTGGTGCCGGATCTCTCTGCCGTTCAGTATTCTGAGTAGTGAGCCGTAAGTGATGTTGTCGCAAATCCAAAAGCTCACTGTTCTCGCTGGGCGAGGTAATGCCATAGCTTCTGGCACAGATTGCTGGCAGTGTAGAAGTGTTGCGCTTCCGGGTTTCGCAAATATGATGTCGGCGAAGCAGTCATAGAGCAACAGCATGCCATGATATCTTAAAGCGTCCTGTAGAGTAAGGCGTCATTCGGCCTGCCCCATCGAGGCCATCTTGTTGCGAGTCGAGATGGCGGCGAGAGGTGTTTTATCGGAAGCCTCGCACAAGAAGAAGCCGGGGTCGTTAACATCGTTGCTCTAGTCAGTCGACATCGAGCAGATGTACGAGCGACTGCCCTTAAGGCAGTAAAATGTCCCGGCACTTTCTCGATCTGCTTCGCAGCTGAGAGACATCGTTCAGCCAGACATCTAGCAAGTCGGGTGATGAACGAGTTGTTTGAAGCGGGTGAAAGCGCGGCGCCTAGAACCAAATGTCAGCGAGTGTGCGAGCGAAGTAATGTGATACGTCCCATTTGGTGCACCTCCTACATCCTGCATACTGCCTTTGCCTTCCGCAGGCGGCGTCTTGTGCTCAACCTTGCCGATGTACTCTTGTGACGCTTCGCCTTTGATGTAGTACATGGCGAAGTCGTTGTAGTCGGCCCGCCAGTCTCGTTCACTGCTGTCAGAATTCTTCTTAGGAGGCATATCGCTGGCGGTAGTTGTAAAGATGCGTTGATTATGAGTCGAAGAGTGCTCAAGCACGTTGGATGGACGTGTCACTGTCAGAGTATGCTGCTCATGGACACCTCTGCGGGCGGTTCAGCTGTAAAATCTCTGTCGATCTGCTGGGCAACATAGTTACTTGCGCAGAAAGAGCGTAAGAGTCGATGAGAAGACACACTGCGGTCGCGCTTCTCGAGATAATAAGTGCCAGCACGCCGACCTGGGCGGATTGCATTTGCCAGCCACGTTCAAGTGATGCTCGCGCTCGTACACTCCAGCGCTGGCATGGAGGCAAGTCCTGAGAATGTGCATGCTAGGTATCTGGTACTCAAGAACACGTTCGCGTGAAAAACCAGAGTTCTGCAGGATGTTGTCCCCACAGCCAAGCTGGAATGATGCCGGCAGAGTGAGGCGATTGGCCTATTCCGTTGGAAGCTCGTGCTTGTCCATCGCTCTCCAGGGCGTTTACAGTAGTGTCTGCCTTCTCAGGAGGCATCATACGGGCTGAAGCCAGGGATGTATCGGCGCAGCTCGGCAAGTGTAGGTCGTGCGTGAGAAGGGCTGCTAGTCAAATCTTGTCGTCTCTGGCTGTTGCCGCTTTGGCGCATAAGAATGGATGCCATCGTGGATTGGCGGAATCTTATGTCCGCTACTCGTTAGTGTTGGAATTGGATCTTGTTGAAGCCTCCTGTTCTGCTCCGTCGAAGCGAAGTCGCGATTCTGATGTGGACATGGATGCGCCCTCTCGGCGCGGCGAAGCGGAAAGCCGAGCGCCGACTCTTGGCGTTTCGTGCCTGCCCTGCACTTCTTCTTGCGCCTACTTTCCTCGGAGACATTTTCATTTGCATCTCAACTGTGCTATCTCATCTCATCGGATCACTCAAAATGATATATTGCGCAAAGCGGGGGAGGGAGGCCGACGTTGGCCATCAACACTCGATACAAGTCGGATTACACACAACAACCGGGTACCTGCTCCACCGCTCAACATTTCCGCCCTTTAGCGGCCCAGAGCCATGCAAAAGCAGATCCATGATCAGGCTATTATTTCTGAGACACTCATGGTCGTTTCACATCTCGCTCTGCAGCTTCACAGATGGCTGACTCAGGCGTCTCTGGTCTATCATCACTGTGCTTGAATGAAAGAGATGATGGCGTTGACAATTTCTTCATTCGCTACGCAGCTCCTGGCGATTCGGGGAGCACTGCGGCGATAGCATTCTCAAGGTTCTCGGTGAGGTTCTCATCCACGAAACAGGGAGCCCGAGCAAAGCTCTGGAGGCCACTCTCGAGGAGAGCCACTCTTCCTTCCATTGATCTCAGCTCAGCATCCCAACGAGGTCGAAGGACAGAAGGACACCTGGTTTTGGCGACATAATTTGTTACCTGCATCGCGAAGGAGGATCGAGATGGCGTCTGGTTCAAATTGGCAAGCAGAGGATAGCGGGCTCGATCCATCGTGGGCAGCGCCTGCCTCGAGCGTCCTGTGTCACATTCAGGCTCTGGTCTGCGTCGCGAGGTGCTGTCCTGACCAGTGGAGCACGACATCACAGAAGCGGCTGGGGAATTGATGCTTTGCCTCCGATCTTCAGCTTGCTCATGCTTATGCTCGTTACTGTCCTCCAATCGGTCTCTTCTTCGACTGGTGTTGGCCAGATACCCTGAGCTTGCCTGTGGTCCAATTCGCCTCCTCCCAATGTTCGCCTGTACTCGCCCGCTGTGGTTTGGTGGTTGCGACAATAGTTTTTGCACTACGCGACTTCGAGCGTGGCCTGATAATCGATGTCGTCGTTTTCGACCCGTGGTTGGTAGGAGACGTGATGTGGCGGGTGGAATGAGACTTGCGTTCCCCATCAGTAAGGACTTCTCGCGACACGTTGGAGTCCGGACGCACTTCGGTGTATCCCTGCTATACGTACGCACCGACGATGCGATGGTGTAGCCCAGGATGACCGCTGTCAGCCAGAGCCACAAGTAGGCTTTAGTAGTTGTTGAATACATGGTATTCGAGTTCGTTGGAGATTCTTGAGGTACGATGCAGTGAGAAGTTAAATGCGTGATATGTGGTTGATAAACCGAGACGTTCTAAGCAGGAAGAAGTGGATGATACCACTACGACAGTGACGGTGCCGATCGTGCATTCCCATTCGCTCCTTCCAGTACACTCTGTCTGTTCTCGGCGAGAGTAGGATCGACACACCGAAAGAAGCATATCGCAAGAAAAGTCAGATGAATGTCCGAAAGAGGAGCGTATCACGATCCAGAAAACCAATTCAAGTATGCATAATTCGAGAACGACCTACGAACGAAAGCTCTTCGAGTAACTCTTCCTTCACGACGCATGAATCTGGCGCAATGCGAGACTTTCTCAGGTGCTCATTGGCCATGGAACCTACACGCAGGCTCTCGTTGAGATTCAAGGCGTCTCACCTGGGGTGAGCGTGGCAAGTCGGGGAATGGACGAATCCAACGCCCTGGTCTCACCAGTAGCGTCGAAGGGAGTCAGATGCCGGTAGCAAGACAGAATAGTAGGCGGCACATCGTCATTGCCCCCGCCGCACGAGGCTTGCCTAGGTAGCTCTTGCTCTGGAGAGCTTCACAGGGAGAAATGAAAGCCAACGCTTACATGTCTGGTTCAGTTGGCCAAACCGCCCAGCGAGTACGCAGGACAGATTTCTAAGTCCAGCATGTGCCCAAAGTTAATAGCTCTTCCCAACATCGGCCCTCGCTGCGTACCGTTTTGGAAGTGTTGGCTTTATCTCGCCTGCTTCGCCGTGCGACCACGATATCGCAGCCGCTACAGACGCCAATGATCCATAAGTAGTTGTTCCTGCAACTTGCTAAGTGGGGCACTCGGTCTTGCAGACGGACACTTGGCTTTACTGGATCTTGTAGCCGCATCGACTTCAACATTAGCAATTATCTGACATACGAGGTAGCCGCTGTTTTGAAACAAGCGAGTCCTACACTGACTGACTTGCCGGGAAAGCAAGACCGAAGTGGAGAAGGACATTGTCATCGGCAGTTCATGCATCTTGCATGAATCTGAAGCGCAACGAGTTCGGCGGGAATGACTATATGTTTTGTGCTTCCCTAAGCATCAGGGAAAGAGGCGGCAGCAATGGCCTGTAGCACGTATATCATTTTCAGCAAAGCGGGTCATGCAAGAACGCCACAAGCACACGGAAGAGCGCAAGTCAGGTGCATACTGCTCGAAGATGTGGTTGAGGAGAGTAAATGGTCGAGGGTGCCTAGAATAACGCAAGGCCTTGAGTGCAACGAGTGCAGTACGAGAGGATGTGACCACAAGTCTCGTAAGTGCTCACTTGACGCCTATCCAACATCTCGCCGTTGCTGATACTATTTGGTCCTTCAAGTGCGCAAAAGTCTGCCGAAGTCACGGCATGTCTGAACAAGCAACGGAGAAGGCGAAGCAACTGCACCCTACTTGTACAACACCCTACTGCAGAAAAGTCATCACACATGTAGCACAGCCCGTGGAAGATCGACACTGGAGCTGATTTCACAACAATGGCCGAGGTTGACGATAACCAGCCGTCTGGTGCAGAACGAGCGCAAGAGCCAGACAAGATCGCGAGACGCAACGACGACACGCACAACTATGGAGCACTAGTTCGAGGAGCACAGCCAGGATCTGGTGCTTTCAATGCGATATCTACATTATCGCATCAAAAAGCGCCAGATGTAGTATGAAAACTGTGGCAAGACAATTATAAAAGTCAGCGAACATGATGAAGTACCACTGCCTGAATTGCAACAAGGCCAAAGTGCATACTGGGCTCGACTACTTCTGGCTGGGGGTATTTCAGCGTAGGAATCTTCGCTGGACGATGCGACTGGACAACATCGCCATGAATCATGCGACGACGAGAAAACAAATTGTAGCACTCTGCTTCAAGCAAACCCTCGCCGGACCGGAGGTAGTGACGATGGCAATGGTAACTTTCACGAGACCACCAATGCAGATGGTGCTTCAACCAGCGCAGTACAAGAGTCGAGGGACACAGCCGAGCTACGCTAGGTCTATCGCTCTCTATCTGCTTTCAGCAGATCAAGACTTCGGGTACTGGCAGGACTACGTGTGGCTGATCTTGCCGGATTTTCTCCTTGAATATCACTTTGGAGACGACAACCAACGATCATGGGCTCCCCGGCATAACTGCGACGAGTTCCGAGTAGAAAAAGATGACGTGCGGTCTGGGACAAAGCTGGCCAGATCTGGGTAATGACAAGGTGCACCATCATTGCTTCCTTGAGGACATCATTGTACACTGTCGCTAAGCCGATGAACTCATGGATGCCAAGTCAGCACCACTAGAGGCAGCAACACCACACCGACCGCCTATTCCACTTCACGCCAACGAGACTACAACAGGTGGAAATAGTCTTCCGGGCAAAGCACATCCGAAAAATTGGCAACGACAAAAGGTCTTCCAAGTGTCGTTCGTGCGATGCCACTACGAAAGTCTGATGGGCTTGGAAACTCACGGCTTCCGAGGGTGACTCTTGGGGACATGGCTGAGGTGCAGACTGACGTTGTGCTCGACCTTCTCCGTTCGTCAAACACCAACCGTTGTTGAACTTTGATGATACTGGGATATTGCATGCTTTCCAGTGTACTGCCGTTTTGCATGCAACAAGGCGGAAATGCCGAGAGGAACTCGCAAGCAGATGGTACGGCAGCACCATCGGGACAGCCAATTCACTGGACCGTGTCCAAACGACTAGAGGAGTCCTGTATGTCTCGACTACTCATTTCCCAATAACGCAGGACAGGAATCGACCAGCTATACTCCCGTTCCACGTCCATCAACGAACATCGACAGTTAGGGAAGCTTCCTCGGATCCGAGCTATGCTTCCAACGTAGGAAGTACCGCATGCTTGTGAAATCTGATAGCCCGAAAGTCACATTCAAACATTTTCAAGTTCAAATCTTCAGTTTAGTCTTGAAAGTTGCTTGATTTGAAGTCTGCGCAAGCAAAAAAGCTGGATGGCTGCTACAAGTTTATGCCCGGAAGGTACGAAATGGAGCTCCACTTGACCACAAGCTGATGAACTCGGGATTATTTCACCAAATTAACTAGTGAAGTCATACAGCCATCGTTCCTATGCACGTACGCTACTTCTCTTCCGCAGACCACATTTTCAACGACCCGCCAGACAAAAGAGTGATTCGCGAGATCCTCTCCATGGCTGTTGCAGCCATCCCGCATCCAATGACTACCGGCATGGGCCTCAAGGCCGATCCCGCTGTGACATCGGAGAGGTGCAACGAAGTGCTGCCAAACTTGTCCCGGACAGCAAAGAACATAACATATCCTCAGGCTTTCGTAACAAGAGCTACCCAAATACAAGCTTCTTAAGAGCAGCAGGAGGGACATACAAGCTGCGTAACCATTTGACATTAATGGGCACTCTCGCCATGCGTTCCAAACTACCGATTGTGGTTTACCCGCCTCCCTCGATATAAGGATCATGGACAATTAGCAGCACCAGCCAAGATGGAGACCAACAAGCACCATGGTCCACTCCCGTGGACTACTCATGTCCGAAAGCAGCATCTTCGTCGGCTCGCTGTCTCTCTCGCTCCCAAATGGCAGCAAAACCAGTTCTGCATGGTAGAACACACCTTCTACATTCGTATGAAGCTCCGGCGGCCTATGGAGACTTGACAGAGGGAAATTGAGAGGCTTCGCTCTACAGAAAACACGAGGAAGCATTGCCCAGCCATGATCTCACTTGAAAATGTGTCAGGAATATGGTCGTTCGGCACACTGGAGTAATCTGTTGGAGGCCTCGCCATGTCGAGCGTGAGACGAACTCAACGACGTCCGACCGGAGACAAGACATCGCAGGGAGGCCTGTGGCAGGCGTTGGAACGCAGCGTAGAGCGCTCTGGAAGGGGCGGAGACATCATTGGTCTCTAAGCATAGTTTCCTTCCAGATGCAGTAATTTGCCAGGGCCTAGCGCGAACCTAGATTGAGTCGAGATGAGGGCTCTGCGGCAATGGTGTAATCCACTATTGGTGAGTCCCGCAAACACCAAGGGATGCTCAAACTCAGTCCTTCAAACCCTCAATCGGTTTCAGCAACAGATCATTATGTTGGCTGCATTGGGAAGATCCTCGATGGCATCCATGAACGCACATTCGCCTTAGCGCTCTACAAGACACCACAACCAGTATTCGTGCACAATTGTTCAAAGAGAGCTCAGCATCCAAGAAAGAGAGATTGTGAAGATAGACGTTGACCTCTGCAAAGGGGTAGAGAACTACAAGCACCAATCAGATCATTTACCGGTTGCCGAGTTACCACAGCATGAATGCCGAGCAGACTTGCCGAAGCAGAGCAGCTCATTCATTCCATCGACATATCCCCGAAGATGATAGGAAGAAGCAGTTACTGTGATGTCTCAGCATTCGCTAACCCACAAGTTCGGCCCGAACGGGAGACCCGAAGCAGGGTACAAAGTCTAGCGTTTCTGTATACCGAGCCACACATTCTGAAGTTTGGGTGAATCTGGAGAGCATACGTGAGCGCAGAGTGTGGGGAAGTGGGTCTACCACGGACGCAGCCCGCATGACTGCAAAAAAGACTTCTACGTGCAAGTGAACATTGTTAGATATTGAACATTTTACACCATGCCCGGCAGTATGTTCGCTCTGCTGGGCGAAACTGACAGATCTTGCCAGAGCCAGAATTGAAGAGAATGTCGTCGTTTAGGCAAGGTCTGCTTACTACACGCGCACTGTACCCGGTAACGACCTCCGGGCGAGAAAAGAATGGAAAACAGTATCCTTGAAAATGCTGGTCAGCTACCACTCACGGTGGACGGAAGGGCTGAGAGCATGTACAATAACAATGCCGAAACGTGAAGCAGGCGCAGAAAAGAATTTTGAAACGAGCACATGGTAGGGAATGAAGGATAGACCATATGAGATATGAAACAGGACATCAGGATTGTCAAAACTGCATTTCTTGTTCATCGGGCACAGAAGGCAGTGTTTGTCCAGATCAGGGAACAGCGCCGTGGATCGTCGCTGGTCTTGAAGACAATCTCGGGCTCGACTACGGCATTGCGATCTTTCTCAGCTCCATGTGTCCTTCGCGTTGTCTCATGATATCGATACCAGCTCCTGATCTTGGTTCTCCAGCCGACATCCTCGGGAGCCGTGGCCGATGAGGCTGCCTCCTCGCCTCTTCGAACGTCCCATCCCATCTCGGTCTTCTCTTCTCGACTTGTCCTGCCTGGAGAAGCCGCAGCTGGTGACCGCAATCTTTCGCCAATCTTGACCTCTTCCGGCACGCCTGTCTTGGAACGTGGGATCCCATGTGTCGCGTTTCTAGATCTGGGGAGTGAAGGGTCTGCCATCGCTTTCTCGATCATCTCGGTAACATTGAGCGTCATCGTCGGACCAGGGTCGCGAAGTGTTTGATTGAAACATGCTGTGACTTCGTTGTACCCACTGCCGTTGCCATGAAGCGAGGGATAGGTAACGCAGACCGTGCCATGGACCTCTCGATTCCTGATTGAAAAGAGTAATGGACCCATAAAGGTAAGCCAGAACCAAAGTAGAATACCGTCTCTTCCCCCCATCGTGATCAGCGAGGTGTCAATGTGTAGTTTGAAAAAAGGCGAGTTCAATCGAGTAGCTTACTGCAGCTTGAATGGATCTCACCGTTTCTTTGTCTACTACGGGCCGGGAATGTTTAGTATTGTACCCTAGAAACAGGACCGCTTCTTTGTTCACCAGTCGTCATCGCCGGAAACGGACGTGAATAGGGAACGATAATGAACAACCTAGAGACAGAGAGCTATTTGGTAAGGCGATGACTGGTAACCATTATCATGAATCGCACGGTTCGGCACCATCTTCTTGCTCGTAAGTTGGAAGCTATCGCGCGCAGGGGAGATTTAGTACAATATGCTCTTGTCAGAAGTGCTGCATCCAGCTGATGCTGTGTCTCGAACGTTCCGCTCTACAGCAGGCACCCAAGTCTTGATTCCCATGTCGTCTATCGTCTAGGCAGCGCGTTCTCATTCGTCCCCCAGGATAGCGTCGATAAATTCTTCGCGGTGCTGTTTAAAATGATCAACGAAATGATTCACCAAGGAAACTTTCGCTCTTGGCAACGATTCTAGCTGCTCAGTGGTGCATTCAAGCAGGATTAATGTGAGAGCTATGATTTCCGGCAATCTGTTCAGGATTTCGGGAAGCTCCTCGTTCGACAGAGTGCTGGTTTGAGACAGGTCCAAGGTCGTCTTCTTTCTTGGAGCAGCCTTCTGCCTGGGTATAGCCTTCTTCTTTGGAGTATTCGTCTTCTTTGGAGTGGCCTTTTTCTTGAGAGTGGACTTTCTCTTGAGAGTCTCTCTCCTCTTGGGATCCGTCAAATTCTCACTGAATTGAGATGTAGGCGGCTTGTTTCGTTTTGATGCAGTCGGCTTGCGACCGGATCTTGTTTGGCAGGGCATTGCGATGTACAGTATGAGTATGTACTCGTGATGCGAGGACTTAAGATGATGCGGCGTAAGAACAAGCAGGAAAAATGACAAACTTGCAAGTTGAAGTTTGACAGATTTACATTGTCCGGATCCGGAAGATCATGTGCTCATACCCATAGACAAAGACAATCAGCCTCCTTCTGCCTGAGGACATGGCCTGACTGGCGTGGCCTCAGTTTCCTTAGGTTATGGGATACGATTACCGTAGGTATACTTGGCTTGATCCTGGTGGACCAACAAGGAAACTTCACGTTGAATACGGAGAGATAGAGCTGTACTCGTTTGCCGCCGTGCTGTTTCAAGCATATCTCGTCTTCGGAAGTCGCTTGTGCTCTCATCCACGTAGAAAGTCACAGAGATTTTTTGCCTCCAGCGCCTTTGTATCTACGCTGCCATCCTGAGAGCAGACTTTTTCGTTGCTATGCATGTCGGTGATGTTCTAAGAAGAGCCTCGTATTTTTATGTATTTCGAGTAGTTTGGGCGGCCGGTGCCAAAGGATCGAGAGGAGACATCAGCAGCCCGTTGCTTGCTCCGTTTCGACGTATTGTGTTCGGACACTCATTTGGCCCAAAGACGAGAGCCCCAGATATCGGACTCTAAGTAGCGAAAGTGCTCTCATCTCTTGGCCTCAATGACATCTAGAACAAGATGGTTTGAACATCTCGAGTACTCATTACAGAGCGTCATTCGACACAGGCTTGCATCATGAGATAGTGTTCCGTACGTCGAGATTGTCACTTTGTGACCGGACATGGCAACTACAGCGAGTATGACGAGACGCTGATGAGTGTGATCATGCATTTTACCGCTCAGCTGCATGTTCAACAATGCACGCAGCTCTTTGTGGGCGATAAAGGCCAAGATAACAAGCGACGTATCTGAAATCTGGCTTGATGGAATACCATCAATGCTCTTGAGCACGCCATCAACTTGTCCATATGCGTACAAATCCAGACTGTGCACTTTGGTGGACCACGGCGGTATGACGAGCAAGCAACTAGCATGCGAAGGACTCAATCTCCGGTGTCTCATGCTCGCGACTCTCGGTGTCTGCTCAGGGTGCTGCATACGAAATTTCCTGATGAGGTAGCTGAGATCATTATGTTGTCGAAATGATTAGTTGGCTTCGATGTGCTGGTGTACCCGATCCGAGAGCCCTCCGACATCTCTCAACACATAGAGTACGTGGCTGACGCTTCACCCGGCCTGTGATCTCAGGACCCAAGTAGACTAGTCCCAATCACTAGATTCTGTGACCCAGCTTGCTACCTTATGATCAAGTCTAGCTCTGCTAGGTCTGCGTTGCACGTGGAGGAAGCGAGATGCTGTGATGAATAAACACTGACGGCTCAAGGCGAGGAGGAAGCCCTGAGTTGTCGGTTCCGAGGTCAGACCTTACTGTTCGTCTGTACTCTGTGTGTCTATTTGATAAGCATTCTCCTACCCTGGTCGTTAGGAGGCCACCATTGAAGGTGCTGCAGATGACTGGAGCTCTGACTTCCGCTGGAACACACCCAAGTCAAGCTCTGCGTCTCTGACCCAGTGATCATGATGGTGTGCCATGTGATACTCTGCTGCATGCTGGCCAAGCACACGAATGAATCTTTACTGCGTTGACGATGAAATGCTGGCTATGATTGGCAGCCTACGTCGTAACTTTCAATTGGTCGTTGGACGCTAGTCTGGTGCTGCGCAGGTGTTGCGGAGTTTGGTCCAAGCGACTGAGTTTGCTATGATTTGTTTCGTACTTTCGGGTTGGCAACGTAACTGACGAATCGAACCGGAGTCCTCTTTAAGTGAATGCGACGAGCTCTCTCTATGTAAAGTCGCTTCCGTAAGCACAAGAGAACGTCGTAGACGTGCTGAAGCGATTCCTGGTTGAAAGGAGTTCAAATCTTCACGTTCTTATGAGACTAAGTCTGGCGAACGCAGAGCTGTGAGCATGAGACACTTGCATGAGACAGTTGGTGGAAGGCTCTTGTTCGTACACATTGATGGGCAGTGCTGACAGCTTATGGCCAAACGCGATGGGTGATCAAGTCAATGCTAGTGAGATCCATTGGAGATTCTTCAAACTCGGTATCCCCGATTCGTATGCGACAATTGTGCGCGGTGACACAGGTAATTGCTGCGGTCGTCGGAGAATTCAAGAGTCAGCGGTGTCTCCATCGGATGAGGATCTGGAAACTGATGTCAGTTGGAGGCGTCCCGAAACCGTGGACCACCTTCTTTGGCACAAGTGTACGCCTTCAAGATGCGTTGAGCCTGCCATTAAGGAGATCAGGACAACGCCGATATGCTGGTGGACAGCGCAGATTGGATTTTTGACGCAGAGCCTAGCAGAACGGTAAGTGCAGAATTGATAGCAATCTTGCCAAGTTTGACGAGAGATCGTATGTTATGTGTCCCAAGTGAGGGATATGTTATCCAAGAATCGAATCATCATGTTCCTCCGAAACACCCATAGGATCAAGACCATCGTTGCCAAGAAGTCCTGCAGTCCTAAAACCATCAATGTACCGGCTCTTCAGCATGAAAACTATTGTATTGCTTCGTCGACGAGGTCGTCAAAGTCGTGTGCGTCCATTCGGTGAATCGGACCTCGACGTGGTCGGTTTCCTCGGTATATTCTGATCGAGATATCTCTTGGCTGGCGACAGGTGGCTATGCTTCTGCAAAGCTTGTCGCTTATCACTGGGTTGCACTGCGATCACATCTTGGCTCTTCGGAGCTAATCTGCGTACAATCTCAAGAGTCAAATCATGTCTGCGATGTTGTATCGCTTTAGGCTTGGTTCTCTGCTTAGGGCCGATTCAATTGTGTTCGCAGTTACATGGCAGTCGATCAGACAGCGACCATATGGCAAGGATGTCTTTCGCATGGAGCGATAAGGCTCGATATGGGAAAAGGCTCCAATCCTCCGTGAATCGCTGGCTCAAGTATCGCTATCTCTCCGGTCTTCTCCACCATCAATTTCCAGAGCAACATCGCCAATGTGGCCTGTCTTATCATCATTGTCACCACAGGTATCGACTCCCAACACTGGAGTCTTTACATTCTCTCCCATGCTGGCCACGAGCGCCGAAGATGTTCTTCTCGCAGCCAGGTTTGACCTGGCGATGCATACTGCCGCATCGTTGAAAGTATGTGGCGACCACAGATATTCAGGCGGTGTCAAAGAATCGTCGAACTGATACCAGTTGGATGAATCATCTTATGTGTGCCGTTGTGTCTGAATCCACACCACTTTCATTATGCTGAAGGCCGTGGTCCATCTATCCTGTTGAACGGACTCCACGCACGTCTCATTGCCGATATATACGTTCTGAAGGTTGAGTCCTCGTTGCGCGGATCTCGGCAGTGTACACTGCTGTAATGGTTACGTTTCTGTGCTGCAGGTCTGCTTCTTCCACACTTCGATGGTCACCGGAGCTGCAGGTAAAAGTCGACATCATTTTGAAACTTTCGACTGTATCTTAATATTGTGTGATCAGGAGGCGACACAATCTGAGTCACTGAGATGCCCGCCGCTCATATGGGCCTCATATCAATTTACTTTATCGATGACGTCGCTGGTACGGCATCCTGAAGTGGTTGGCAGCATTGTCTCGCGCCAAGAGCGGAATCCACCTCGAGTAATGCAAGAGGATGTGGTTCTCATTGGTAACGCAGGAAAAAACATCATCAGAGATGCGCATGACTCGGCGAAAGCTGGTTCTTCTGTTCCATAAGATGAAAGCAAATAGAATTCACTGCATCTCTGTCTGGGATTTGGGTTCGTCGACTTTTGTTGCAGCCTGCTAAGATGACTTACTTACCTGCCTGTGAAGCGTCTGTAAGATCACATTGCCCCAGACGACGGCATACCTCCCGAGCCGTGCAGTGACAAAATCAGCGACTTCGACAAGTACTGCAGGTACATCCGCGTCCGGTGTCTCTAAATCGTTCCCGGATTACGATGATGGTCCTTGAGGTGAAATCAAGACGATTGAATGATCAAGGCAGAGCTGGTCATTGTCGGCAAGTCTTGAACTGCATTGGCCTCCCAGATCCGTCGGATGCAAGGAGGATTGCCACAGCGGCATCTCATCACCGCATGGTCAAAGGGTCAACAGCGTACTTGGCATGCCTGAATGGGCAACGTCACACCAGGGACGTCACCGCGAGGCCCTCTTCCAGTGGCCTTGGCTCAAATGCGAGTTCGGTGTCGAGTGTTGCAACGGCGGCGAAGTGGGTCATCTCTGCCGCCAGTGTCGGAATGCACCAGACTAGCCAGGAATGCCGCATTGACAGTGATCAAGGTCAAATCAGCGTTGATATCGGGAGTTCAAAACACTGCAGTCGCGTTCGCAGTCAGGAGGGAAGAGAGCTCTGTCGAATACTCCATATTCGGATATTCGACTGTTCGTTGGTGTTGCCTCGCAGTCGTGCTGACACCGGAGAAGCGAATTCTGTGTAATCACGGGCGCTCCCATGTTTGACCCTCGCATGAGCTGAAGCAGACCTTTGAGGGGACCAGGCAGACATTCAGAGACTTGAAGCAGGCCTTGTGTGATGCTAATATCCTCACCTCCATCATCACAGAGAAGCAGGCTATCGCCGAAACAAAGGCCGCTGCAGCAATGGCGGTCGCAGACACGGAGATCGGACTCAAGAACACCGGCGCTCGAGGCAGAATTCGCTCGCCTTGAGTTCTCGGTCAATCGTCTCCCTCCGCGGAACGTCGATATGCATTGCTGTGTATGCCAATCAGGACTCTGGGTACTTCGATAGGACCAGGCTTGGGTTCAGTGCATCGATTGTGATATACGAAAGGAGAATCCAAGCCTCGGTCCAATCATCCTGATCCACTACGATCCAAATTGGGTGCTTGGAATAGAGTCGGGAGATTCTCGAGGCGAGAATGTCATGAACGTCATTCGAAAAGAACGCCATTAAAGCACACGGAGTGCTCCACACCGGAGCCGGTCCTCGGCAGGAGCATAGTGGTTGAATGTTGCACATACCAAACTCGTGGCAGTATAATCGGTGCAGCAACTGAGATCGTCCTACTCATGTTCGGCCAACACACCTGTAAGAAAGCTGCCATAGATCCTGACCGGCTCTCCTGTTCGGTCAGGGTGAACATTGGGCCCCACTGATCTTCCCAATGACTGTATCATCACGATCGCTATCTCGTTAATTCGGAATGGTTCAGACAGCCAGGGACTGGCTTCGCTCACGAATTAGATTCTTGTTTCTCCAAGTGGCTGTCGAGAGCGTCAATTGTGGAATTCTGTGATGCAGACTTTCACGAGTCGGAGTGAACAATGCCAGGAGGTGGAATCACTGACACGTCGCCCCGCTCACTGTCGTGATGAAGCGTGCTGCTGTTGCGGTGGGAGGTTTACCTTGCTCTGAAGGTCTTTACCGATGCTGTGACTCAATTGATGATCATTACAACTGCCTTAGTGGCATTGCTTGTGCTGAAAAGCTCAGCGCCGGGAATATCGTCGCTGGTCCAAGTCCTGTAGCCATGTCTCGCACTGCAGGTTGCCAGCTTGTCTATGAGCATTTGCGGAGCTTTCTTTGCTGGTTTGGCAACACTCATCCAATTGAGACCGTGAGAAGAAACCAGCAGATCGGCTTGCCGTGTTGAATATGAGCCTGCTCTCATTGCGACACTGTGGATCGTGATCAGAAATTGGCTTGCTACCTGTTCATGTTCTCTTTCGTGATCCACAGTCCTCGTTGGCATTTACCGGAGTGCCAACGCAGTTTTATACGGGCGCCAATGTTGAATGTGAAGGCCAAACATGACCACCATGGTAGAGTGTGACTTCAACCCCAGCGTATGAAGATTCAAGAAAGCTGTCTGAAACGGTGTGGAGTCGATCAGAAGGCGGTGTTTGCGATCATGTCAGCTGCAGCCATAATTTGAACCGGCCAGTAGTCAAGCGTGGCGAGTCAGATTTGCAGTGCTGCGATAATCCCGATGCTGTCAAGTCTTGAGTTGCCTCATGATTTCTCGTATACGCTTTCCTTCGTGATGAAGTCAGCGGTGGCCAGCGTCGAACTCCAATGGTGAATTAAACAGCAGTCAAGGCTTTGCGAACAGCCCCTTTCTTGAACTTGTCGGGTGTCGCTTTCCTTGCTCTTCTGATGACGACTCTCAGTCTTTCTCGACCTTTGTGCATCTGATTGTCGTTGATATGTTCTGGCCGAGACACTCTCAAGTAGACGTCAATACCAGCTTGACCTTAAGGTTTGGGGATCGAATCTGCTCTTGTCTGGCAAACATTCCAAGCAGTAATGGAGCAACTGCCCTGCCGGAGCCGCGCAAGGTGATTTTGCCTTTCGGACCTCTCCGTCGCAAGATCGGTCTTCCATCCGGTACCCGACAGTGGCATTGCTGAGACCGTCCTGGGTACTGTGTCCTTGGTACCCTTTGTACGCTACGATATCATCATCTCGTGGGCGAGAGAGAAGGTAGGTGCGGCTGCAAGAGAGGTATAAAAGATCAGAGGATGACCCCACGGCCTGAAAGTGGTCGATCGCGTCTAAATGTGTGCGCAAGTCATATCGAGCAGTGATCTTGTCTCTTGATCTGAGTCGGCTGAAGTGCCGTCTTGAGACATCAGTGAGTACAATGTCAAGAGCTTGGTGTTCGCCGCAGTGGAGTCGTGCATGTGTGTCCAAAATCGGCTCTCTACTGCTGCCCACCTCGATCATGTGGCTGCAGGTCAGGGACGCGCGCCATTTGACACCATCGTTGTCAATGGTGCCGGTCTTGGCCTCCTTTTCCAAAGGAACTCATGTGACAGACCCCTTCTCCTGCGCACTGTCTCGAAGAGGTTGCTCAACAAGCTTGATATTTCAGTGCCGCATTCTCCTTTGCGAAGACCACCGGCCGACTTCCACTGTGTCTTGGCCAGAAGCTCTTTCGTGCAGCGCTGTGTCGAGGTTGTGAGTCCAGTCAGTCATCATCTCTTGCTGTCCAAGGAGGATTTGCGACACCTCGAGAGCATCTTTGAGCCGGACCAGCTGTCCGTGATGATTGACTCCAAATCGGCAGCAGTGTGCTTCGGAAGGTCGCGGCGAGATGGCGCGAGAGCTCATATTATCATCATAGTACTCGAAGAAAGCACTCCGATGTTGTGCGGCATTCTTGACCTTGTCGGCAAGTTTGCAGGGATTGAAGCGGCGTGATAAGATGGTGTACTTCGGGTGTGAGATGGCGGCATCTGGAGAAGAAGCAGACCTGCAATGATGAAGTTTGATCATCCTATTCGCGAGTTGTTCGAGGCGAAGGCATGTGAGGTGGCGGTGGCGGTGGCGGTGGATGCTTGTTCGGTCACAGCACGGCCATTCCCACTCCTGCCCCCACTCTCCCTTTTCTACTTTTATCGCTACTTCGAATGCACACCAACACGTGCCGCGCGACTGCTCATCACCAGAGTCAGCACTCAGCAGCCGTTGCTGGACGTTGGGGCAATGGCGTCTGCAGCAACAGCGAGACAGACGGCCGCAACGACCGCGAAGGGCAAGAGACCAGCGCGGCCCTTCGATGAGGATATTGCGACCAAGCACCAGCGCAGAGACCATGGTGTTCCATCAGACTACGTCCACGAGCTGATATGTCTCGCCCAAGGCATTTTCGACTCATTCATGTCGATTACCGGAACTTCCAGAACGGCCATCGCTCCTGACATTCACAACGCTGCTCTGCTTACTGATCCGAGTCGACACCGGCTCTATGTACTCGTGTGCATTCCCGCAGAGCCACACGTTGGTCCCGACCAAGAACCTTCACACTCAGCCTGGATCTTAGGAACCCTTCACAAGGACACTGATCAACTGGACGTCGTGATTCTCACCGAGGAGAATCAGGACGCGTCCGTGCTCGCTATCCGTCAAGTCCTCAATAGCCTACGAGTTGATAAAGATCTTCCAGCACATGTCAGAGTCATTCCGGCGAGTTCCCATGTCACGCAATCGACATCATCGCACAACGCTTCTCTGATCTCCGACGGCCTCTCCGTTGCGACACTTTCCGCACTGGCACTACGTTCCCTGATTGGCGACGAAGCAATCGGCGAGGATTTCGATCCTTTCAGTTCCCTTGCCTGGTATCTAATCATGCTCGCTGTGGCCGATTCTCTCCCTGGTTTCCTAGGACCGCCTTTCTCGGACACGTACTCAGTCACCGCTGCAACTCGGACGAAAGACTTGATCGAGCAGTTGGCGCATTAGTATTGTCCAACTTCTACAGATACCTCGAACATTATCGCAAGTCTTCGGTCAACGTCCGACGATACAAATTCCACGTTCTCAGGTCTGACGCAGATGATTTCCTCGCTAAGGGATCCCGTGTCGCAGCAACTGAGAAGCTATCGTGAGGGTGGGCGTATCGCGAAAGTTTGGAGTGAGGAGCAGCGACGAATCTATCGCTCTGCTGGTATATTCATGGACCAGTGTCAGCAAGCAGATCTTGCCAAGGCCCAGGAAATGAAGAGTCGGCACGAGTCCAGAACCACAGCGCTCCAGGCTGTCGTCGATGCATACCAGGATCAGCCCGACTCCGAAGAGTATCGCGACTTCACTGCCAGATTGGAAAACAAGAGGCGTGCCTTCGAATCTGCAATGGGATTGAATGCCTTTGACTCAGCTATGGGGTCGCATGCTAGTGTGGCTGAGAAGCGTGAGGAGTTTCGCACCACTCTTGCCCAGCTTTACGCAGAAGTGGATGCCTTCACGGACGGGTACTGCAGGGGTGCCACAAATGGTGGTACTCGTCTAGTGGAAGCCATTCGCAGCCTTGCTACTAGCGTAGAGCGTCAGGCTTGAGGACAAGGAAGGAGGATAAGGCAGGCTCTTGTTCATATGCTTTAGCTTGAAGCCGATGCTCGATGACATTGCTGAATTATGAGCGATTTGCTGCGAGGACAAGCTCAAAGCCTTTGACCACAAAAAAGTGTACATATAATACCTCATGATCAACATCTATGACCATTCTGGTACTCCCTTTCCTGGTAGTATGCTCTCGTTACCGAGAGTCTGGAGAATGCTTTCCGAAGCTCTGCCCAGCACGGAAGGTTATACGCCCACAATGCGGATGGGAACGCTGCTCAGAAACCTCTCACACGAATCAAAATGGTTTGTTGTGCTCTTCATACCCAGCTGCGGTGTTCACGCCAGGCCTCTGCAGCATCGTTCCTGGCGAAAGCTGGAGGTATCTGCAGAATCGATCCCTGCAGCATCGGTCCGTGCAGAACCGTTCTTGAGTCTTCGCAGAATCGTCCTCTGCAGAATCGTCCTCTGCAGAACCATTCTTTGCCGCATTCTTGTACGATTCTTTGGCAGGAACGTCATCCTTCGCATCGTGTCTTGCTCTATGGTGTACGTTATTTGGGACACTGTCGCTGCAACGCTGAACTGAAGAGTCGTAGCTGCTGTTTGCAGAATCGATCCTTATCTTCGATTACGTCATCAGCACTCTGTCTGCTGCCTGCCTCTGCCACCTCACGCATAGCGCCTCACGTCTGGCTTGATATTGCATCAAAATTCAAATCACAGCATGCGCTTTTGCACTCGAGGCATTGTACCTTCGCCGCCGACACAGTCCCTCACTCGACATTCTCGGCATCGCATCGCGACCATCGCCTCAGACCGTGGCCGCCACTCGGCTCAGCGCCTTCCCTTCTTCACGCCGCGCAGTGCATGACGGTTCTCGCATCAACCACAACGCACCACCCATCGACCACCCAACCACGCTCACTCGATCATACACGCTCTGGCTCTACCGAATCTAGCGCCCTCTTTCGTCCGATGACTGATCTTCCTGCGGCAACTCCAGATCACGTTTACACCTGCTCAGCAAACACGAGGACCACCACGGGCGGGAAAGTGATGGCATCCAAGAAAACGACCTCGCAATCACAGCTCTGGGTCAAAAGATTCGAACAGCTTACCAATGACGATGATACCACGAATAAGCTCCTCGAGTTTCAGACAGTCTTTAACGATCTGCAGCGAGAGATGCCAAACAGCAGCCTTGCCGAACAAGCCAGCGCAAATGTGATTGAGACGATGGAAACTCACATCTACCTCGTGCATGGGAAGCCCACACGTCACGCAAACATGGCACTCATTTCGATGGAGCTTGGGAGCTAGAAGCTGTCAGTCCCTCATCTGTTTGGCATATTTGGTCCTCAAATTCTCCGCGGCAGCTCCTCCGGCCTGGCTGCAAATTTGAGGACGACAATGAATGACGGGTGGGATTTCAACGATGTGGTGACGGCTATGAGGAGTGTCAGGCAACAGCGACAGGAGAGAACGGCGAGGAGTAATGACAACAGACCACGCGCGAGAGATATGTCATGGGTTCCACGCGACGTCACAGACGCGGTGCAGCATATGCAGGCGAATGGCATGAGTCCGCAACATACACCCATACGAAAGAGGAAAAGAGTCAAGACGAATGCTGGTTCCACAAATGCGCTGGCGGACGAGAGAAACGCAAGGCACAGTCATTTGCAGTCATCTACTCCAGGCACTGAAATGGACGATGAGGAGGCGGACTTTGGAGATGTATTCCCTCCCGCGAGTACGAGTCAAACGCAGTCCTTCGACAGTAACACTGATGCTGGCAATGACAACGACAAGACCTTTGGAGACGACGACGAAACCTTTGGAGAAGACGACGAAACCTTTGGAGAAGATGACGAGGCCTTGGCATGGTTTGCCAATCGTCGTAGTAACGGCTCTAGTGTCTCTTCTCATGACGAATATGCCTAGGAGTCCTCTGCGGCCTCCATCAACGAAAGCGAGGTCGAAGCAGCTCACAAGATCTCAACTCACAGTGGTGAGGGCTCTTCTGGGCTAGGCGCTGGCAATACAACCACCAACCAGGCGTATCTCCCACACTCAGCTCGGCTCAACACTGAGGCCAAGGATACGCCTGTCTCGACTATCAGACCTCGCAAAGACCACTTTCAAGCTACATTCGGCTCATTGAAGTTCTCAAAGAGGCGGAATCTGGTACAGCTACCGGTGCTGCTAACGCCACGCGATGGGTCAACACCAGACACAGCGACAGATGGATCTCCGCCGCAGCTGTCTTCTTTGAGCTCTGCCTCGTCACCAGAGAGCACACTACCATCGTCACCGAAGCGAAATTCCTCAAGGTTGCTCCCGCCATTGGCGATCAGTACATCTGCCGGGCTGGACCAAACTCCCGAACGTGCATTCGCGTCCCTGGAGTCAGGCCAATGGGTGACTGGGTTTGCTGTAAGGTCGATCCTGAATTTGTTTGCGAAGCCAGGATTCTATATTCTGGACACTGGACTTGTTAAGATGCGAAGCGACACCGATTCTCGAAACCACACAATCATGCGCAATACGCCCTACGACCAGCTTCCGAACATGATCGCACCGATATGCCACGACAACGTTCATTGGACTGTGGCCGTCATCTGTCCTTCAGAGGAGTCCGCTTCCTTATATGATCCACTGCAATCAGGAGAGCGCAAGAGCGTTTATTGGGATCGATCTTCCCTCGCCGTGCAGCAATTCTGCGACCTCTTGCCAGCTCCTTCCATTGCAAACAAGTACAAGATTGTCTCTCTCAGTGATGGAATTGCACAGCAAGACGCCTCCAGTTGCGGTGTTTTTATCATATTTGATGCGATTCTACGAATGGCCGGCGTCCCGATCCCTCGCCACGTTGACGTCCCCATCCTTCGACATCTGCTCTCATTCGCCCTAACCGCAATCTATCCCGAAAGTCTGCCTTTTCCAAAATTCCAGTCCTCTACTGAAGCAGGCGTGCCGAGGTCGCAGACCGTGGGAGAGATCTTGCAGACGGGACGGCACATTTACGACAAGGTATACTCACTGGCGAAGCAAAAGCAAGCCAGCCAGACATTATTGGAACGCACGATTACCCAGAAGAATACTTGTGCCCTGTTCATTACGGCATCCACAAAGACAGTCCTGGCCAACTCCTCAAGACCCCACCGGGGTAGGCACCGGAATCTTCTCCCCGAGGCGGTGCGTAGAGTGGCTACAGGAAGGATTGCGATTGAAGCAATGACTCTCCATGATCAATCGGTGGCGTTGGAGACACAGGCTCGAATGGACATCGAGAAGCTGCAGCAGGAAATTGACGAGATGGTGGCCTGACAGGCCAGAGAAGGGACGTCCTTAAGACTGCTCCAAAAGTCGTTTCTGCAATTCCATCCGAATTTGCGATTTTCTATCTCGCGATATCGACCACATGACACATATGGCCAAGAGTGTCAGTCCTCTCGGCTTCGCTTCCCTCCCTCAGGTAAATGATTGATGCACAGCTAAGAATTATAGGGCCAAAGCCATCTCAACTCAGCCGGAACACTGTGATGGTTTAAACTTCAAGACTCCTGGACCAATTCCTTTGGCTTTGTGATACACGTTCAAAAGCTTCTTATTCCCTTGCTTATTGTCGGAGATCTCCGCGAGCACGACTTCGCGCAGTAGCGCGGCCTTCGTCGATTTGGGTGGAACAAAGGCCTTTCTACACTTCCGCATGCGGTAGGACGTCAAAGAGCTTTCCACCAACAACTACGGCACTTTCGTAGCCGCACAATACTTAAGAGCGCCTGCAGCCGTTTTTACCGCTATCTTACACCCGCTACTTTTCCGCTCGCGAACGCCAAGTCTTCAGATCACCAACTTTCCTTCCGACGTACCTCTCTAGTCTTCCACAACAATCGTAGCCACATATTCCGCATCTCCTGGTGTTGAAGCCTCTCGAAGATCCGCTTTCGCATAGTTCCAGACCCAGCTTTGGACGCTCCGAGCTCACAAGAACAAGATGAAGGCACACGACCGGCCCTCTGGATCTCGATCACGTACGTCGACTTCATCGCTCCACACAGATCACCACACTGGATGCAGGCCATATGCATCAACAGTCACGACACACGTCATCGAAGAATCGCCATCGCAAGTGCCCCAAGCCTGGCAGCGTCGCTTGGCTTACCAGCACCACTATGGCATGCCCAGCAGTGCCCAAAAAAAGAAGGCGTTCAGGGCAAACAGCATACCTGGCAGAAGTCCAGCGTGGGGTTACTCCTGGCAGTGGGCTATCGGCATGACTGCCATGGTTTGCGTTCTGCCCGTAATTTTTGCGCTCCTCTCTGTCAAAATCACGGCATTGCACTTCATTGGCACGAGTCTCCGAATCCTCGTGTGAGTCAGTGACTGACTGCGTGCTGGCGCTGGCTACATGGAGTACTTAATCTATACTTGATGCTCGATCATTTTCTGGAGAATGCTGTCGCGAGGCGCTTTCAATCACATGCATAATTGAATGAAAATGCTGCCTGTACTCGGATCGTTCCCTTCGCTGTACAGTATTCCGCATTTGAAATCGAGTGCGTGTTCGAAGCCTTATGACAATGACCCGACAGTCCTCATATATTTGATTGAACCTCCTAGGATACTGAAACGGTGTTTACCACTACCTTATCATCGGCCAGGAACTACCTCAGCAACAAGTGTTGCAACGCTCTTCACATTCAGCAACTTTGCCTCGACATGTTCGTCAATATACATGATTCGAGGAGATCAACAACGCCCTTCAACATATTTGAGGATCATCGCAGTACAAGGCTCTCTGGGATCGGCGTGAGGCAGCTTGGCAGAGGAGCGCTTTTGCAGTCTATCACCAAACGACCCATTACTCAATGCCAGTCAGATGAATTCTTTCTTGCGGGGACCAATGTACACTCGCCTTGGGCAAAAACGTTCCGGGTGAAAGGTGAGGCGAAGTTGCCAAAGAAGGCACGACGATGAGGAAGGTCCACTTCGTGGATCGACCAAATTCGGTCCCAACACCAATCATCACCTTTCCTCAAGATCAGTTCTGGGCTGTTGGAAAAGTCTCCGGCCCTCGAGTGCCACAGGATCTGGCGGCTTCACTGTTCATCGGGAGCCTCCTCCCATCGCAAAGCCCCATGGGAAAAGCTGTAAATGTTGCCATATCGTACATCGAATGGCTTCAACTAGGTCGTAACCAGGATGACCGAAGGAGCCTCCATGCGGCACGTATGAGCAGTCGACATAGTGCAGTGCGGTGGCAGAGGTTATTCTATGGCAGGTGCAGGGAAGTCTCATGGCAGGTGCAGAAGAAGTCCTGGAAAATGCTAGTTCATGGTAGGCGCAGAAGCGATCCTGGGACATTTCGGTTCATGGCAGGTGCAGAAGAGGTCCTGGATCAAACCATATGACAAATGCGGTCCGGTACGTCTTCTGTGGCTTCGTGATAAAATTGTGCTCCAAGATCATCTACACCTACTCCTTTGGTACACAGGTACTACAAGAGTGTGAGACCAACGGCGAAGCTTTGCAAAAGAGACATCATGTCGAGGATCGACGAGCGAGATTCCTGGTATTAGTCGTCCGTACGAGCGAGACTGTGTGGAGTTAGTCGGTTCATGACAGACCCGAGCAGAACCGGTCTCATCACAAGCTGCGGAAAAGCGGTCCTGTGTGGCTTCGTTGAGTTGTTGCGCCTCGATATCTGTCCCCGCAAGGGCTCGAATTCTCGCCCCGCAAGAATGTGATAAGAATGATGCATGCTTCTGGGAAGAGCACGATGCATGACTTTGGCAGCATGACTTTGGCAGCATATCTGGTCCTGAAGGAAGGAGCAGAAGCAGGGGCAAAACCAGTCTTCGGCTCACTTAGGACGCTGGGCTCCACTTTGCTCACCACGCAGGAGATAGGAACAGATCTTTAACACACTTCGAAGGCGGCAGCTAAGTTTCAAGTAAGTGGCACTTCCTGGCGATGGGTCTTTGTGCCAGGAAGTGGTTCATGACAGGTACAGAAACGGTTCTGAAGCAGGGATTGGTTGATGGCAGGCGCGGAGGCGGTCATGGAGCGAGGCCTTGTTACGAACCCGTCCGGCCCGGTACGGCTTCTTTGAGGGATCTCTCCCTGCAAAGCTTTCTTTTTTTTTCAATTTTGCAGGTACGGTGTTGTATGTAGGATGAATGTTTTGCAAAAGGGCAGATTTGCGATTTTCCGACGCTGTGTTGAGCAGTGAAGGCAGGAGCAGAAACACTTCTCGACCCAGCCCGGGTGGGCGCTTCTCCATGCCGCCGAGTATTTGGCAGGTGCAAAATCGGTCCTGGAGCGAAGCCTTGTTACGAACGCCGCCCAGTGTGGCTTTTTCTTGAGATGTATTCCTGCAATGCTTTCCCTCCATTCCACCTTACTATGCCGGGTTGCGTGTTTGGCGAACGCTTCTCGGAGGCACATAACAAACGACCGGGCCTGTATCGCTGGGTTGAGCCGCGAAAGCAAGAGCAGAAGCGTCCTCGGCTCTTTGTTCCACCGAACATCGACAATGGTCCGCAAAGCTACACCACCTTCTCTCGGATAGTATGCAAGGTCGATTGCACTACCTACGCTACTCACCAGTCACACACCAGTGAAGAAATTGCGACGACGCCGCCGCAAGACGAGTCACAGTGCATCCGGAGAAGACGCCTGAGCCCAGAGTCTCTGCACAGGACAGGGCCTCGGTGGGTCATTATCGACCAAGCATCAGCCAGTGTACTGTGAAGACAAGCCGTTATACTCAGCACTGGGAGTCGGAAAGCTCATAGTATGATGCCAGGGTTCTGTCCCCAACTTGGAAGTACCACAGGCAGAAAAGATCTTCGAGAGACCGTGGACCAGCGCAGCCAAGTACAGCACGCAATCGACCACTTTCGCACACACGAGCCTGTCCTTCACAGTCCGCCAGTGAAATACCACCATCAAGCTTGGTAGCGAATTTGATCATCTTGAAGAGAACTGAACTACGGTCGGACACGTAGCAATCAGTCGGCGTTGCTGCTGGCACTCTGAACCATGTCGATCAGATTCAACAAAATCCCCTCGAGTGCAAGCTTTCAATGGGATGTTTAATCATTTCACAAACATCAAACGTAAAGCTCGCCTTCGGACAAGCTCTTGCGCCCACACGCCGCTCCAGCACACCTGAGATAGGAACGAGTGGTGACATGAGCACCAATGACGGGGAGATGCGATGGCATTGGTCTATCCCTCATGTCATGAAGATCCTTGACGATTTCGGACTCCGGAAAACAACCCAGCATTCTGTCGACTCGTTTGAGCCGTGTTATTTGAGATGGCTCTGAAATTCGATGCCACCACGCAGAGCAAGAGTGAAGTTGCTTGCAGACTCCTCGAAGGAGACTACCTCAACTTTCATTGCAAACTACTTCTTTTCTCTCTGCGGAAACCCAATAGATTCGTTCGATGGCCGAAATCAGGCTCGTGAGACAGACTCCAGAGAGTCAAAATTCGGTGAATGACTGATCCGGACTCCCAAATTCGACAGCTACTTAAGCGGCTCTACCAGACACCCGCGAATACCCATAGGACAAAAGGAGAGGTACGGCGTAGACATATGCATCTACTGCAGATCAAACGACACCGAGTGACTCTCGCTAGGTCTTCTCCAGACATATACGTGTGCCACTACTCGCAAGCATGGCCGATGGCATCTCAGATCAACGGGGCCTCGAGACAATAAAGGACCGACTCCGGCTGCGGATTCGGCTCTAACATGGACTAGTCGCGGCGCATGGATAGATTCTACGACGCCACAAATGACCGAGCATGAGACTTCAGATGCTACAGAGGAGTTGATGTTCTCCTCGTCGTCTCAAGAGTCGAGCTCGGATAGCCATGACAGCGAGCCAGGAGGAAGCCTGGCCGTGGCTTTGGGCAAGAAAGCTGAAGAAGAATGCGACCGATTGAGAATAGCCGCCAATCGCCTGCAACAGGATCCTTTCAGCGGAAAGAGATGGACCAGATGAATTCAAGGAGAACGACGAAGCGGAGAGATGCAAGAACAGCGGCATCTGGGGTAAGCTCCTGGAGCTAATTACGGTGATAATGGCCACTTTGTGGATTTGTTGAGATCTTGTATACAATATCGGTGAGAGGCACTGAAGCTCGAAATTGTGTAGGGCCGCGCTTTCCAGCCGAGCGAACCTCAACCTTGTGCAAAGCTTGGCCTGACCTCCAGTTTGCTCACCTCTTTGAGGCGGACATCCTGTTGGAACTTTGAAGTCCTGAACCTTTCTCTTCATCCACCGCAGTATCAGAAGCGTCCGCGATATCGGATCGTGTCCCTACCATTGTGATGCACCCATGTTGCGACAGGCGGTGAAGCAGGTGACTCGGCCAAGCAAGCTCGGAGGGAGATGGAGAACATGATCTAATTCATTGCGGGCGAGGAGGAAGTTCGTTGAGGGAGGCAATGGATGGATGCGAGCATGTGATAAGCAACGCCATCAGACATCATACGTGCATACGCATCGAGCAGTCAAATGCTGTTGAGCACTGGCTTCGATGGCCGCAGGGACCGTGGCCATCGGCAATGTGGAGACAAGAACACCAAAGACCTCTGCAATCCTTGATTGTGGACAGCGCCATCAAGCGAGCTATGAGTCCACAACTCCAATGACTCAGCCGGCGCTCCTCCGTCCAGAACAGCTAAGAGTACTTCGAACACCGATGGTGGTTGTCAGCTCAGTGGCGTGGATATTGAGGCTGGTCTGCCAGTAGATCCACGGATGCCGAAACAAAGGTTCCATCTCGTCCGCGCTTTCTCAACGCTGAGCAAGGCTTTCAACCGATAAAATATGGCCAAGCCAGATGGCCTTATTCGGAAAACCGGGATCAATGTCTCGAAAAGCCTGTTTGCGGCGGCACAACCGCTTCTGGAGCACATGCACAGTGGGATCAACACTGTCCGGTCGATTTACCTTCGCCCTCCCTCGTCGTGAGTGTCTTCGCAATCCTCGGCATGACATTCCGCCGCAATCTGCAAGAGAGCACGAAGCAGAAGATACGCGAAGCTCAATGTCAGCTCGATAGCCTGGCTCCCCAAGACGGGAATCAATGTATAAGATCAGCAATCAGAATGCTAGAGCCACCCCTATGCTACAGCATTTACGTCCTCCGCATCGCTTTCTTGAAAATATCGCTGCATTGTACCACCTCAATGAGTTTTCTGGTGGGATTGTCACCTCCGGAGCACAGTCACTTACATCTCGCGCGAAACATCTATTGCCAGCCAGGTAGATCCTATTTGAAACGACAGAGGACAGCAACAGCATTATCTCTTTTATCGTCACCATCATGACATAAAATGGGACGCCGGACGTGGCATCGATCCCGAGAGCATTCTCCCCACCAACGGTGACGGAATTGATTCTGGAGCATCGCTTCTCTGTGTCCGCAATGTCTCTATGTCACGCAGACTCAGCAGCTACTCTGTCTACTGTAGGTGTAGCTGGCATATCAACAGTCGCTTTTGCAACCTATCTTCGGCGTCGTGTCCTGACTGGGTACCGCTCTGACACGCAAGGTGCATCACTAGTTCATTGTCACGCCGGAGCCAGCGCGCACACTGTTTGGCTACCTCAGCCTGGGTAGTGGATGCGCTCACTGACGACATTTTCTCCTTCTAGCTGCCACCCTCACATCGTGAAGCGACATTTTGATTCCACATCAGCAGTCGGCTCAAATCAGTAACCATCTACCTTCATGGACCACTCCGCAGTGGATCTCGAGGAACGTTCATCCTCGAAAGACTGCTCTTGACAACAGAACAGCGCACGTCACACCCTTCAACGCGATCACCTCCCCAATCAACTAAGCAGCATCAGCCACAGATCGCGATCATTATTGTCATTGCCAGAGCATGTGTCTGCGGCTTTCCAATGCCTATGATCTGAGATCTCGACCAGCGAATCTGGTTTCGCCTAGAGGTGGCACCTCCAACATTTCACGCTCGGTTGTTCACCCCACCTCCCTCACATGAGCCATTGTGAGTCTGCTTGCAGTCAGATGCGAAGACTCGTCTACCCACGCTGGTTCTCAAGCGTGGCGGTAGAAAGTGGTCGAGCAAGAGATGGACCTCAGAAGACGTCTTGGGCAATCATGCTCATGGACAGACGAACCCATGACCATGAAGCGATTTGAGATGCAAAGATTTGATCGTGAAGAGAACAACCTTAGCAGAAAGGTGCGCTGCAAGTCGAAATAGAATACCTAATTAGGGTTGTTCAGTATGCGTGCCAAGACGTTTCAGATACAGAGACAGAACCAGCCTTTCGGGTGCAGATTTTCATGCGGGAATGCGCCAAGTCAAACATCTCTCTCGCGGTCGGGCGCAATAAAGTGCGCGTCTCGGTCTCCTGGCCAACAACAGTCGCCTTGTTTTCAAAGATGGGCATCAAATCTCTCCCTGCTGCAACTTGAGTTTGCAAACATCTCATCGTCCCCGACACTTCCAACTGCGGCCACAACCACACCAGCCGTCCAATCATGGCCAAATCGAAGTCGAAGCCGAACCGTCGGCAGTGTCTTCTAGACGCAGACAAGCAACTCACGGCGGCCTCGGAATTCATACTCGCATTTAATGCCGCAAACTCCCCACTCCTCAAGCTACCGCGTGAACTACGAGATCGCATCTACGAGCTGGTCCTTTGTCACAACCATCTGCACGTCCCTCTGAAGTCCCCCACAGCTGTCACGGTCTGCGCTGTCCCAAGCAAAACTTGTTTCTCTGAAGTAAGAGAGACGGTCTGTCGTGAGGATGGGTACATCTTTGTACGGAAATTCGAACATCCCTGCAAAGCTGGATCAAAGTACAGCCTTTCGCTGTTGGGTGTCAACTCTCAGATTTACCAGGAGACTGCACTTTTACCTTTCGAAAAGAACACCTTCATCGTTGATGCAGGCGTCCTCAGATCCTTCATCTTGAGTCTACTTCCTACACAACGCAAAGCTGTCAGAAACCTGGAGATACGAAATGAAAGATGGGAATGGTATATTCCGAACATGGTCCACGGGAGCTTGACTAAGCAGCTCGTTGGTTTGCGCAACTTGAAAATTTCTATTGCAAAGAGCCAGCATGCAGCAAAATGGATGGAACCGATTCTGGAGAGACTGTGCAATGGTCGCATTGAATCGCTTAAGGTGACGTGCGCGAGCCTTACCCCACCCATACCACGTATCATTGGCGACTGGGACGAGTTCGACGACTGGGCTAAGGAGATGGAAGTAAAACTCTCGAGTAAGACGTCATGGGCAGAGCAGAAAGAAGAAGTGGTGGCTCGACGCGCTGAATTTAGGGCTAGGAAAGCGTTACAGGCTTCCGACAAAGCCGTGCAGGCGTCTGAAGCGAGCGAAGCTGTTCGCAAACGTCTTGGGATGAGATTGGCAGGAGAGGGTCGGAAGAAAGCACGTGTCAGGATGGAATGAAAGAGGCACAGGTGTTTCAAGGAAGCGCAGTCCCTCTTGCTCTGAGTAGATGGTCCGCATAATTCTTGCGTGTAGGCGGACATCGCGAATTCCGGTAATAATTATCGTATCAATACACTAGCTCACCCACGTCAACCTCTTCCATGGTATCGACTCTGTTCTCTTTCTGCAGATCCAACGCCAGATGGACTGCGACGGGTATGACCTACATCGCCTGTTCAAAAGGTAGCACGGCATGATCATTTCTGGGAGAAGCTACTGAAGAATGTGCCAGAGTCTGGCGAGCGCCATTTATTCCAGCTTCTCGAATATTCGAATTGAAAGCAATCGAGGTCAAACATTGTGTGCCTACCAACATTGGGCAGCTTCGTCGATCAAGTCTGAAGCTGTGCGCCAGATCTGCTAAGCAGCTACGGGGTGCAGGCGAAAAGTTCCCACTCGTCTGTTGTTCGAGATTCATCTGGGCTCCTGGTATTCAATCTACCAATCCGGAGAGGTACACGAGGGTCTTTGCGAACGGCAAAGAGTCTTAATTCTACCACTCAGCAAAGGCTTTCCCGGATCCACATGGTTCTTGGGCTGAACGTGGGTATTTGACACCTGGATCGTCGCTCGCGCTAATAGACACCGCGTGATCAAGAATAGGACGAACCGAATGGAGGCAATCTCAAGCTCTCTCTGCATCCCACCGTATGCTGTGGACTCTCGAGCCCGTGCCAATCGGCGAATGTCCAGTGCCACGATGGCGAGAGGATGGATAACACCACCTGCGATGCGAAGACGCCCTCATGAATCGCCAAGGACAACCAGAACTGTCTTGGGCATATGGAGTCCCGGAACGATGTTTGTGGCTGTTGCTCGCTCATCGGAAGCTATCATAGTCATGATGCTGCACATCCTCGTCAATTCTTCTATTCCACAACAATCGTGTTCTCGAGCTCCGAAACTGCCAATTGGTCGATCGTAGGTGGCAATCCAGGGCTTGTTTTGCTCTCGGGTCTTCGGGCAGTGACGTTTGAGCGTGGAAATGCCAAGCTTCCGAGATCGATCCAAGGAAGGAACGAAGGCGGTGTTCTTCACCTCACTCCTCTGGCTCGCAGATCTAAAGGCACAACACCGTGCTTGCATCCCATTGTGCACATGACAACAAGCTGTACCAGTCCTGTCAATCCAGGTCTCATCCTCTTTTTGGCGAATGTGCTGTCTGGCCCGTGATGCTCACTGCGGCTTCCTATTGCTGGTATTCAGAAGGAAAAAAGAGGAGGTGGTCGATAACATGTTGAGGAGGGTACAAAGGTGAGAGGGCAACTCGGTGTCCAAGTTTACGTCATGGAAAATGGTGAGCGGCCTGGATACCCTCATGCCAATCGAACGCTGCACCGCCGTGTTTCGATGGAGGCCTTGAGTTGTCGAGGCTAATCAAACACCTGGTGCCCCATTTGCGGACAAGCACTCTTCGAGGGAGTCACAGGAGCCTATGGCAACTTTGTCCAGCAGATCTAAAGGTCCATCTCCGAAGGATATGCGAATTGCCATACCTTCGCTTCATCAGGCGCCTAAGAAGGGCTCGGTTTCTTCTGTGCAAAGACGTTCTACCAACGAGTATCATGGCCGAAAATCCGGACAGAGACCTTGGCATCGAATGACATGCCATTGGCTATGGATACAGCTGCGAAGTCTGACGGTGTACTATTCGATTGCGGCACCCAATAGACAACCAACTGCCCCTCGATTGGTCTTCCAATGGGCTGGTAACAGCACGATGGTGATGGCCTACACCAGCTGGTTCGACCCCGAAGCCACATTGAACTACAGGCCGCAGGCCACGTACCTTTGATTGCACGGTATAAATACGGTGGCTCGCACCGGACGCTCAGCAACGACAGTCAGACGACTTGCGATGAGCAGTAGCGAGACTGCTTTCAACACAAACTTAGCATGCACGGCATCAGTGGACAATGCATGAGGAACACCTCGGTATTCCCGATTATTCGGCAAAGTCCACCGCTACGCTCAGAATAGGTGGTAGAGCTTTTGTGTCTGGAGGCACTGTACCGACGAAGTATTCACATCTCTTCCCAAGGCGGTATCCAATACTATCCGCTATGGTCGTGGGTCAATTTGGAGCACTGTTTTGGCAGACTGCGATTTCACCCTCAAATCTGTTCTATAGTCTCCGCCCAGACTACGGCATACATCTCAAAGGTTGGAATCAAGATCTTTGCAAGGAATTCGACGTCATGAATCTTTGAGTCTCGGCACAGAGTTTGTGGGAGACAGACCACGATGCGGCTGCGACTGACAAGCTGGGCATTTGCTTCCACAATGTCTTGAATGACATCCATCTGTTCCAATTACATGGACAACTCGGTAACATCAGGTAGACATATGTCCTCATCTGCTCAACAACAAATTTGTCCGTCATCTTTGGCACTATGACTTCCGGCTCTTCCGCATTGAATTCCCACGTGAGCTGATGCTCAGGTGAAGACCAGTATGAATGGTCAACCCTGCCTGGCGGAGACCTCCATGGCTGCAAATGGTGGTCCTGATCCCAATGGATCCGTGGTGAGGAGTACCCTTAAGTTGATCCAAGCAATCATCTGGACTCGCGGCCATTGGCTGTCGGCGGACCCCTCGAAACTTTGGCAAATGGCAGGAAGAGCGATCCGACGACTTGAGGATTCGCGTTGGTGGCTTACAGGCACTTCATCGGGAATGTTGACAAAAGGTGATTGGATCAATTGCAGTTGCGAGAGGATTGGTGGAGCAGAAGCGGAACAGTCATAATCGAGGACCATGGAGATGGCTTGCGATGTGCTTCGGACATGATTGAGGAGGCTAGGACTCCCACCATGCATCCGACCGTGTTCGGAAGACTTTCATGTTCCCAAAAGAACATCGTTTTGGGGACTCCCACTCGCGACCATGTTCACTCAGAGCACGACACGGTGACCCACATGAATTGTCTGAGGCTCCAGAAATCTGGACTTGAAGAGCGGCCACAAGCATGTTTGGTTGACGTCGACTCAAGAGTGATGGGAGAGGATCGAGAAATGTTCAGAGCTGGAAAGCGAAACCCGGCCGTTCTCCAATCATACCAAATTTGCACAAGAGCCAAAAGCACCCGAGAAAGATCTGGACAAGAGTATCAGCCTGGCTGGGAATGTTCACGACTTGGCGACAGACTCCCGAGACTCGATCTAATTCTGCGTAGCGAGTGGCGGGGTGCACTCGTGCCTGCAATCAATCGCGCTGTGACTTCTACTTCGTGCTTTAGCAGATATGACTTGAAGATGCTAAGGGTGTAGAACAGAGCTTGCCCAGGCAGTGCAGTCACACTTCGGTGGCCAGTCTACTATCGACGTCCTGTGTAGGATGGCCAGAGAAGCTGGCCCTTGCTACTGTCTGAGTCCATGGGAGTGGACATCGGATCACTGAGAGGCGATTCAATTGAACGCAATAGTGCAGTTACATAGCAGTACTGCTCTGGCTGTGACTAAGCAGCTCGCCCTGTATTCACTCAACCTCCTTCGCTGACATCATATGACTGGAGACATACCACGTGTCAGTGTCACGCTACGACATGCTGCACCATGACCTATTGTTGCTCGTCTTGGGATGATATGTGCCGGATGCGGGATTCAAATGATGGGCGCAACTATTGTCCCCTTCAGATGAACGTTCTGGATCCTGAGCGTGGCAGCCACCAAAGATCCAGCGCATCGAGTTGCCGCCCTGGTGCTCGCTGTACAAAGAGTCTGCCGGGAAACACTAACCGCTTAATCGCATGATTAGGTTCCTAATATTGCATTCTCCTGCAAACAGTGTACAATACGAAGAGTGTGTGATCGGGAAATACCGACAATTAAACCGCACGGTGAAGTCTCTCTTTGTGTCTTTGTATGGATCGTCGATCTAGACTGCTGTGGCTGCCACATCTTTCGATACCTCTTTGTGATATACTACCGGCCACGTTCAGACAAAGGTTCCTCCTTTGTTGTGTACTTAAAACGGAATCGACAGGACTCGGGAGGGTGGGGACATAAATGCCCGGTCTTCGAGGCACCAGCATATCCAACTTTGTGCAACATCAATACACACCATCAAACAATCTTCAAGACTCTTTTCTTCCGAGAACACACCTTCCACCGAAGTGTCAGCTAGCAAGAGCGAAGGAATTCGGCTTCAGGTCTACACATCATTACCACAGTGGGCAGGAGCTCTTTCAAGCCGTCGCCGACGAAGCCGAGACTCGTAGCGACGAATATGTCGGAGCCACAGACGTCTCCTCGGAGGTCGGGAAGACTTCCGAGCTCTGCCTGGCGCAGACCAACGTCGGCAAGCTCTGGCGTGTTCAGGCCGAGGCTGTCGACCTCTGGTACATCCGTATCAAGTCTTGCTGCACGATATCCTTCCCGGATCAATCCAGACGCTGCGTCGCCAGAGGTGTCAGGTTCTAGGGCGACTATACCAAGAGTCTCTCTGCAGTCCCATTCTCGAATCCCGATTCGCAAGCCCGCCAAAATCGTGAAGCCAGAATCTCGAAGGGTCAACGCGAGGAGCACACTTTCGAAGAAACAGAAAAGTGTCGATCACTGGATCAAAAGGATCGAGCTGGACAAATCCCCGATCCCAAAGTGCTCAGTCTGGGATATGGAACCTGGAACGTTGATGTCAAGGTTACAACAGTATGCGCCAGACTTGGACCACCTGGGAAGAGGTACACTACGCCAAGAACTCGACTACTTTTGGCATGCCTTGAAATACTTCAACCCAAAACCCCCGGCACACCTCAAGGACATGATTGGAGATGAGACTCATCCCAACGATGAATACTTCTATGCATCTGCCGACAAATACCTAGGGCGCGAGTCTGAATACGAGTTCATCCAAGGGAAGCATTTGGATTGCGTTAAGAAACGTTGACTAGTGTACTGTCCTACAACAATGCGATGACGGGTTTCAGGCCTCATTGGTATGCTTTTCTATGAAATCATTCACAAGTGTCATGTTTTAGCAAAGATAGTTAGTCCCTGGAAATTGCAATCATCATCCCTACTACCTCTCTCGTGTGCTGGCCAAGAGCAGTCCTCTGACTGACATTGGTGACGTCAATCGATTCCTATTGTTGCTTGATATCAGTGTATCGTGGAGTCTGGATCTCTGCGTTTCCTTGGAGGAAACTGAACGCGGCCGCTGTGGCTGGCATCTCTTTCAATGCTTTTGTTGATAAATCTCCGGATCCGTCGCTGAATTCCTTTTGATGTCAGTTTGCGGAGACTTTGGCCTTTGTTGCTCGCGATCTAGGGCGCCGCCACAACTCCCCATGGACTGAACGCGGCCGATATGGTTGACTTTTCTTTTCATGCCATTGTTGCTAACTTCCGAACTCATTTCCACATTCTTTTGATGACAGTTCTCGGGCGCCCTGGTCTTTGTAGTGCGCGACCTTCGGATCGACGATGGCCTGCGATGCCATGCGTATTTATTCTCGGTCCTGAGCCGCATCGGAGCATTTTCTCTTCTACCTCATAGATACGTAGCATTGATACACCACGTCAAACTACTTGTCAATTTTCAAGCCTCTACTTCTCTGTAGGCAATCATGCCTCCCAAGCGACACCTCTCAAGACCTCGAGGGAGTGTCGAAATGGACAACTCTCTAGACCACTACGTCAGCGAGCAGCAACTGCATGAGCCTTCCGACTTCGTGTCATCACCACCGCGTCCACCAAGACCAGAGATGACGAAGATCACGAAGCCACGGTCGTGGAATAGTACGCCACCAAGACTCTTGTCCTCTGGTCCCACGAGACCACTACAATCTCGTTCCGATGCATCAAGATCGAGAGCATCGGGGCCTGGCGCAATCAGAGCCAGGACTCCAGGCTCCAGAAGGCCAGCTACAAGGAGTCAGACCGCGCAGGACTTCTTCTCATCGGACGTCTGGTGTAAAGATCAACACGAGTCGTTCAACAGCAAGTTGCGATTCGAAGACCGGGAAGATAACTGGATCTTGGACGGCCAACGACAACTCTGGAAACGCAATGAGAGGGAGGCTGATCAAGACCTGGCCTTGGAGGGCCTTAGCTCTTTCAACAAGCTCACTGATACGATGGAGAGAGAGGAGCAAGCTCGAAAAGAGGAGCAGCAAAACCAATGGGGAGCGCGTTCGGCCGACCTGTGGAACGGCCTTCGAAAGCTCTACCTCGAGGTGGTGGAACAAAACCAACCCGGTATTCACAATTTTTTCACGACCTACCCGGAGATCACCAGTGCCCATGACTTGACCCCCGAAGACTTGGTCCAATTGTACCTTGACTATGCGGAACCACTACTTTACGCAATAGAGCCCGACCGCTATATCATGGGGGTGCGATTGAACTTTTTTTGGAATGCGCTACGCCAAGTGTTCTCGAAATTCCCTTCGCGTCTTGCACAACAATCTTCAGTTCGACGGCGCATGGGATCTCGCAATTATATAGGCGCATCTGTTGACTTGTATTTTGAGTTGTAATTTTCGTCCAACTACGATAATGGCGACTACCAAGGGGAGGAGAGTGACTATGGCGATATCGAGTTGATTGGGATTAACAGCTAGATAATACTTTGTAACGTTGCTAGACAAACGCCTACGACTTCGCCGTATTCCGTTACGAACCACGTCTAATCGAACATTGTAATTGACTTATTTCCGTTGGAGCATGCTCGAAACAAAGTCGAGCGGCGGCACAGAATATCTATGTGTCTATTGACTAACCCAACTCAATGCGAGTGGTTTATGTCCTTCAAGACATTGGACAGCAGGGCCTCGACATGCCTGTGTATATCCACCAAGCCTTCAAGGGCATCTATAAGACGCGTGGTCAATCTTCCCATACGCGACACTGAGACTTGGGACCTCTCACCTACCGTTCGCTGGTGGTCAACATGCGTACATGGAACCTGCCTCTACACAGGCCCTTCTGTGACCTTCGATGTACCTCCGAAGTCAACAAATCCATCATTCTCATAGTACACATGGAGATCAGACTCGATCAGTATTTCAAACGAACTGAACCTGGTATGGGGCTGCTACAGAGTTCGTACATGGATTGGACGTTGGGAGGAAGTCATTGCCAATACGCAAGTCAAGCCGGTCTGGAGGTCGACATTATTCTCACCCGGATTGTCATGTGGACTCTGTCACATGCTCAAGAAGGCCTCGTATCCGACGTCCCTCTTGTGCAAGAGAAAGTGTTCCAATATTTAGAACACGATGACGCGCGAAAAACTGTCCAGTTCTGCTTCAATCGTGCTGCCGATGCTGTCGAGGGGCAGAATCATAACGTGCTCGCCTATCCTCAAGCAAGAGTCTGGGTTCTGTGGGCGGGCTTGGTAATGTTGGTCTCATCCGATGCTCCTCGAGGAAAGGGAAACATTAATACGCTCGAGCGAGGACGAAGCTATCTTCAACATGATCACATTGTGGAATTCCTTCCAAAAATCTTGGAAATCTCGGAAATCCTCGCCGATGCAGATCGAACGCCAGGGCAGCTCACCGAGGACCTCAAATGGATCGAGTCACAGGCGAAGGACTTGTGAGCTAGATGAGGCAACATGCGCGAATCTGAGCTGGATGAGCTCGAGGACAGGTAGAAGCGAGCGCCAAAATAGATGGGATCGGGTTCGTAATTGGCATAGAATGAGACTTTATTAGATTGGGATCGATTGTCGAGGCAGGCATGAAGGAAAGATTTACATGCCACTTGGGAACGGCGTTTGGCGTTAGCATAGAATAAGGATTCGTCTGTACAGATGACGAAACATTTCGTTGGCTGGAATACGGGAGCCAGATGTATTATATTTTGAAGAGATTGTTTGCTCACCACACCTTCATGTTCCAATTCCTTTTCATATCTCCTCTATTGTAATTTGTGGCTCCCTTGAGCCTATGTTCCAGGAGTGCGGCAACGAAGCATTGAACCTGCTCGTTTCTCGATAGTTTGATCATTTCTGGCCTGGATGTCGGCACGGTTACCTCTATATCTCCGCTATGTACGTTACTACAACACACGGTGGGCGACCCAAATTTCTGAAGATTCCGAATGACTTGTATTATTATCTGAGTTTGTCACGAAGTCGGATCACCTATGATCATATAGGGTTGGTATAGGGTTGGTAAAGAAGCCCCTGGAATGACCTAGAAGCCCGTAGAGCAGAAGGTAGAGCAACCTCCATGAAGATCCAGATTATGACTTCAAGAACGAGGCTGCGAAACCGTCAGAAGTATCGCCGGTACTATAGCGGAAGCAGACGAAGCAAGCAAGTCCAGAGAATTCGGTACTATACAAGGGTCAATGCGGTGTGTCTCCGAGGATATTGTCGAAGTCGCGGCGTGTAGCACGGTGAATGAGCAAATTCCCAGGGAAACTAATTCTGGGAAGACCATGTTTTGACAAGCGGTTACTCAGGCATGAACTTGAATGCTACTCAACCCAGAGATGTCCATCAGGGCTACAATGTCAACTTGGTCTGTCCTCTGAACGAACTCGTGAGGATCTCAAAGACTCTCAGGATTGAATGATGGATGAATGGTCGACCGATTCAGAGTGTTCCTGATCGTCACCACCAACATTCGGTTGAACTCCACGCACCCCGTATTTGTGGTACTGACCCGCAACATCATCCTTCAACAGATGTGGCAGCACTTGGCGTTGACACTGACGAGGACGCTCGCTGCTTCTTCGCTGGCTGTGCTTTTCGGCTCAGGTGCGATGACTTCGCTTAGTCGAAGAGGGAGTCGAAGAGGTTGAGAGCCAGCTGGGTACTAAGCCAGCTATGAATTGTGGAAAGTTTCGACCAGGTGTCGGTGCAACTTGAGCATCGTCAGGAGTGATATTGTCTTGATACTGTCAGGGACTGATGGTGATGACGGTGTCATTGACATTACCAGTGTTATTCGCAAGGCCGGCGGTATTTGCCCTGCCAGTGCCATTGGTATTGCCGGTGTCGTGTGCATCGCTGGCACCATTCGCATCGCCATTGCTTTGCACACCGCCAGTGACGTTTGTATTGCCGGCCCTGCGCGCGTTTGACTGGTCTTCCATGTAACTAACGGAACTAGTGGCCTCGGGTATGATACCTTCAAGCTCCAGGTAATCTGTATCAAAGTCAATGAGTAGTCGCAGTGGAGAACAAGGGGACAAGAAGTATTACCTCGCAATCGGTAGTTGAAACAGAAAGTGATCAGCTCGTACACGGAATCCTGCTTACGCCTCGACTTCGCCAGTGGTTCAGGAAGATTGCCACGATATGCCCAATCAACCCACTCGCTAGGAGTTTCATTATTGGGATGGGCTCTACATAGGAGATCAGCGTGCGCCAGTCAGTATCACCGACAATGTTTGCTTACACCGTGTGAAGTCGCTTGCCGTTGTATCTGGCGCTAGTCCGGGTCGCAACTATGCTTGATTGGAGCGTTGGTGCCTGGTAGCTCTCACCGAAGAGGTTCTGCTCGTTGACTGGTATGAGTTTACCGGAACCCCATTCTACTTGGAGCTCGATGCTTCCACACAGATCTTCTGGCTCTCGAGCTTTCTTTGGCGCGTTCTCGTCTACTGATTTGTCAGTGTATGAGTGAATCGAAGGTCGCGTACACATACCGATATGCCGCTCAACGAATGTGAACCCATGGCCGCCATTCGTCTCCTCCCTGGAGGCGGCTTGCTCTGAGTTGGCGACGAGCTTGGTGGTACAAAAGTTGCCGCCATCTATGCAGAAGCTGAGGGCAGCATGCGGTTCATTCCTGAAATCAAACTCCGGGCCCAGGCTGATTTCCATTCCATAAGCTTGTCCAGCTTCGACTTCGATGAAGCCGTCGGCTTCTATGAAGCCCTTGACGCTTCGCTTCTGAGAATTGGGAGCGAAAACAGGATAAGGCTGGCCGCGAACCCCATCCTCAATTCGAAAGATGGTGGCTGTGACGCCCGAAACCTCGAGGCTCGTTGCCGCTTGGTCGATGTCGTCGGCCTTGCGCTTCTTCGAGTTGCTAGCCGCTTCGAGCTAGCGAGTGCTGTTACGGATCAGCTGGATGCATTCACTTACTGCGTAGATCTCAGCACGCCTAGCGTAGTTGTTAGCACAGCTATACTTTAGCCTTCTATAGTAGGAAAGAGACTTCTCTCTTTTACGCTTTATCGACTATAGCTAGCGATAGTATTTATAACTTTATCTATTACTCTTTAATAGTATAAAGTATTATCTATTATTAGAAAGCTCTTAGATTATATTTAGAAATACTACTAACCTTTATAAACTATTATACTACTATTAAACTACTAAGACACTACTTACTATATTAGGAAGCCTATACTCTATAAATAGCGCTATTAGCTAATATAGCTACTATAGATTATCTACTATATTCTTTACGTTATAAGTACTACTAAATACTTAGATTATTATAGCTATTATTATTATAGAATATAGAGAAATTTCTTTTTACTTATATTATATATAGTTTATCTACTAAATTACTAACTTAAATACTCTACTACTAATAATTAATAACTACTATATCTTAGATATATTATTTATCTATCTAATACTATAAATAGTAGCTAAACTTATATTAATCTTTAATAGCTTACTAGAAAGCTAGGTTCTAGTATAGCTATACTAGTATTTAACTATATATAAAGCTTAGTTAAAAAAGATTAAAAGTAAATATATTAATATAGTATTATAGTATAATAGTATTACTAAATAGCTTATAGATATAAATAGTTATACTAATAACTTTTAGTAGAAGCTTAATAAAGCTTTAATATATACTAGTACTATAGTCGAAGCTATAAATATATATTTATAGACTATAGTAACTTAATATAATTTAGTAAATATAGAATATATATAACTTATAGAAGCTATCTAATAGAAAAATACTACTATATAGTAGAAAGATATTAAACTTATAGAATTATATATATATATTACTATTTCTATAGTTAATAGTAGAAGTAAAATTAAGAAATTAAAAAAATACTCTAACTTAGATATCTATAATAATAATAATAAAGAAAAGCTAAAAATATAGATAATTAGTATTACTAATAAGCTATAAAATAATACTAATTACTATCTATTATTATATACTAAATTATTATATATATATAGCTATTTTAGTAGAAAGATATATAATATTATTATACTCTATATAACTATTAGTAAAGACTTAATTACTAGTAAGATTATAGTCTAGTTTATACTTAGCTCTTTTAAAGCTATAGTTAATTTCTTAATATATATTTTTAGAAAAACTAATAAAGAAGCTATAGCTTTTAATAAGATTAATAACTTTTACTAAGTAAGTAAAAAGTTCTTTTATTTCTATATAGAATATAACTACTTAAACGCTATAGTACGCCTTAATAGTAGGCTACTATAAAAGTATTTTAGAAAGCGTCTAAGTAATAAATTAAAAAATAAAGTTACTTATATATAGAACGCTAATATTATTAGTTATAAAGAGATATATAAGTAACTAAAGCTACTTAACTATAAGATTTATATCTATTATAAAAAAGCTAAAAAGAATAGTAGTAAGCGTAGTATTTAGGCTAAATTAATAGCTAGTATTTCTTTTACTTATTTTTAATCTTAGGCTAACTTATTAATAATAACTATAATAATAATATCTAGTAATATATAGAGTTATTTAAACTTAGTACTATCTAGTACTACTAGAATAACTATACTAGCTACGTCTATAAAGCTACTTAATACTAGTTAGAGTAGTAATACTATAGATCTATCTACTACTAGATTATATAGACTATTTACTAAAGAAGAATATAATATATATATTACTACTAGACTTTATATTTTCTATAAATAATCTAGCTATATTAAAATTAATTATCTAGCTATTACTATAAAGAAAGTCTATAAGATATAGTTATTTTATATTATAGCTATTACTATTAGTAATAATAGTAATATAGCTTTAGTTACTAGCTTTAATAAAAGTATAGCTATATTAGAAAATACTTAGTCTTTAAGTATAGTTATACCTAAGAACTTTATATTAATAGTTTATCTACTATAGTATATAGTTATAATTACTATATATTTATAATCTCTATTTATACTATTTATTTAATAGAGAAAATATACTTAGAATTAGCTTAGCTACTTTATTTATTTTACTAGAAAATAAAAAAAAATTTATTCTACTATATACTTTATAAGCTACTACTAACTTAATAGAAATTAAATTATATAAAATACTTAACTATAGATATATTAAATACTCTTTTATAGATACTAATTATATATATAAAAATAATATTTCTATTTTTAAACTTTTTATATTTTAGAAGCTTAAAGCTTTTAATAAAATAGCTATTACTAATATAATATATATTATATATACTATAATAAATATTTAGAGTTATTATAAGTATATCTATTATTATCTTACTAAGCTAAGTTACTATTCTATTATTCTTAGCCTACTATAGCTTAAAAAGTATAATCTATATATACTTTAGTATTAGAATATAATACTTTTTAACTTCGACTTTTATAAAATATAGTATAATTAGTATTACTAGTAGATCTATACTATAGGTATATTACTAGATAATAATAAAATTATAAATAATAAAATATAAATATAGATATAGTTATAGTTATTATTATTATTATAGAACTCTTAACTATTAGAGTTTAAGAAGTTAATAAAAGCCTACTAAATCTTTTAAGCTATATTACTATTACTATTACTATTACTAGCTTATAAGATATAGTTATAGTCTCTATTATTACTAGACTTTTTATATATATAAATCTAGTATAAGCTAAAGTTATAAATATTTAAAAATATTTATATTTATAATAAATAAAAAGTATAGCTATTACTACTATTTAAACTATACTACTATTTACTTATAATAGCTATATTAAAAAAAGTAAAAATAATAAATATTTAGATAATTAGTATAGTTCTATTTAATCCTTTAATAACTTAGAAAAATATTAAAGTATTTATAGCTTTACTTAGAAATATTAAAAAAGTAACTACTACTAAGAAAGATATAGACCTATAGTTATTAATACTAAAAAAGTAATATAACTTAGCTAATATATTTAGTAAGACTAATATAAAGAAGTTATTATTATACTATCTAAAATAAGATTATTATATTTTATTAAAAGAAGACTCTAAGCTTTATTATAGACTACTATATTTAATATTATATAAAGAACTTAAAGTATTATATAACTACTTAAAAAAGAATCTTAAAAAAAGTTTTATTTATATATTTTTATTTCTAGCTTCTTTTTCTATACTTTTTATAAAAAAGCTAGGTAGTAGTAAACTCTAAATATATATAGACTATAGATACCTTAATAATATAATAATTAAAAACTACTATCTAATTCTACTAATATAAGAAACTTTTATATAATTAAGTAAAGCTATAGTCTTTACTAAGCTAGATATTATCTCTATATTTAATTAACTTTATATTACTAAAAGTAAAAAATAGAAGACTATTTTTAAAATATACTATAGCTTTATAAAAGTTAGGTCTATAGTAACGTATAGAACTTCTAATACTAATTATTAAGTAAGAAGTCGAACTAATAACTACTTTTATTATATAGAGCCTATACGTAGTAGAATATATAGCTATATGTTACGTACGTAGAGATACCTACGCTAAGCCTTTAGAGGCTCTAACTATAGCTATATATCTATAGGCTCTATACTAGCGCTCTTATAATTACTTTTTCTTTTACGCTAGCTATTCTTAGCTATATAGAATATTTAAATTTATATATATCTAGTATACGTCTACTAGGTAGTTACTAGGCGCGATAACGCTAGATATATTATTAGTATTAGTATACTAATTATTTTAACTCTAATTTATTTTAAAGCTTAAAATTTATAAAAAGCTTTTAGAAGCTATAGAATTAAGTAGATAGTATAGCTAAGTAGATAGCCTATAATTAGGTAGTAGTATAGTTATAAGTAGAACTCTAGAATACTTAAGTAGAGCTAGATCTACTTTAGAATTTCTTCTTTCTTTTCTATTAGGCTTATAATAGATTTACTTATACTTTACTAGTATATACTATTACTTTTATATATACTTAGTATTACTTTTTTTTTTTTCTAATCTCTTTTAACTATACTAATATCTTCTAAGAAAACTAGACTTATTATACTTATAAAGCGCCTATATATTACTTTAAGTACGCTAGGCTTCTATAAGCGTACTAAGTACTTTACTCTTAGCTATACTTACTATTTTAGTTATACTATACCTACTAGTATATATTTATTTATATAGCTTACGCTTTACTATCTTTCTACTACTTATATATATATTACTAATATTTTTAGATCCTACTAAATATAATAGAATCTTTAATCTCGAGTATAAAGTAAAGTATTACTACTATACTAAAGTACGCTATTTATATAAGCTTATAACTAATAAAGCTTTAGTCGCGCTATATAATTATATCTAAGAAGTATACGCTTTACTTACTAGTATTATACGTAACTTCTTTAACTCTAATAAAGAATATAATAATATCTTTACCTAAGCTTAAGTAGAGCTTACTACTTAGTACGCTTATATATATTCTCTTTATATACTCTTAGTATATACTCTCTATTATTTAAGATTACGCTAATATACTTCTAAAAGTTAAGCTACTTTTCTACTTTTTCTATAGTAATAAGAATAAAGTCGCTAGTAGTATTATACTAAAGAGTACTAAAAGTAGTATAAGCGCTTTATAAGTAACTAGTATAGGCGTCGATAGCTTTAATACTTTCTATACTATTAATACCTCTTTTAATAGTTTTATTAAAGTCGGCTATTAGATATATACTTATAGCTTCTACTTCTTACTTATTACTTATATACTAATTATATTAGATACTTATTACTTCTAGTAATATATTAGATATTACTACTATAGATAGTACCTTAGGTCTTAAGTCTAAGGCTAAGAAGAAGTCTAATTCTAATAATAAAAATAATAAGTAGCTAGTTAGTTCCTCTATATAGTATATACTATATATATACTTATAATATATATTTAGACTATTAATAGTAGGTATATTAGGTTTAGACTAACTAAAGGCCTCTTATAGTCTATATTTTCTTAGTCTTATTTTCTTTTCTTCTACTTACTTATTCTACTTTATCTACTATTATTTACTTATACTTACTATATTTCTTATATATCTAGTACTTCTATATCTTTTATATTCTCTACTAGCTTCTATATCTTATACTCTTCTAGCTACTTCTACTATCTAATAAAATAGTACTACTATCTCTTCTATTTTTTTTTCTTAATAATTTTTTTTATTTACTACTTACTTTCTTTATTTATAATTAGTATATATACTTCTAGCTTCTTACTTTTATACTATACTTATAGTTTAAAAAGGAATATATAGAATATATTATAAATTCTAATATTTATAAGTAAAGCTAGATAATATACCTACTTACTAACTATATTAAGAATATAAAATAGGCCTATATACTTAGAGCTAAGCTTCTTTTTAAATATATCTAACTAAATATTTTTTAAAAATAAAGTAATAAAGTCTTTTATAGTATAGAACTATACTTTATAATAGTTATTATAGTATTTAGCTTAGCTTTTAGTAGTAAGCTTCTATCTCTTTACTAGTAACTTCTATATTTCTTATAGGCGCGTTATAGTATTAATAGCTACTAGTACTCTTCTTCTAGTAATCTTATTCTAAGATTATAAGGTTTTAGGTATAGCTTCTAAGCTCTAGCTTATAGCTATTATAAAAGAGCTTATATATAGTATAGTATAAATACTATTATTATATATAAACTTAGCCTAGTCTAACTATTAGGCCTAGTCTTTCTAGTTATTAGTATAGTAGTATCTTAAATATTACTCTAAAGTTTAGTTTACCTATTCTATCTAACTATTAGTCTCTAGATAGAAAGCTATACTAAGCTTATACTTTATATATACTTTATAGTAGAAGTCGCTTTAGAACTAACTAGTAAATAGAGATTCTTAATTACTAATAATATCTATAGGTACTCTAAACCTATAAACTACTTAGCTTTATAAAATATCTATAAGCTCTATAGTAGTATATTTCTTTATTATTAGTATAAAGAGTAATATCTTCGAGTACCTATTAACTATTATAAAGATTATAGTATATATATATCTATTTAGCTTACTTAGTAGAAGGTCTATAATAAAATCTATAGTTAGCTCTTTCTATAGTCTATCTAGTATAAGTAGCGTAGCTAGCTTACTATATAAGTAATAGCGTTATACTTTTAAGTACTAGTAAGTCGTATATAAAGCTATATACTTAGTAATATTATTAGCTATATCTAGCTAAAAGTATTTCTATCTAATTAGCTTAGTAGTCTTATCTTTATTAAAATAACTAGTAAAGATATTATTATAGTATATATATATTACCTATATATATAGAGCAAAGTCTATAGGAATATATAGAGCCTCTACTTTATATAAAGTTCTATTATAGATTATATAGTCCTCGAATACGTTTTTTTTACTTACTACTTTCTTAAGAAGCTTCTTTATCTTAGACTTAAAACCTTATAGAGTAGTAGTAAAGGACTATACTAAATTAGATATCTATATATAAAGAGAGTTATCTTTAATAACTACTATTATAACTTTTATAGAGTAGGAAATAAATAAAAGTATACTCTAGCTACTACTTAGCTACTTTTTTATAGCGCTTTATAAGTAGATATAAGTTATATAAACTTAGTCTACTATAGAGTCTAGAGTAGTAGAAATCTTCTTCTATATAACTAGTTTACTTTATAGTATTAGTAGAAGATAGTTAATATAATTATTAACCTCTATATAGTTACTATACTTTAAAAGTATACTAGCTAGGTTACTTTTACTAGCCTAATACTCTATACTAAAGTCGAACTACTATAGAAAGATAGCCTACTTTACCTATCTACTATTTAGCTATTTAATATTTATAAACTCTTATAAGCTTATATAATTACTAAGTACTTATATAGAGTATATAGCTCCTTTAAAATAGAGCTACTAGTACTTAAATAACTTAATAATTACTAAAAGCTTTTAGTTATAAGTCTTATAGTTATACTTAGTAGAAATTATCTTTTAAAACTAGAAAGTAATTAGGTACTAGCGTCTCTTAAATAGCTAAGTAAGTACTTCTACTAGAGCAAACGCTAAAGTATTAGTTTCGACTTATAGTAGAAGTATAGAGTTATAGTATCTTAATAAAGTAGCTAAAAAGAAAGTATCTTTTAGTATATAGAATATATACGCTTTACTATTACTTTATTAGATAGGCCTAGGCTTCTTTCTATTCTTAGCTTTTTTCGATAGAGCTATTAGAAAAGTAATAATTTATAAATAATAGTAAATAAATCGATAGTAGAAGTTATAGAACTCTAAGAATAATTATACTTTTATAAGTATATAGAGTTAGCTACTCTTCGATAGTACTAATTCTATACTTATCTATTATAATACCTATAGTATTTATAATAAAGCTAAGAAATTTTACTTTTTTCTACTAGAAGAAATATTTAGCTTAGTTAGTATATAAGCCGAACTTCTAGAGCTTCTTAAGTACTATATATACGTTTTATATATAGTCCTTACATAATCTACTATAGATAAGAATATTATCTAAGTAGACTATATAGCTAATATCTACTAACTTTACTAGAGCTTTATTAATATAGCTTTAGAAAGTAGCTAGTATATTAGTAAGCTTAAAAGGTATTACTCTATACTAGAAGTACCTATATTATATATAAAACGTAGTCTTCTACTTATTACTTTACTTAATATATATTCTATAGTATATATCTATAAAGTCTAGTAACGTATACTAGTATATACTACTTAGGTAGTCTATAGTCTCTATAATAAGTAGTAGTAGGTATTAGTTTTTAACTATAACTTTATTTAAGCTCTAATAGTCGATATAGAGTCTTAGACTACTATCTTTCTTAGGTATAAATAGAATAGATATACTTACTTTACTTTTACTAAGCTCGATCTATTTATACTTTAAAGCTTTATTAAAATAGGCTTATAGCTTTTTTAACTTCTTACTAGATAGATAGTATAGTAGCTTAAATAGAAGCTTCTTATCTAGCTTAAAGTTAATTATATACTTTACGCTCTTAGGTAGCTTACGCTACGCTTTATTAGTAATAGTAAATATATCTTTATAGTCTAAGAACTTAGTAAGTAACTTAAGCTTCTAGCTTATATCTACTTTATTTACTAAGACTATATAAACTATTTTAGAAGCTTTTAAGTCTTTAAAGAAATCCTATAGCTTACGTACTTATATATACTTAGCTTACGTTATACTACTATAGGTCTACGTATTAGTCGCTAAGTCGATAATAATATATTAATCTCTTCTTTAAGAATAACTTAGTATAATTTTAGAAGTTAGTATTTTAAATATATAGAAAGTTTCTTCTATTTTTTACTTATTACTATTATAGTCTATAATTTATAAATAAAGATAATACGCTCTATAGTAGAATCTCTATTAGCTTTAAAAGCTATCTATACTTAGTAGAAAAGTATTTATAATTACTAGCGATTAATACTAAAAAATAAATTTATATAATACTATATTAATATTAGCTATATTATTAAGAAAGTAATCTATAGAGACTAGCGCGCTACTATCTTATAGGTACTATACTTCTAGAATACGCTTTATATAATAAACGTCTACTAGAAAAGAGCTACTTAGTTCTATATCTACTTCTAGCTTTTAAAGAGTACTTTAGCTTTTTTTATATTTTTTTTATTTACGTCTATTTTATAAATAGACGCTTTATCTCTATTAGCCTAGAGGTACTTACTAGGATAGATATTCTAATAATACTTTTTTTTATAATATTTATAGTATTTAATTTTAGCTAGGTTAAAAAATAACTTATTACTAGATACTTTAGGCTTACGCTTAGTATACTTTTTATAGTTTTTACTTTTACTTTACTTCTTTCTTTTAGAGTAGAATTTATTATTTTACGTAGCGCTAGTACTTTACTTATAACTCTAATCTAGAGCTTTAATATAGATTACTAAGTCTACTAGCTTCTAATACTTAGTTAAGATACTATAGTACTTAATAATAGTACTTTATAGATTTAGTAATAGCTTTGCTAGTAGATATTATACTTTCTATAGCTCTATATAGTTACTAAGTTAGTCCTCTAGTACTATAAGTTCTAAAGTAAAGTTTTAAATAGTCTAGCTTTTTTTCTAGTATATAGACTTATACTCTAATATAACGTTAAGTATATAATTTATAGGATTACTAACTATATTATTTATAAACTTTTTAAAGTCCTAGTATAAGTACCTAATAAAGTTATTTAAGTTATAGTTATTATACTACTTCTTATATACTTTACTTATAAGGTATATAATACTATATAATACCTTCTATTACTCTATATAATATATACTTCCTAATAGTATAAAGACTAAGCTAAGGTCGCGTAGAAACGTATAAGCCTCCTTTAATAAAGAACTCTTAAACAACTTTAGTTTCTTAAGCTATAGCTTTCTAGCTATAAATAAGAGTATAAAATTATTTTCTAGTATAGTAGATATATTAGACTTAAGGCTATAACGTATACTACTTATACCTAGAGTCGAAATATATAGAGTTAGTTAGGATTAAAGTAGCTTCTTATTTACCGACTTTTCTTTACTAATATTACTATCTAGCTATATAGCTTCTTTATCTTATAGTATATATAGATATATAATTTCTTACTTAATATTCTAGGCTTCTAACTCTTACTATAGATCTTATTATTTTTAGTATAGTCGAGTAACGCGCTACGCGCTAGACTCTACCTACTAAGGCCTATATAGCTCGCTACTATAAAGCTAGTCTACTACTAGATTTATTTTATTTTTATTTTCTTCTTTTTAATTTAAATTTAAAAGAGCGCTAGTTTTATACTATATATACGTAGTCTCTATATATATATAGCTAGAGGTAGATATTATTATTAGAGCTCTATAGGCTACTATAGTAGATAGAGTTATTAGAACTATAAGAGTTAGGTCTATAGTAATATATAGAACTTCTAATACTAATTACTAAGTAAGAAGTTAAACTAATAACTATTTTTATTATATAGAGCCTACGTATAGTAGAATATATAGCTATACGTTATATATATAGAGATACTTACGCTAAGCTCTTAGAGGCTCTAACTATAGCTATATATCTATAGGCTCTATACTAGCGCTCTTATAAGCTTATATAAGTATTTAGTAATACTTTTTAGTCTAGCTAATATATTATTATTATTTTAAAACTATATAAATAAAGCTTTTACTCTATACTTAGATATATTCTATATAGCTTACTTAGATAATATTCTTATTTTTTTAGAGTTATATATAGAATATAATATATATATTTATAAAGTACTTAAAGCTCTATATAAAATAAAGCTATAGTATAATATTATAAAGTCTAAATTTAAAGTTATAGAAGTTAAGTACTTAGGCTTTATTATTACTACTAATAGTATATAAATAGATTCTAAGAAAGTCGATACTATTACTAAATAGCTAACTTCTAAGAATATAAAAAATATATAAATCTTTTTTAAGTTTATTAGTTTTTACTAATAATTTATTTATATCTATTTCTAAATTACTAAGCCTCTAACTAATATAATATAAAAAGACGTCTCTTTTTACTAGACTATAATATACTAGAAAGCTTTTAACTATATAAAAAAAGCTTTCTTAGAATAGCTAGTTTTTATTTTATATAATCTATTACTATTAGTTTTTATTAAAACTAATATCTCTAACTTTATTATAGCTAGTATACTATCTTAACTATATAATAGTATATAGAGACCTATTACTTATTTCTTATTAAAAATATTACCTACTAAATATAATTATAAGATCTATAATAAAGAATTATTAGCTATTATTAAAGTATTTAAAATATAGAAACTAGAGCTAGAAAGCTACTTAGAAGTAGTTAGAGTTATTACTAATTATTATAATCTTAAATACTATATATCTACTAAGTAGCTTAGCTATTATTAAGCGTACTAGTCTAAGTTTCTTAGCTATTTCTATTTCTAGATTATTTATAAACTAGGCTTTTAAAGTACTAAATCTAACTTCTTTATATATTAAATAGCTAACCTACTATTATAACTAGATAATTTATATTTCTTTATTAAATATTAAACTTTTCTAAAACTATATAATATTAACCTAGCTCTCTAAGTTGCTATAATATCTATAAACTCTATAATATTATATAGTAAGAAGCTTAATCTAAAGACTATAATATAGTATATTTATACTACTAGTAAAAATAACTATATATTTACTAAAATAAAAGAATACTTTTAAAATTATATAATACTATAATATAATAGTACTATATAATTAATATCGCTCTCTAAATATAAACTATATAAAGACTTATTATATTATTAAAGCTATTTATTTATACTAGAAAAAAATAACTTAAAGATATAAGTTATTTATATATACTATATCTACTCTACTATAAGTTACTCTAGGCATAACTATATATTTAAGATAGTCTTAAAACTATATTACTAGCTATTAATATAGTCTAATATAGCTAATTACTATACTAACTACTATACTTATATATAAGTAACTTCTAACTATTAAATAAAATAAAGTTTACTTTAACTATTATAAGTACTAACTTATTAATAGTAATATATTACTATAGACTTTATTATAGGCTTACTAATAACTATTAATAGCTCTAGCTATAACGCTATTATAGTAGTTATAGATTACCTAATAAAAATATAGTATTTTATACTAATAGTTTACTAGAAAGCTAGCGCTATTACTAAAGAAGTAGCGTATCTATTCTATTTAAATATCTAGAAACTATATAGTATATCTAAATTAGTAACCTCTAATTATAGTCTATAGTTTATATTTTCTTTCTAGAAAAGCTTTTATAAACTACTAAATATAGACTTTTAATTCTTTACTATAAAGTATTCTTAGACTAATAGTTAGACTAAATACTTTAACTTAATAATAGAAGCCTACTTATATACTTTTATAAACTATACTAGAAATAATTAGAACTACTAGTTACCTACTATTAAATATACTAATAATAGTTAGTACTTAGATAGTATTAGTATATTTCTATTCTATATATATTATAGTTATTACTTTTATATAGATATAGAACTATCTACTACTAATAATAATAATAGTAATAATACTACTATACTTAATAAAAATATAGAATATTTTATTTACTATACTTATAAAGTTAAATAAGCTATAATATACTAGTTATACTAGAACTAGTCTTTTATAAAATAGTAGGTAAATAAATACTAATAACTAGCTCTTACTTACTATATAGATAATAAAGTCTTTCTATTACTAAAGAGTATAGAGACTTAAAGAAATAAGAAGATTAAGTTATAAAATACTAGCTTCTATAAAATTATATAAATAATATTTCTATACTTATATAGACTAGACTTTCTAAAGTTAATAAGTAGTATATATAATATCTTCTATATTATTAACTTTATACTAATACTCTAGTACTCTCTAATAACTAGCTAAGATAATATACTACTACTACTAGTTAAAATTAATAGAAAGTAAAAATAGAAAATTATTAGTATTCTAGATAGTTATTAGTTTAAAAGTAAGTTTAAATATAAAGTTCTATAGGTTAGATATAATAAAGCTATATAGAAGAACTCTAATAATATTATATATATAGAAGATACTATTTAAGACTTCTATATCTAATACTTATATAAACTAAAGTCTATAAGTAATACTATTATAGTAGTATATCTAGCTACTATTACTATATTAGTAAAACTATAGATTCTACTAGTAAAGTCGATTATAACTCTTTCTATAAATAGTACTAGTAGAAGTAGTTAATATAATAATAATAGCTACTTAGCGTTATAAATAATATTTAAAAAAAGAGAAAATAGTATTATAAATTAGCTAGATATATTTATTTATTTACTATATAGATTTTAGTATACCTAGTATAGTTATTAGTATAGCTATACTTTAGCTTTCTATAGTAGAAAAGAGACTTTTTTCTTTTATACTTTATTAACTATAGCTAGTAATAGTATTTATAACTTTATTTATTACTTTTTAATAAGTATAAGCTTTAATAAATATAGTTAGAAGAAAACTTAACTAAGTAATTTATATAGAGTAATACTATAGTATAGTAGTAGCAAAAGCTAAGATTAGAAGATTAGAGGTTATTAGAAGCTAGCTTAATATACTAGTATATAAGTTTTCGCTAGCGTAATTTAGCTTATTTACTATACTAAGACTTTCTTCTATTAACTTAGTAGAGTCCGTATATAATATATTCCGCTTTACTAGCGAGTAGCGATACTATATATACTATACTACTCTTTCTATATATAGTTTAATACGAGTATTATTTCCTAGCTTATATAAAGACGTTTAATTAGTATAGCTAGCTATATAAACGCTTGCGTTCTTCTAATAACTATTACTAATACTAATACTAAGTTAAACTATACCGGCCTATACTATAGGCACGTTTACTATAATATATACTAATCTTAAGAGTAGCTAAGAAGAGCTTTAAAGACTAAGTGCAGAGGACTATAACTAAAGTCATACTAGCTTAGAGGGACAAAGCACCAATCAAGTCCTCGATGCAATGTCGGCGCACCTGGACACCACGTCTGAGGTCATGAAGGCCGATGTTGCAGCAAGAAGCCTTGTTAAGGCAGTAGCAAGGCGTGAAACTGCAGCCGAATGCAGTGCTCAAACTATACGTTGATGGCAACTATGTCTCATCAGCCGCGGGAGGAAGGCAATTCGTGTCACGTATCATTTGTCAGTCCATCGTTCCGACACCGTATCTGCAATGGAAGTCATTTGTTCTATAGGCACCATGCGACCTTTTAAGGCATCTCGACTCTTTCCAAACCTTGAGTGGTTGTTCCGATTATGATATCGGCAGCTCAACGATCTCTCAAGTCCGGTCTCTCGATACCGCAGGATGTGCCCAGACGAGATTTCCTGTGTGTGCTCGGGAACTTACTGGGCATGATCTGATTGTGACTTCTCCTGGTTTAACTCCACCTCCCGGATCTTCTATGGAGACGAAATACACCAAATCTTTCGGATTTGCATCTGCAAATTCTCATTGCCAATGACCTCATAATGCTGGCTCTGGGACACACCTGCAGGACATTCCTAATAAGTCGGACCGACATTCGGCACCATGGTTCAAATTCTTGAGCCAACGCTGGAGCTACATCTAGCCAAGAGACAACAAAGAGTTCATTGGCGTTTCTTGTTGATCGTGGCGGAGTGAACAAAGCAATAGAAAGAGCACGACCAGGTGCATTTATGTTTGCGATAGATCGGACACCGGAAGTTCAAGACACTCTGCTGTACTTGAAAACCAGCACTGAGATCGGGCGACAACAGAAGCACTGGCGCACGATCGAGAGTGATTGAGGCTTCTGACCAAGTAATGTCCATCTCGAGCAGTGGAGATTTGGAGAGACAAGTGCGCGGCTCAGTACCCTGACGATTCAGTACCTTGAGTACAATTAAAATTGGACTGGAGGGTCCAGCGCACCCGATCTACGATTGGCACGATCTGCAATCGGAACTTTCAGGGACGTTTCTGGGACGAAGGTGAACGGAAAACAGCGATCTACAATGTCATGGCAACAGTCAGGTGAGCCCATGAAGGCAATATCATCACCGGCGCTGGACAGGGACCATCGTTCATGAAATGTCACTTCGGCAATAGAGTACCGAGCACCAATCTTCTTCTAGTGCTGTAATACGAGCAGGCCTCGCAATCAACCTTCGAGCACGCCTGATTGTCTAGGTCAGGATTCGAGATCGAACTGGATAACACACTGGAAAGACTGTTTTCGGTAACACGGAGACGTCTACAAAGCTAAAGCTGACGGATGACGGGCACACCTACGTCCCGCGATGTCGACTTTGGCAAAGAGGCCATCGGCAAATACGCTGAAGCTCCCTACAATACAGGCTCCAGCATTTACGCTGATGAAGGCCATCTCATTCCTTCGTGTGTACCCAAGACACGCCATGATGGAGATGTCTTTAGCTAATGGCAGACTAGTCAAGACACAGTCGCTCATTATCGCCCTGATGATGCACAAGAGCGACACAAGGCTGATGGAGCTAGTGCTAGTCAATGCTACGAATGAGTCCACGTTCATTGGAGTTCTACTTTCTCGGCTCCTGGTAACTTCAGTTGCAGTGGGACTGTGCATGACGAACAACCCCTGCCAGATCTCTGGCGGCGAGCGCGAGTCTGTTGGCGGATATTACAACTGTGGCGAAACTGGTTATCGTCGAGTTGAATGCCCAGCTGTATCACCTCAGAAGCGCTGAGACTGGAGATGCAGCAGCCTCAACTAGTCCACTATAATTCTCTGTCTTCAGCTTGATCATATTTGCTGCCCTTGTCTGCCCACTTTGTCCCAGTTACTGCGTCTTCATGCACGGAATGCTTTGAAAGGCCTTTATCTGCATCCAATCCAGGGCAAAGACCTTCTTCGATCAGATCCTCACAAATCTTACTCGATTCGGAGCGTGTTCTTGCACGAGGCAACTCTGACAGCCGATTGGCCGCAGTATGGACAATGACTGCCCTCGAGCCGCTTCAGTGGATCCGTCGTGGGCGCTGCTCATATTTGTCGCAGCTACATCACTTCACTTACTGGTCGTTGGTGCAGCAGTCTTCGCGGTAGAGATGGTCACCGAATCCGGCGTTCACGATGAAGTACGTGCTCGAGCAAAGGTAGGTACCAGAAGAGCTTCGCTGATAACGATCAGATCATTGCAAGGGATGATGACGCTCGTTACCATTCTGTCGGACCACAATCTGCCCAGGTTGGACGAAATGGCCCGCCATGACTTGTGACCCCAAGACTGATGAGCTTATTGAACGACATTTAGATTTCTGGAGCAGTGCAGCGTATGATCGCTTCACAAGGTGTCTTGATCACTTGTGGCGAGCATCGTGTCCAGCCCATCTGAGTGTGCGCGGACCCCGTACTTACCCGGCAGGTTGCATTCCATCCCTTGCAGCATGAAGCTGGGTTTGGGCTGCTCATATGACGCGTGCATGGTGGAATGCTCAGATTTGCTTATGACGCGTGCATGGTGGAATGCTCTAGTTTGTTTTGGCAACGCGGTTGCTGCACCTTGCCAAAGAGAAATCAACATGGTTTTTTTCAACTGCTCCATCGATCGACCATATTATGGCATCTGCTCAGGATACGGTGACACCAACGAACTCCGCGTACCTGGCCCGGAATATGGACGACGACGAAACCTACATCAGCGACGGCGAACCAAGCCTTTATCCGAGCGATGGAAAGTATAATCCTTTCGACGTATCCAACGCCATTGGCAGATCAGACGGATATAATCCATACGAACACATTGATGACGCCGCTGAAGGTACCTAGCTGAGCAGTATCTACGCCTTTTGCACATCGTCTAATCAACAGGGCAGCCAATTATTGGGATCCCCGGCTCGAAGAAGCACGGCGTCCGTTTCACGGCGACACGATGGAGGAGATTCTGTCACCGTATCACCCTCAAACATGGAGAAAGCACACGTGCTATGCTAATTCCCTTTTTCGTCTATCGACTCCAACACCCCGGAAAGTCGACTTCAAAGGGAAGCTATGGTCACAGCCAGACTTCAATCAGAGGCTTTTCGACCTTTTCGTACAGGGAGTACGAGACGCCGGTACGTATCTGCATTGGCGGAGAATAGACTCGGCTGGAAACTGATCACGTCGCATCAAAGCGCGCCACACTCTTCCCGATGATTCCGTCCTCCGAAGAAAACGCAATGCGTTCATAAACAGCGTCTTGCTCTTGACATCTGGCTGGCACGGCGTGTCGGATGGGAACCATACCCAAGAAGCGCGCATGACTGAAGTGAGCATCTGACATCGCTGTGGCGGGACTTTACTGAGGATTTCACTAAAGCTCGCAAATAGGCCAGTCAACCGCATGTCAGCACCGCCGATGTCAGCACCACGAGATCACACATTCACGGCCAGCTTGAAAGAAGAGACTGAGTCCCAAAGCGACACATCACAAAGTGAATCGCCTCCTCGCCCGACCGAAACTGTCGTGAGTCTTCTTGCAGACTACTACCACCATGCGCTGACTCTGTATTATCAGTCAGCGCTCTACGAACGTACCCAGAGTGAGATCATCGACCCAGAGGAGTGCAGTGATGCTCGGAGGGTGAGAATAGACCAAAGTAAAGATCGGGTGTTGCGATGGAATGAGCGATATCTGTCAAGGCCAGGTCAGCCAGATGAGATAGATACTGAGGTGATGGCGACAAAACTCGTGGTTTGGCATCATCACAAAGCTGGAACGATAATGACATCAACTGGATTCTGAGGTTTTCAGGGCGTTCTGAGGCAAGTTCAGGTACAGTGAAGCACACGAGATCAAAATCATGAAGATACTACCCTGTGTTCCGAAGCCACAATGACATGAATAATGTGTAAACCGCCTCCCGTTGCAGTTGACGAAGGACGGCGGTACTCGTACGCCGAGATCCTACCATGCATGCATTCGACTTTCAAGCCTCCGAGCCCCAAATAGCCACAGCCGAACAAAAATATTGATCCACGAGCCCTGCGATTTTGCTGAGAGCGTTCATTACAGCATTGGAAAGAGTGGAACAAGAGTGAGGTGCTTTCGTGTGTCCTGATCAACAGAGACAGGAGTTTTGGTATGGAGAAAAAAGGACCTAAGTCGAATAATTACGGCCTTTGTTGCCTAGTTCTTGAGCTGCATCCGCAGAGCGTGCTGTTATCGTCAAATTGAAGTTTGACATAGTGCACATCAAGCTCTAGTCAAATCAAAGTATGTCACGGGATTCTGTGCGAGCAGACAACGCAATGCCAATGCGCAAAACTGTGATGTGAATTGTCTCGCTGATCTTTGCTTGTCATGATGTTGTCTTTGAAGAGATCTAGCAAGCTGTTCTTCCTGGTTCAAACAAACACATCCAGATACTTCCAGAAAGTGTGCTGGTTACCTTTCTTCCTAGTCTCTTTCACATGATTCAAACTCTTTCTCGGAGGATGTCGTTCATGGCTCCTCGAGAGGTTCGCACTAGGTCCTGCGATCGTGGTGTGCTGAGCAACTATATCCGGACAAGTGTGTTGCTTCTGCAAGGAGATGAGAGGGCTCGATTTGAGAAGGTGGGCAGGATGTGTAATGCCATCTTCCACATCGCAGATGCCCTGTAAGCTCTCGTCTTGTCCGATGTGTCGTAAGACATTCCAATTCCATGGGCTTCGCAGGGATCCGAGGCTTTTTTGGCTGTCGATTAGGAGGCATATACGCTGATGCTCCTTCGAAAAGATCCTCAAAGTCCACTTGCTTTTGCAGACCGAGCAAACGACTTCCGACAACTTAGTGCCATCTTCGGAATAATGAAGATCGACGCGCCGGATCACGTCGTCCACGACCAAGCTACTGAATGGCATCTGATGTTTGCAAAGCATGGTCTTGCCAATGTCATCGATTTGTTCGTGAAAAGGCCCGCGCGGAATGAGCTTATTGTGAAGCGCCCAACTTGATTCTCCCTTGAAGATTTCTTTTCGGTCAATGGGTAGCAAGGCAGAGTGGCACAACTTCCATCCCGAACCTTCGGAGCCCGTTAGATGTGTTTTGACGCCTTCAAACTTGTCGTCGCCCGCAGAGTGTTGACGATGCTTGCATTGGAAGTCAATGGTATGCCAAGGCTCACGGGGCTCACGTCGAAAGGGTCCTCTTGATGCCGGCCCTTGATACTCCCTCGACGAGATATCAGAAATAATCTTGTGGAGATCAAGATACGAAACGCTATCGTGTGCACAAGTGCTGATTGACGCCCAGCTGACCATGCAGGTGCGCTCCCAGGGGTGTTTTGAAACCTGTCCAGGTGAGAATAAGCATTTCGGATGCAACGCTGAGCAAGCTATGCAGAACAAGAAGTCTGTGCCGGCGCCCAGGCTGGACGTAAGATATCCAAGCGGACTGCCGCCAAACTCTGCATTGATGAGATTCCAGTGTAGGTCTCTGCGAGTGGCTTTCAAGAACTTCCAAAGCTCGCGGCGCTCTACGAAGTCGAGCCGCACTCGAGTGGTAAACCGACTCTCCAGAGTGAGGAAGGCAGCTGCGTGGAATATGTCAGCAGGCTCATATGCGAGCTGCTGGAAAAATTGCTTGCATGTCAATGCTAGACACATCATGGTGCTGGGGTCGCAATGAGGGCCGATCAGTTCCATCATGTCAGGCGTGAGAAATACCCTAGCCGCAATTGATGTTTGATCAGTGACGTTGCCCAAGCGAAGTGAAGCTGAGCGATGACATCCAACGCTCCAAGCTCCTCTGACGTAGTCAATTGTCTGCGTGTCATACTGCAAATCCGGAATGCCCTCTTCTTCGTTTCTTGCGACTTCCACAAAGTGTCGCACGAGATGCGCCGCTGGAAATCGTTTACCCATAATCCAGTCAAATGGTGAGGCAGGATGACTTCTGTTGGTACTCGATCAAAAGTAGCTTCCACTGAGAGTGACGGTCATTGTCAATCAAGTGAGGATGGGATAGCTGAGGCCCTCTTTGTACGTTCACTCCACCGGCATGTAGATGGTGTGCCTTTGTTCGCATCGATGCATTCGCTCAAGCCACAAAGCGGGCTATAACTGGCTCGCATTTGCACTGTGGGGAAAACAATCCAGCTCCGTTCTGCAGCAGCATCAATAGTACGCCTGTATCGCCGCTCAAGGTAGATTCTCATGACGCCTCGTTCACGCTAGTCGGCTCTGGCATCTTCCGCTTCAGCTGAATTGGAATTAGTGCCGATATTACAGCGAAGTAGTGGTTGCCCGAATTCGTCGCGCATGTATTTCTAGAGTTCCCAGGTGATTGTGATCGACGAACGGTTCAGCTATGCACAGACTGAGCCTCTCGTTGCAATCAATTGCGACTTGATACAACATGTCGGAGATGTGAGTTATTGCTGCGTATGATGAGCTTTTGTGCTTTATTCTCGTCGTCGCGATACTCGCCAATAGTCTATGGTCAATCTCAGCTGATGCAGCCAGAGGAGAAGGGGCGGTGCAGGGCAGATTTACCAGTTCTCAGTCCAGACTGCACAGGCAGTTTACACTTCTCCTGCTCCATCTCTTTCTGAGCAGTCTGAGTGATTCTCAGCCAGCATAGTGCACGTTGGGTCTCAGCGTCGAGAGCGACATGGCGTTCACATTGCAGGCCTTGAAGCTTCTGAGCACAGGTTTGACACGTTCCGGCTGCATGATCGGCTGCAGTTGTTCTGGCATTGTGATACTTTGCAATATGAGTGTCCTCCGCCTGCCATCATCACCAAGTTCTGCCAAACTTCCAGAGCAACTTTATGCTCACAGGCACTCTCCATAGGTGGCATGGACCTTATGTGGCGGTCGAAGCAGATCCACACAGGCCAGGTAGCGCGAGCCAATACAGTAGTCCCAGTCTCGTAGACGTGCAGTCGTGGCTGATGAGGTGTGGTTGACGAACTTGCTGGAAAGTTTTGTTAGCTAGCCAGGGAGAGAACAATACAGCAGCGGCGCGAGCGCGAGTGGCAAACAAAGTCGGTGGTGTTCGGAATCTGGGAAGTTCGGTCATGATTGCTTAGCGTAGAAGCAGTCGGACTACTTGGTCTCGACCAAGTCTCCGTCGTCATCAGGACGAATTCTACATGCCAGACCTGACGCTTCACGACAAGGTGCTTCAGCCAGTAGTGCATACACTCAAGTCAGAAGCGCTTGAGATTAGTAGCATTGGTATCCGAACTTGGCAGAGGAGCATGGATGGTGGAGTCTGGAGTCGGTCACAGGCAGGTGGAAGGCATTCTCTTGTCCAAGTCGACTTGGCAAAAGGCGGCATATAGCCGGTCCGTCAGCCGACTGCATTTGCGAAGCGGAGGCTCATGGTCCATCGTCACAAGGTCACTGGGAGGTAGGAGACAATTGCGGTTTTCTCAGCGGCGGTAGTGCTCATCAAGGTGGCTGGACGGGTGATGGAGATGGAAATATCTGGGACGATATGGAGGAACTCCATAGTGGCTGTTTCGTTGGGAGGCAGTCGCAGCGAATGGTCGAGAAGTATGATAATCGGGATTGTAGGAAAAGAGAGATGTCATTCAGGAAGTGACGTCGAATTTGCGTTGGGCTTGGAGCACGACGCCGGCGGCTTCGAATCTCGGCAATCGAGAGATTCCACGTCGAGTGCCTGACCACCGGGCATCAAACAGAACTACTTGCCACAGTCCACCTACGGTATTTCAAGGCTCCATGCCACGACGTCAGGATACGAACTGTCTTCTGCTTGTCTCCCGAGTCATTGGCAGCAAAGCACGTCTGCCAAGCTCGTCTCACCATCCCTTGGCTCAGCGGCAGCAATGCCGCTTCGTCGTCGGTATGGAAGTTTGTGGTAGTGAGCATTCGAGTATGGAACAGAGGATGCATCAGCCACTCAATGGTCTTCATTCTGGCCCAGTCTTCGCGCCATCGGTGGCCTGGGCGAGATGCACTTGTTCGGTCTTCTCTCTGGCAAAAGCGGAATCCTGAGCAAAATTGGTCAGGGTACATGAAGCTCTGGCAGGTTTCCTCGCTATGATCTACTGCTGGCTATGACAGCAATGTGCAACACAGCCAGGACTCTCTGGCGACCCTACGCAACTTTTTCGGAAGATAACAACCTACTCTCCGAGTTCTGATCGTGCTTTCTTGTCATATCTGCAAGTGCCATTGGCCGCCAGTCATATATAATCGACGATACTTGAACATGCCAGATTCCACAGATGGTATGCTCAACAACCTGTTTGTCGCCACCAGCCCTTGGTGCACGCCTTGATGACTAGTAACCAAGCATCCTCTACCACCCGCCTACTGCAGCTTGCTCGGCAAACCGGTAGCATCTTTACTGGGATATGTCAGCAGCAGCCATGGTATGGGTGCTCCCAGCGCTTGGAGACCAGCTGCAGATTCATGCTTCCAAGACATCGACACTGCCGAAGCCGTAACTCACAGGGCAACGCCAGAACCATTGGAAAGTCTGTTGTTGAACGTTCTCGAGGTGGTTCACGGAATATTGCAGCAATGGTAACTACTAGTGCCTGGCTCAAGTCCTGTCTGGGAGTTGGCTCATATTTCACTACGGCTACGATCTGCCATTGCCATTGCTGCTCATCTACGCCTCCGGATAATGTGTTTGGTCTCCGGAAGTATTAGCGTGACCGACACAGATGGCTTCCCATTTTCACTATTGCTTTTTGCCGAATCGATCATACTCTAGGAGCTGTCCCGCGAGCACTGCAGCATATCCTACATTGCTCGAAACGGTTGGATTTCTCCAACGTGTGCGCGCAATTGAGCTTCCGTTTGTCCCAGTACGAACATGTTGTCGCGTAACACTATCATGACTGGCCTTCCAAGCCATTTCTCTTGATTCAAGACTATCATTGTAGCGTCGTAGGCTTTTGATGGCAATGAATCATTTGGACATCACATTGCGATTGGTATGACTGGGCATTACAAAGGCAGGGTGCATCGTACGTTGTGGAGATAGAGTGTAGTCGCTGGCGAATCTGCATGATGAAGACCCACCCAATTCGATGACATTGGCTTCAAGTGAGCATCATGGAAGCGTCGATACGGAAGACGGAACTGGTGAGGACATTAATGCTATCGTTGGGGAGGGGTTGAAACTGCTGACACTCAATCCCAAATGAAAAGACAAGAACACCAATAACATGCATATCAATGTTATGAGAAGTGATACATCAAAGGGAGACCCAGTATCACCAACAATGCCAGAACAAATTGTACCAAAAAAGGAAGCACCAGCTCCAATTCTTAGCATACCGAAGACGAACACCCAATAGCGGACGACGCTAGGTCCCATTCAACTCGGCGAAGTCCTTCGACGTGATTGACATTGCTGATCTCATCAAAGCCAAAGGCATTATATCGAAGAACTCGGCCGCCAGAAGTAAAGCACCTGGAAATGAGATGTGAGTATCACCAGGAACTCTACAAAGTACATCAAGTCCGTTCATCCCATTCACATTACTACCCCAACCCTTCGATGAGTGAGGTAGCCCTTTCCAGGCTTGGTGGCGCAACACTTGGAGCTTGGAGGGAGAGGAGGTAGAATCGTTGCAGCGGGTAGAGAGCTGGCTCCGGGGCAGAGCTTTCCAGAAATTTTGTGTTTGTCACATTGGCCGAAGCAGCAGTCAGGCAGATCGCAGCTACAGTGGTTCCATACAGTCGCTCTGGAGCTTTGGCCGTGCTGTGGATGCCTCAAATCCTGATCCGTTTCGATCACGCCGTCCAACAAAAACATTCCCTATCCTTATCAACCTCATCTCGTGTTCCCAGGGAAATGTCCTCTAGTAGCATCTCTTCGGCCGCTTTGGCTTCGTTCTGCCTTCCCAGTCCTTCATTCTTCGGTCAATGCAATCTTTGCATACCATACGTCTTTACTATAGACGGTTAGCTAGTGTTTTGGTCCAGAAGGTCCAATCAAATCTAGGAAACTTCTCGTTGATCATGTCATTTCCTCTTCCATCTCCGATCTTGAAGCGACCGCCATTTGGGGCAATCGCAGCAACAATGAGAGTCCATGAGATTGGAAAGCGTGGAAGCAGCTTTTTCCAACCCAGCCACGGCAGAGTACGATGTTTGGTTCGTCAATTGGCACAGATCAGCCGGAGGCTTTGGTGTTCTCAACGCGCGAGGTGACGCAGGTGGTGGCTGTAGCGTACGAGCAGGAGTGGACGACAAATCTACGTTGGTAGGCTATATCGAGAGCGCAAGAAGGAGGTAGCATATTGTCGAGATATGAGGCCGGAAATCTGCTTGTAGGCCTGAAGTTTGCCCTCTTCCCTCGAGTGTCAGTCAGTGAAGGTAGCTCATGCCAACTCGCAGATGCCAAGGAACTTCTTTCATCCCATCGCTGCATGCGATTATGAGAACCTAGACAGTGCATCGTCGAGCTTGGCGAAGACCGATATCGATCTACTCCCAGCAATTTACCTCGCGATATGCACATACATGGCGAAGACTGGTTCTGCTCTGCTCCTCCCTCTCCTGCACAAACATGAGTCTGCGCCAGCCTCTTGCAAAGTGCCCGAACTGGTCAAGACCGGTATTGATCTGCTCCTTCTCAAGCCCGGTTCTGCTCCTGCCTCTTGCAATGTAAATGTTCCTGAACTGAAAAAGTCCTTCCGGCAGGGGAATAGCAGGGCGCATGTGCTTGCCGGTATTGCTTCATCTGACATTGTCGGACAAGCAAGGACCGGTTTTGGTCCCCTCCTGATTAGGCACGATTTTGCGCCTGCCTCTTGCGATCAGGATCGGTTCTGATATGCTGTCATCTAAGCTCGATCTTGCGCCTGGCTTCTGCAATGCAAACGACAAAGCATCATTCTGCACCTGCCCTTTGCAATGTACACAAACAAGAACGGTCATGATGTGCTCCTAACTGCGCACTGGACCATATTTTCAAACGTCATTACTGCCATTGCTAGTTGGCACATCACGAGTTTTGATTTCAGTACGACCTGCTTTGCTTGTATAAGCAGCAAGGTGATTCAATTGCAGACTTCTGGTCCGCGGGGCTACGACTTTTGGAAGAGAAAGCCAGAGCCACAGCGTGGAAGCCTGCTGATGCCTGGGCCGTGGGACCGAGCAATCTCACATTGAACACCCGGATACGCCATCCAGTCGCCAAACCGACATCTGGTGTGCTTTTGGTGGGACGCTTTCGTGTTGTTATGTGGCAGCATAGCTCGATAGGAACGATGTTGTCCGTCGACAGGTCGATGAAGCACAAAAGGTAGAAATGACTCCAACTCGACCTGCTTCTCCGTGTCTCTCGAATTTTGAAGTTCCTTCGGCTAGAGCCGAAAGCCCAATCAAAGGCCAGAATTCTACTTGTTCACACCCGAAAAGGCCAACGCCGACTTTTGGCGCCGACTGCAAATCGCGATAACACCACAACCAGAGCTCGCATCAAGAAAACACAATGTGCAAATTGTTCGCAAGAGTCCCTTCTACTAGAGCCGACTTCAAAAAATCTGTGTCTGGTGCGTTGTGCTGCCGTCGATCGAAAATCCGGAATTTCGTCTTGGACCTTTTGAGTGTCTAACGTGTCTGACGCGAGACACCCACACGCTCACACACTCACACACTTACACATCTACACGAAAAGTTTGGCTACTGATACGTCCAGGCACGATTGCGATGCAATCATACGCTGAGATGCACTTCAAAGTGTCGTGATCATCATTTGGGCTCCACGGGTGTGCTGCTGCTGCGGTTGTCGGAGGTCGGCGGAGACGAGAATGCCAAGACCAGGGTGGAAGCGGGACCGACCGAAGATGCCGCTGCCGTTGCCGGAGAGGAAACAACGAGAATGTCTGCGTCTGCTGCTCTATCGGACTCTGCAACATTTGCGAAAGTACTGTACGTATGGATCGCCTAGCCCTTGCTTTGCTGGAAAGACGGGTGCGTGATGGCACGGGAGTTGGGCGACGTTCGGCGCTGCAGGTGCTTCGTCAAGGTCATCGGACCGCCGGGAGAGTATCCGATGAACCAGGGTCAAGCAGCCAAGCGAGCTTCTCCGGACACAAAATTTCTGCTGCTTATCGGACACCCAGCAGCAACCACTTGCAACAATCATGGATCGCTTGGACCTTACTTTCGCTCGAAAAATCGGGCCGTGATGGCACGGCTGTCGGGCGACATTAGGTTCCAAGACTGCAAGGGCCAAACGGCCAAGCGAGCTTCTCCGACAACAGCCAGCACCACGTCACACCACACCACGACCTGATCGTCTGCACTTTAGGGCGGGTCAGTATGCGTTGAAAGTACGCGCTAGCTCCGCACCAGACATTGCTTTCGCAATCCCGAGTCGAATGCCGCATACCCCGAAACCGTCTCGAGTCTGGACTGTAGACCCTGGTCGGAGCCCACTCCAGCGACAACCACGGGATTTTCGACAACCACCACCACCAACCCCAGAGCGCTAAAGAGCAAGTGGAGCCTGAAGTTCCGACGCTAGGAATTGCAATCACGCCATATGAATCAATCGCAAAGAGCAAGGGCATGTGGGAACTCGCAGACCAGGACTCGGCTGCGGATGCGCCAATGATGCAGGCCGTCTAGCCACATTCGAGGCATCGCATTCTCGTCTGCGCGAATGGCCTCTACGATTGTAGAAAGAGCCGCGTCGGCCGAGTTTGAGATAAGGTTCTTGGAATCATAGACAGAGATGCCGTCAATGTGCTGAGTTCAGAGGATCTCTGCCGATGGGCATTACATCACCTCGAGACTGTGATCTTGGGAGCAGGGTCCAAGGCTGGCAACAGGAGCGTGCCACAAAGTATGCTGCTACGCCCTACTGTAGGTCATCGCTGGAATGTCGGAGTCTCTCGAACGCTACGCTTCACCGCCTTTCAGTCCTCAAGGCCGGTCCACAGTCGGAAGTGCATCATCTGCAGTCTGCAGGACCTGCCCAGAGAATAGAGCCAAGGTCAGCCACTCCAATACGTATGCTGTAGTCTGTCACTGGAACGTGGAACCTTCTCGGACGATGCAGAGATACCGGCGCAGCGGCTTCACCGACTTTCAAAGGCCGAACCAGTTTGGCGCACGCAACATCGGCTGTTTCCAAAAAGGATCCAAAGAATGGAGCCGACAAATGCGTCTCGAAGCAAGGAGCAGTCTGTGGAAACAAGACGCGCTCACCATCGCTTGGTTTGTCTTTGATATGCGGAAGTTACTCAGGTGCGACAACGCCAGCTGCTTCAGTGCAGCTTCACCGACTTTCCAATTTCGAAGTCGGGACTACTCTGCGTCGATAAATTGAGAATCGCAACATATGCCGCAATCTAACCTCCCCAAAGATTGGAGCCGAGGCCAGCTTGGAGGATTTAGCGCCACGCTGTTTTGATCCCGGTCGCTTGCCGCCCTGAACCAAGCGGAATGATCCCCGACCACCTTCAATCTGACACACACACACAGAAGCCGAGTTTCGCGAGGGCCTTGCACATACGTAGTGTGACCAATCTGTGCAAATTCCGCTGATCGGCCAGCATTAGGGCCATCTGTCATCACGCGCTTGAACAACCGCCGGCGTCTGTCGTCTGTCACTTGCCGGCCACGCGAAATGTACGTACCCTTTTTCCAACGTCAGTCGTCTTTGTATCAGCGAACTGCTACTTATACCATGACTACACATGCTGAGCGGGTTCCTTGATGGCTTTCAACGCGTTCAACATTCGGGATTTGGACTTCCGGCCGAGTTTTCATCCCTCACAGGTAAGTGGATCGAGCCTTGTGTGACCCAGCCTTTCTTTTCCCATTGTCAGTCCGAGAATTTACCTTGTGCTCCCACACAGTCTGCTACTGTAGTGATTGGACTCATGCGACTGCGGCTCGTTTCATATCACAGTGGAGTGCTTTCGACGAAATCGAGTGGTTCAAAGGTCCGTCAGAGTGTAAGCAAGGTGTTCATCATCAGCCCGCCACCCTCCAATCATCCAAGCACAGCTGCTCTTTTCATACAGCGACTGAAGACGACGTCGCCGACAGCAACGTCCCTCCCTTCAGCTTCTGCGTCTACCTACCCCAGTATTCAACGAGCATTTTGAGACCCCATCCTTCTTTCGCTTTAACAGCACCATCTCCAATCAAGCCTTCAATTGGCCCGAGCGTGCGCCTCTTGACTGATCTCTGAGTCTACTTCCTGGATACAAGCCACAGCACTCTTTCTCCGAGTCTGATCTCCCAAACTCTCACTCCGGTACGTGAAGCTTGGTGTGGTGCTCAAAGTTAGCATCTCTTCACCCACGGTACAAGGCTGCCACTTGACGACTTCCTCTTTGAACAATCGTACTGACCTTCACATCTTTTTCAGCAAGCCAGAATGTCCGGCAAAAAGTTCGGCGGTTATGGCTCCAAGTTGCCCAAGGTTGAGCCTGAGGACCGGTACCGTATTCAGAAGCCGCCTCCTCCATACACTGTCCCGTACAGCGTGAACCCAGGTGAACGGCAGTCAGGCCTACCTTCGACCTTTGGTGCTCTCAATCTGGCTCGCGGTGACCAATTCAGGCCGCAGCCAACCACTTATACAAGTGAGTTCCGCAACTCCAAGAACATGCGTTTTTGGACTCGGATGCAGGGCGGAGGCTGGCAGGGATGGGCTTTTGGCAACGATCTCCGCAATGGTGCCGGTGATACAGGTCACAGCGACGACTTGGACGATCACTGGGACGATGACGTGGAAGATGACTTTGGCAACAGACTCCGGCAAGACGAACGTCGCAGGCAAGCTGGAGAAAGCGAATCCATCCCGTTAGACGAGCCTGTCACGCCAGACGAACCAGTTACGCCAAACACATCGGGCGATTCGCCAAGCTCCCAGTCTGGCGATCAAGGCGCAAGCAAAGCATCAAGGCGTGCCGCACGAGGAGCCATGTTCCTCTCAGTTCACCCGAGCGATAGCTTCTGCTCTTTTCACCGCTACTCCCGATGAGCTTGTTACGAACGAACAAGCTGTTACCGACATCATCTTTGTAACTTCCCGTCTCCGATCGGCACTGTACTGGTCACCGCCACGACTTGTACGATTACTCCAGCAACTGACTCGAGGATGTTCACTGCCCGAGGTTCACGATGCTTTCATTGCTTCCACAGCCACCGGCGCCGACGTCGGACTCATGCGCACTGCCGTCAACAATTTGTGCATGACAGTGCCACGTTGGTCCTCATCCTGCCGCAAGACCATGATGTCGAAGGCACTGCTCTGCGAGAGCAAGAAGGTTTCGGAAAGTTCATTGCCAAGGCATATCGTGGACGATGGCTTGTGTCTGGCAGACTTTGGTTCATGGGAGGAGGAAGTATTGGTATGGGTACATGTATGTGGACATTAACGGTGCAAGTGATGATGTTCCTCTGCCTCTTTCATCTGCTCCTTCTCTCTACCGAGCGTTAGTCTTACATGCCTTCGTTTCATACCATGACCTTTGCCAACCATTGCGATGTCGTCGCTGGTGGAGACTTGGATGATCACACCTCCAGGTCTCGCATCTCCGTCCTTTGAGTAACGGCATCAGAGTTCAAGCGAAATGACTTGCACGCAATGTCTTCGATTCCAGACCTATTGAGCTCGCCATTCTGGCTTCTTGGGACCTCCTCGCCTGCCTTCAACGTATGTAGTGTAAGAAGCATATCTTTTACATTATGACTTCGGACATCATGGTATGACTTGAGAGGTGTATTGGAATGCCGAACATATCCTGCTCTGACATCACGATATGTGAAACCTGGTTCTTGATACGAAGGACTATCAGTGATAGCCAAGGCGTGTTGCCTTTCCGCATAGATTACCGAGGCAACACGTTCCTTGCCTGATATCGAGATCTTCAAACTTTCGACACTTCTTCTTCCATTGTCCTCCTACCATTCCCGAAAAAGCCATCGCCGACATCAATCTTGTGACCTGTCCAGTCAACACTATCGAGCACATAAACACCAAAGTCCTACGATCAACCAACCCATAGGTCTCTGTGGAGATGGACCAGTTTCTGCGCATACCGCCTAGTAAATTCGCTGTCGACACGTTCCTCAGTCAACCCTTGCGACATCGATGTCTTTATACTTTCGGCACTTCTTTCACTGGCAGCAACTTGTACACCTTCTCATCTGTTCACTCCATGCAACGTCCCAAGCGTTGTGAATTTGGTGCAAGAGCACAGAGGCATTTCGACACCCTTGAGCGCCATCTTCTTTCTTCCAAGCACAAAGTATTCTCCCCAGGTCCCCACAGGCTCAGCATCCGAGTCTAAGCTGGCGAAGGCGATCGTCGCTTGTGCCGTGCAAGATACTGGCTCAACAACACAACGACCAATGTTCCTCTTGCGTGCAAAACTCGGGCCCGAGGCTTGCTATGGGGACTGATGGACCTCGCAGCATTGCTGAAGTGCTGATCGGAGAATGACGTACGATGGTCCGTCATGCTGCTTGTGTACAAGCCAAGACAAATGGTCGAAGTGGGGAGGATCTTTTATGCGTGGGCAGGACTGGGTGCAGCTGTTGGTTGTAAATGTATATATAAGCAGACTCACGACAGTACGGGTACTGAACCGGCAGTACAGGCACAGGCACAAGTGCCGAGCATCACAAAGAGGTGGCGGGGGACTGGGAAGTGCGCACGGACGGGAGAATCGAATAGACTTCGAAAGCTCGTCATCGAAGGTTACGCTAGGATCCTTCGGCAAACACTTAATGTTGACCTCACTCAATCGCTCGTCGGAAAGCACAGGAACGACATGGCGAACCTGCTCAAGTCGCCAGTACACCCCGCTATCCTATCACCGAGAACGAACACGGCGCGCAGACGTGGCTCCTGACCTCACGATCCTCACGATACTATGCGCCACAGAGCGACCGCCCTCCGATGACCGAAGACCGGAGCCCCTTCCAGCAGTGCAACACAAGAGAGCTCGCTCGCCATCGACTCGACAGCGCAGAAGCCAACCTATTGGTTCATGAGATCTGGAATGGGGTGGGATGTCTGCGCCATTCGAATACCGCTAGACGCTGCAAGACTCACTATCACGAGGCTGTGTGAAGAACGGTTGTGCGGCTGGGAGATACAACGCTTGCAGGCGTGCAATCAGTTGTGGGATGGCTTCGATACTCCAGTAGCCTCAGCACAAGCTTGCGCTGTCTCTGCTGTTTGACTCGTGCCATCAACACGGTACTCCAAGTGACCAACGAAACGGGTATGGAGCATCGCTGCGACATATGGCAGCGATCTTCCAGACAGTACACACAATGGTTACTCAATCGGCCTGATCAAGCGACAGTCCGCAAACCTTTTCTCACGGCATCCGAAGCGGTGTCTACATTCCCAGTCTCGAGCGGACGAGACTTCAAGTCTGCCCTGGGAGTCGGAACAGACCCACATCTGTCCGCGGAAATACACTCCTTGATGAGCGCCAACACGGCTCAGACACAGCTTCCATGGCCAAGCAGCGATTGGGCGTCATGTATAACTTGGGTGACTTCGGCCAATTCCGATCAGCCGAAAGCTCGAGAAAAGCAAAGACGTCCTGCGTCAATTGCTGCCGAAGTTAGTATGCTGGCCTTGTGAAGTCATCGACGAGCGACACTGTGCCGCAGAAGTCAGTCTGGTATGATGCTCACGGCATCATCGAGCACTGGGCTGAACACATGGTAGCTACCAGTCTTGGCGCGACGGAGATGGAGTACCTGGACTAATTGGCCAGCTTTCTGGGTTCCACATGTCCAAGGTAGCCGGCGGCTGACGAGACAAGCATCATGAACTCCCGAGGGAATGTGGGGCCTCTCTCGACAGTTTGACAGGGTAACAGAGTTGCATATTGGACCTTGCGATGCTCTCGGTGCAAATGCGCATGTCACGCATGCTCAGACTCAGAGCAATTTCAGAGTGCACGATAACGATCGGCCGCATTCCAGCTGTCAACGGATCCATTCGTCCATACTGTGCTACCTCTGCAATATGGATGCTGAGACGCCGCGCCAGTCACTACCCATGCATCGCCAAGGAGAGAGTCCAGGCCGGAGAAATGGGATCACGACAATCATACCGGAACGCACCTTGTCCCACTTGGTACCATCGACTCTCGCAGTCTCACTGTCACGTCTGGTCGTATCTTCAGAGATTTGACGTGTGGAGTCGAATGAAGCGAGTATCTACATGGATATTTGGCATTTGAGCGGCAAATGCATCACGCCGCATTCTCTCAAACGATGCGCATGTACTTTATCACATTTGATGTGCTGCATGCAAAGTCGGTCCGCCGAGCTTTCCGCCGCACGCTAATGTTGTATCGGAGTGTCGGCTTGCCACTGGCTTTGCGAGATCCCAGAACTCACCGGGGTCCAACGAAGCTAGCGGCCTTCGGCTTCAACGCCCGGCTGTCAAAGCTTTCCCGACGTCAACAACCACAGCGCTAGCTCCACTACATCCCGGCATCCATCATCGCGATCCAGTATCGCAATTCTACAGGATCTTCGATAGCGTCTATTCTCCGATTGCTGGCTAGCAAGGGTCGTCACCAATTCTAGTCTCTGAATACCCTGTACTATGGAGCTCGCTTCATGCGACACTATCAATTCGATGCGCCAATATGTTCATTGAGCCAAAACAACCACAACTTGTGCAACCGTGTGGACACTCGTTCGTCGGCGCAACCTCTCCGCCGGCATCATCCGGTCTCCTCGACGAACGAATCAAAGATACCGCCAAAGAAAGAATGCAAACACGAAAGGGTGATTGCAGACGGCATTTGGGCGGGTCTGTCACAACAGCAACGTGCAATCAGCGGCATTAGTGCCAACAAGCGATATAAGGACTTTCTTTTGCTGCCGTTCTGTCATCTGCTGCCATTCTGTCATCAGCTGCCATTCTGTCATCAGCTCTGCTTTGCTGCCCATTCTTGCCTTCCTGTCTTTATCTCCCACATATCGGTCGTCCATTCACCTCAGGGCTTGAAGTCACCATTATCCCAAGAGTACCCGCTCCAACGACACCATCCTACCTCACAATGCGCAACAAAATCTATCAATGCAACCACTGTCCATTCAGAGAGCCATATGGCAAGCTATACAGACGTCGCGATCATACCTGGAAACAATGCCGCGGCATGCTGAAGAAATTGAAACCAAGCGCACCTTTGCCAACCACTGGTTGTGAAACTTTCATCAAAGACGGCCCTACCTTCAGCATTGTCATCGGCTCGGGACCAGCGAGCGGTCCGCAATCCAACGAGGCCTCGCCGACGCCAAACAAGAAGGACTGGTGCCTCACCAACGTTCTGAAGGCTTACGGATGTGATCTTGCCTTACTCGGCGACTTGGACATTGCGTTGGCCAACAAGTTGCCCAACATGCGACACAGTGTGCCTGATCCTCAACGCTATCATACCCCGTGGCAGATACTTGACGAGAATGCGTTGAACGTCATGCCTAGCCTGGAACGACTGCTTGTGGAGCTGATCAGGGCCAAGCCCGAGTCCGGCATGCTCAGAGATGCGAAAGTTATCGATGAAAAACAGCTCGATAACGCGCAATTGACTCGAGCATGGTGGGACAACTGGGCGTCAAAGGTGTTCATGAAGCAGAAGGAGACGTCAAAAGCGATGGATCTGCTTCTCGGTCCTGTCTTTCCCATGGAGACCCAACGATTCTCTACTGCCGCGGATGATTTCATGAGACGACACCTACCTGGCTTTGAGACGCATGAGTTCCGGCAATGGGACCCACAAGCTCACTGCACACCGCGTGGAGCCATGTCAACAGTCCACTACGATGACGACTTCAACGTAGCAACTACGTTTGGCTGGTCTGATGCGCCCCGAGACAGCCCACTGAAGCTGTGGCTGTTCTGGCCATCTACCGAACAACGCCACCTCTCTGGGTGCTTTGGCAAGACGAATAAAGCTCTGAAGACCATGGACCACGGGAGCTTCTTCGTCCAGATGCCAGGGGAGACGGTCATTGTACCCCCAAACTCTCCGCACGCCGTCATAACTCTAGACTCATGCTACTTGCACGGGCACGGCTTCAAGACTGAAACTCTACCCTATGACCCTGCAAGCACTGTCCTGGACTTTTTTCTCAACGTCAAAAAAGACATCGCCAGCCAGCGAGTATGTCAGCTGAATCTTGGACTGAAAAGTGAGACATGGCGAAAAGCTCACATCGAGCAATTCATCGAGACTTGGCCAGCCGACAGCCCCATTGTCACATTGCCTGGTCATCAGACTGAATATGATCAGCTGATACAAACATGGGCAGACGACATTCAGCGTACTGGATCATGTGCTTGGTGTGCTGAAATAGGTCTGGAACCACAAGGATCTCTGCGAATCGAAGACCGAGAGCACGCAAGAGCTCATCTCGAGGGCAGGGAGCCTGGCCAGTCCTATGACAAGCCTCTACCAAAGCAGAAGCGCAGGGGCAAAGCTACTGCCCGAGTCAACAAGTCTCTGCAGACAAAAGGTAGCGGACGCAATGCTGACGTTGCCGCCAACAACACTTCGCAGAAACGAGGTGAAAAACGCAAAGCGGACACCGATACGAATGCTACTTCGCAGACACGAGGCAGCCGTCAAGCTCCTATCCAGGCGGACTTGGTCACGCGGACACGTAAAACCAAACGTCGAGCTGGTTCCGAGATGGTCGGCTTCAATGTCGACAGCTGGACTACTGGCCAGACGAAACTGCATTCTACAGGCGCCACAGGCCGCGCTGATGGCCTCAGACAAGCTTGACACCCGATATCGACACCAAGCCACTCGGATCGATCTCTGGTATCTCTCAGAAGACTCAATGGTGGAAGTGACGCACGGTGAGTGTAATTGAGCATCATTCACCAGAAGCCCGCTAACATGTCTCCAGCTGGACCGAAAGTGACACAGGTAAGGTAATGAGGATTGGATCGTTGTGCATTTGTGTAGTAGATTAACTTTACTGTTGGTAATGGGAAGAAGGAGCTTGTGATCAAAAGACTTCATTCGCGAACTCGAGCTTTCAAAGACCCATACAGTTGAATTCTGCTAGGATGTAAACATCCCTTCGCTGCTCATTCGTCCGATCGTTAGCGATTGAGTCGTTCGAACTGCTTGAGATTGTCACTGACGACCTTCAGCGTTTCGAGCGATTCAATTGACATCGACCTGACCAAGGAGCAGCGAAGTGATGTTCATATCTTAGCAGTAATGACTAGGGATGTGTTTCACAAGCTTGGAGTGTGAAGAAAGGACGAGAAAGGGACCAGGGAAGCATAGCTAGCACAGATGTGTAGAAGTCATGAATGTACGACTCAGAACCATGCTATTCTTACACAAGTACTTGATTCCCATTCCTTTTCTTTCTGATCCGATGCTTCCAGATACATCGTCTTACACAGATACGTGGTGACGTGCGAGTGCTTTCCATAATCCTCTCATGATGGGAAGGTGTGACGTAGACTCTGATCTTGCGATTAAATGCTGTGATGCTGATCTAATATGTACAGCACCAATACCCATCATCTGGACATCAAAAGTATTCTCCAAGACGAGATCACTCCGTCGGGATCATTGGAGCTGCCAGAAAGGCCACCAAAGCAGCGTCCAGTCAAAGTTTGGATTGAACAGCATCTGATGGTGCCGAGTGAGCGCAGTAGGTCCGATATGATGTCGCCATCGTTGGGTGCAAGCATTGACAAACTTGTGGATGTTTCCGCAACGGTCCGCTCGATTCCACGTCACTGGGACATCAGGCACGACTTTGGAGCCAGACGTCGTTCAAGGGTAGCGAAGAGCCTGCACCGATGAGTCGTTTGGGATGAAACTTGTGCATTTGCATGTGGCCTATGTCGGAGGATATTACAAATTCATGTTTTGACGAACAGATTGCTTCGTTGGGTAATGGCAGCAGCAATTCCTTCTAAGATGATTAGACATCAACAGCAATCCTGGGGAAAGGAGCACGACCAGGAAGACGAAAGATACAACCAGGTTCTTGGGAAGTGGACTTCCTGAGCGGATGCAAAGTCCCACTTGCCTCGACTGGACGTCGCCGCTGGTTTGCCGCTCCTCGTTGTGTTAGGAGACAATGTTGATGCCGAGACGGCCGAGGGCGAACACCATGTCATCGCTGCAGGAGATGACAAAGAAACGTTTGCTTGATGCGTACCAGAAGACTCAATGATTAGCATGGGCGAGATTTCTGGTCGCCGTCGTCGTCTCGCTCCTCCATCGTGTGTGGAAGCTCAATGTGAGCACGCGGGGAAGGCGCAAAGAAGAGCAACGTCTCCTGAGACCACAACACCTCACATCACACATCGCATCTTGCACCTCACACGAGCCACTGCTTCGACTTCACCAAAGCAGCATAGAGCATTCAGACATCACGATGCCCAACGAACGAACAGTCAGTCATCTGGATGGCTGCATCGCATAGTGGGAAGAACACATTGAGATTGCCAAGAAAGACGACCCGGAGGAGGTGGGATCGCTAGAGGATTCACCTGCTCTGCCATGAGCTCGACGACTTGGAGCAAGCCTTCCATGCATCTGACGATGTAGTGAAATGAGTGTAAGCAAAGAAGAAGTAATGCTTGGAGAGGCCAAAGCTACCATTCAGCAAGGCCACGGCGACGTAATGACGACCAGCAGACAGCCGAGGAGTATGTGCCTCCGCTAAGGACGGCTCCCAATAGAAAGCGGTGGTCGAGCCGGGATATAGAGCGAGGAGCAAAGCGTCAGCGAGCTCGGAGTTTCGCGGGCAAGAGAAGCTACACGGACATCGCGCAATAAGTGGCACGCTGCCCATCTGTCGCACTTTCATTGTCGAGATACTGACTTTAGCTTCCAAGAAACGCTAAAGCAGTGAGAATGACGCCGGTATATGGCAGTTCGCGCGATCGTGGACCAACCAATAGAAGGAGAATGCCTGTCGCAATCAAAGTCAAGAGGACTACACTCGGCACTCCCTTGATCAGGTTCAGATACTTCGTCACCACAAGAATGAAGTCAATATCAAGGACGCCAGTACCATTACCAACCTCTGGCTGGAATAATTGAGGTGGACTGGCAACACGTATGAGTCTGTTCACTTGTCTCTAATCAAGATTGTGACTCGAGGGCAGTGACAGTGATCATTCAAGATTCAACAGCTCTGTTTCCGGTACATGGGTGTAAACGACACCACGATCCTGCAATACCTCTCCTCTCGTGCCATCCGATGCTAGAAGTACGGACGATGCTGTTCACATCGAGATTGTTACTGCTCGCCTCAACTGAACCAGGTGCAATGAATTTGGCTCAGTGCGAGGTGGTGCGCGATAAATATCGTTAGGATAGGGATCACAAACTGTTAATAGAAAGCCGAAGGCCTAGAGGCCATCGTGATCGTTGCTAACATGGGTCAGAGTACAACATGCCGAGGCTAGCCGTCGTCACCAACTTCAAGCAGGAGGTCAAGCCTTTACAGTGCAACGACTTCGTGCGGCTTTTCATGCGCATGGAGGAGACGAGGATTAATCAGGATACGGCTGTCACGCACGTGTACGAGTGAGAGTGCGCCGCTGAGATGAGCGGAATTCATGGTGAGCCGGCGTGGGACGCAGCTTTCATATCCAGCGAGCATATGGTGGACAGATCATGGAAATATGGCTACCATGGCCTTCAGAGCCGCTGTGTCTGGGAAGCACTCACGAGCTTAGATGCCGGAGTATCGTCGCAAACTGAGCCGTCCAGTAGCGACAAAGTGCTGAGGCTGGTTTGACCTCACGATGCTCCATACTTCGATCACGTGCAGTATGTAGCAGGCGTTTCGCTCCTGCCTGTTGTCGATAGTCTGGACCCTACCGCGATTCCGGCAAGAACAATAGTAAAACGTCACGAGTCGAATGAACAAAGCCAACCCACTGACCATGAATGTTATAGAAGACCAAGTCCGGCAATTCTTTGTTCTATATTCCAGAGCACTCAAGTCATATTGTAGTCAGTTCGTGTAGGACATTCATCTTTTCTCAACCCAGCACCAACCAGCATCAATACCGCCGACAATCATGCCACCCAACAACGGCGGCAGCCCAGCTCACGTTCTCAACGCAAGAGCAAAAAAGCATGCGAAGGACAAGAAAGCAGCTCAAGTCAAGACCCAGAATGTCCCTGAGGTGAAGCCCAAGAAGCTACCTGTGGTCAAGTTCCAAGGAGCGAAGGCTCCAAACAATCAATGGCATGCAGACGATGGAAGGCTACACTTCATGAACATGACTCGAATCGAATACCTTATTGTCAAGCGAGAGGCCAATGGCGTTGGTCTTCCTATTACTAGGAAGCAAACGAAGGAGAGGAGTGATGTCTTTGTTGCGTTGGCTTGAGCGACGGGAGAGAAATGGAACTGCGCGTCTAGGCCCTTCTGTAATTTAGACAAGGACAATAGTAAAGACGTCACCAGACTATCGAACAAAGCCGACCCATCCACCATCAATTTTATAGAATACCAGATCCGGCGAACTTGTGCTGCGCAATTTCGACACTTTGTCTTCTTATTTCCAGAGACACAACTTTAAATGTTGGTCACCTTGTAGTAGTCTCATCTTCATTTCTTCCGGTACATTCACAACCTTACTACCAAGCATTAACAATATCAACATCATCACCAGTCATGGTACGCAAGAAGCGCGGCACCCCGAAGCCTTCCAAAGCCTTCGGAGGCTCTGGTCAGACTTCGGCAGCGAGCAACAAGCAGCCTTCCCAATCTGTCGTCAACGGGTTTTTTATCGGCCAGGGCACGAGCGAAATTCCGGCCGGCCTTTATATGCGGGAATCGGAGACAACTAAAGAGATACAAGACATGTTCGACGAACTCTGTGCCGATGTCGATGTCGGCAATACGAACAAAACAGGCCATCGAGCCAGACATCCCAAGGCCAAAGGAGAAAAGTCCACGAGAAAGAAGAAGCGTCCAGCTGATATCTATACCAAGAAGTTGATATCGAAAGTGGTCATTACCGGAGCACCATCCCCAATCTCCTTCTCTAAGCCTGTCAGTCCCGAGACGCAATATATGCTGAGCATAATTAATCTTGATGCTCTGGCGCGTGACCGGGAGGAGACTGGTCGCCCAATTACAAGGAAGCTGACCAAGGAGAACAAGGACGAGTGGTTTGCTGCGTTGGTTTAAGGAGCGAGAGGATAAGAAAATGAGGCGAGGGTGTGTTGAGAGGTGATGCTGATCTGTCGAGAGACGGGTATGGGTACACAAATGTAGCACATCTATAAGAAAATTAACAAATACTGCCGCTTGGACTAACTTCTTGTCCAGTAATGTACATGTCTCCTGCCATGAGCGAAGCATAGCTCTGGTCATCGGAAGGCCAAGGAGAACACTGACTACACCGACGCCGACTACAATGAGATCTTTGGTCTGCTCAGGCCAGGTGAAGCGACGGCCTGGAAACCAATCAGCGGCCTATGCAACGGACTGTGTGCCGGGTAGCTGTTGCTCATACCTTCGAGGACGGCAGGATGGCATTCACGGACAGGCTACCAAACGCGAGGAAAAAGTCATCTTCTTGGTAGGAAAATGCTTGATAATCATGATCGGTGTAGTCGACGTTCTCTATGGCCTTGCGCAGCCTGGGTAGCCGAAGCATAGCTCTGGCAATCACAGTCTTCGTCTGACAATCATAGCTTCAGCATTTTGCATATGATTCGCCTCCCACTGCTTCCAACGTTCTTCATCTCCAGCTGTGTCGATGATCTCGACTTCCTCCATCTCCGTTCCCTCATTTCCTAATGTCGTGTGACGTTTGCGCTAGCCTCCGCTTTGGCCGTTGTCACCAGACACTTGGCTCTGATTGGGGCGTGTACCCTCGTCTTCGACTTCCATAGCCTCGCGGATATCTTGAAGCGTTCTTGAAGGGTCCATGACCCATGACATATCACGAAGACTTGGCTGCTTCTGATCAGTCCACCAGATGTCACGTTGTCGTCGTATGATGCCAACTTACAATACTGTCTTTGCCGGGTAGAGAAGGTCCATCTGATTGGCGCACTGTAGATGGATCCACTTCCATGTCATCGACTGAGGCACATTTCTGCTTCTCATTAGTCGACCGCACTTCCCAGCAGGAGCTATGTCGTCGCGGGATTGTCACTCACAGGAGTATCGGGAGGCAGTGGAGGACCATGAAGGGGACGGAAACCACGAGCTGTGTGGACGCTGTACAGATATCCCCCTAACACGATCAGTTTGGTATCGAGCGGGGTAGTTGGGCAATGCTGTCGCAGAAGGACTGGAAGAGTATTCAGACAGACTATGGTGGCCTTGACCATGGACTTGATGGTGTTGGAGCTTCAATTGGGAGTGATGACAGTTACAGCGGAGCTGTCTAGAAGCGTTGACGCCCATGTAAATTGCCTGAAGCATGCCGGCCATGAAAGGTTGCAGTCGGGTATCGTTGACGTACCTTGTTCTGGTGTTCGATTGCTGATTGACTTGAAAAGCTCATCACATGATTTCTTAAGGTCGTCAACGTGTATCTGGGAATTCATCGCGGCTATGCAGATCCGCAACGGCAGGAAAGTGTGATACAAACAAGTGCTGGGAATCAGAAGATTGTGGCAATGCAGCTTCAGAACAGAAGAAGATATGAGTATGAGATGCTACATGTATGCGTAAGAGTCCTTCGGAAGCGATTTGTATTGTGCCACTGTCACAGTGTCACGACGCGGCCAGCAAGTCGGTAGTCCAGTACCGTGACGAGGCAGAGCACGGTCTCGTGCTGTGTTGCACAACTAGGAAGTGCAGGACGATAGGACTTTCCGCTGCAGTCGTTGCTGTCTTGGGAAGACGCGCTGTCGACGGCCGACCAGGGCGTTGGTAACACGACCTCGTAGACCAGCATGACGCCTATCACCGAGTACGCCACCAGTGCCGAAAGCGCCGGGGGCATGTTCGTTCAGTCTGCTGATGCAAATGGAAGAAGGTATGATGATGTGCTGTTCGAAACGTTCTGCAGCACGAGGATCGTTTTTGCCGGTGTCGTTGAAGGGCTGAAGAGGGAGACGTGTGTGTGGTTGTCTCTGGCTGAGATTACTGGAGGTAATCCTTGGCAGTAATCCAACTGCCGGGTGTTTGTTGTTGTTGTGGCCGCGCTTGCGCTTGCCAAATTGGTCTAGGTTGGCTTTCTTCTTCCTCTGGGCCAATGGGATCTGCTTCCGAGCTCCGACCGGAACGACGCCTTGGCCGAGGATCCTGCCTCGAGTTTCCAGGGCGTCAGCAAACTGGAAAACTACTCGGAGCAGTACCTACGCACGCTCAACATCATCAACCATCTGGCTATATGGTGGCCAAAGACGCTGCCATGTGGAGTTTCCTTCCTTCTCTTCTCCCTTCACCGCCCATGTCCACCCGGTCGCAAACTCTCCGATCGACAGCGACACGTACCGACGTGAGCCCAAGCCGACGCTCCACTCTCCGTCGCCGCCGGGCCGTAGGTCAGTGTAGCCTGCGTTACACAGCGTAGATGCGCACCTGCAGCTGCCTCTCGATGAGACCACCCAAAACACTCACCCACTTGGCGCGAAACATCGCTTGCGCTGCTCGGCCTCGGGCGCCGCTGCCAGAACCCGCTCGTCCTGAAAGAGAAGCAGAAGCAGGTGCCTAATGCCGAAGTTGATATCACATACGTGGCGTCGAGAAGCTGCGGCTGGACGAGAGCAGCATGAATGAGCTCACGTAGCTGTCCGCTCGTGAAGATCTACCCAGCGCTTTCAGTCTGGCGCAGAATACCGCATGCTCTCCCCTGCGCCGCGACCGGCTCATTCTGAAAGAGAACGAGAAGCGCGCCGCGCATGCCGGAGCTGGTATACGTGTGGCGGTGTGCTGAGCAGCTGCGGTTAGTTGAGAGAGAGCAGCATGGGATGAGCATCCGTTCGTAGAGAGAACAACCTGTGTTTGCGCCAGCCTCGCGCAGAATACCGCTTGCGCAGTTCAACGTGTCGCGCCAGCGCCATGACAAGCTCGTCCTGTAAGAGAGAAGGAGAAGCAGGCTGCGCATGCCGAACGTGCCACCAAATGTCTGCGGCTGTGAGCTGCGAAGCTGCAATCAGACTGCAGGTTGGAGGCTCTCGAAATGTTTGCCCAGCGCATGTCCATCTCTATTCGCGAGAATGTGGCTCAGGCTGATAACATGGAGGATGGTTGCTGCACTCGCGCCAATCACATACAGCCGCCGTTCTGTGTCAGATCGGCAGCACTCGAGGCGCCTCATCTAGCATGGTGGCCAACGACGATGGGAGCTTCGTCGGCACTCATCGTTGCTGTGGCTGTATCCGCAAGCCCAGGACGCAGGCTTCGAGCTCCATTTGCATGGGAAAATGACTGCTTGCAAATTCGCCAACCCATACCCCGACTCACTTGCCAACGACCTTCCGCACCAACTCGACTTGGGCTGGCCTACCCCAGCACACCGACACAATGAGCGCGCTGCTGTTCATGATGTCGCTTTGCTGTCTTCCCTCACGAGTCCTTGCTGGCTGATTTCTTCTTGCTCAAGTCCAAGTTCTTCATCTTTCCTATCGCCACACTTTCTTTGTCGTCTCCGTCTGCTTTCCTCATGCTGTGGAAATCCTTATCGCCCACCTGCGCCTCTTTCACCAGCTGCATGATATTGATTCCCTGCTCTCTGGTCCGAGCGTCTCTACGCTTACGATCTCTCTTGACCGTCAGCACAGGAACATGTGGTCTCGGTGAGAAGTGAACGGTATTTGCCCAATTCCCTCAGCTGATCGCCGATGATCCTGAGTACTCTCTATCGGTACATCTCACCAGATAGTATGGAATCGATTCGTGACTCGTGCGACGACGAGCTCCACTCGGAAAATGTACTGTCGAGGTGTCGCAGACTTTTCAGAACCCGGTGACACACTCCACGATCATCTACTCCACGGCCTCTCCGAAGAAAGTGCCTCCTCTCAGCAATCCGAACCTGCACCAAGCTCTCTCAACAATAGAAGTCGTGAGCGCATCTATCGCCTCTCAAGCCTGGTAGGATGGATCATAAGGCGCTCACCTTCATGTACAGCCGCTTAGAACGGCGCTCTCGAGACCCGCATAACAGCTTACCGATGAGGCTTCTTCATTGACTCAACAGGCTTGGTGTCTGCAGAAGCTGCCACTTCCTAGACTTCACACCGCTTGTCGATGGCGTAATGCACCAGATCGAACCTCGACTCTCCACCTTTCAGCTGACGACCTCATATAAAACACCCTCACGATGTGAGCCAGTCTGCTAGGCTTCTGGTTCAGCAGTGCTCCCAAGTCTCGCATGACTGCGGCCAGTGTCACAAGTGGGTGTGAAGACGCCAGCATTCAGATTTGTGTGTCCTCGGGTGTTTTCACTGATATAAAGCAGCTGAAGGGACGCTACAGACGCCCACATAGCAAGCGAACGTTAGACTTTGCCTAATGGCTGGCTGTAGAAGCATGCATAACCACCAGATGTTACACCACTGCAGACGTCTCTCGCGACCAGAATCTACGCTCGGCCTAAGGGATGGCCGCAGGATCCTGCATAACAACCAGATGTTACACCGCTGCACAAGCCTCTCGCGACTGTCAGCCTAACGGAAGGCCGCAGAATTCTACATAACAACCAGATGTTACACTCAGCTAACGGCTGATTGGCTGCATAAGCCTACATAATGACCAGATAATATACTGAAGCCAATGGCTGGCTGCAGAAGCCACATTGGCGACAACCAGATGTTACACTCAAGCTCGGCTATCACATGGCTAGATCAGCCACAACAAGGCTCATCACCAGGACCCTCGCATCAAGTACAAGCAGCTACCGCAGCATAATACGGAACCAGAAAACCCAGGGTCTTTTTGAGGTACACTGCAAGTTCCCTCCTTCGGTATTGCAGGTATCCTCAAGCTTGCCAAACACTACGTCCAGGAAGGCAACAAGCCGTTTAACAAGCAGAGGGCTCAAGAAGTCACCGACGACACAGAGGCCAACGATGGTTGCTACGTAATACCTTGGGTAGGTGCAACGTTGAGAGATGCACGAGGACTCCGCGGCCAGGGACAATGCTTTGGTAACCCCATCATGCTTTACTACTTGCCGCCGCAAGTCTTTCCGGCCATCTTCGATGCCATCTGCCAAGATCATCATCTTGGGTTGATGCTCATTCACCTGGCTGATCCTGGGGGCGCTTTCGTACGTAGTCCTGGATTACGAATGAAGCAAATGGAAACATTCGGTGCTGCTGGTCACATAGCGATCTTGTTTCCGGCAGGTTGTTTCGTTCACGCCAGTCTTGACTTCTCGATGCCGCAGAGTGAGGACACACTCTTTCATCGACAAAGGCAGCGTCAAGTTCATGACCTCCATGCTGTCGTTTGCCGTTGAACGCCACCTTGCAAACGTCACCGGCGACAACACGACCCACATGGTGGACATGCTGCTCGAGCGGCAACTCTGAGCCGAGTCCACCTTCTCCAGATTTTGGCTGTCCGTATTTGGGACCAATACTCGAAGATGTGTGGTTCGGCACCCAGAGACGCTAGAAATCGTACCCTGTGTCCCGCTCTAGCGGCTGCACCCCAGGATCGAGAATGCGGGTTCGGCATTCAACTACCGATGTTCTTTGAAGCCGACTTCGAGGGGTCGGCATCTTGCTGGGCGCTTGTGGGTGGAAGTAGCACTCAAGTCACAGTAAGGAGTTGTGACGATCTTAGGAAGCTACGAAGAGCTTGAAAAGTTGTTATTCACTTTCAGGAAGGAAAGTGCCAGCAGCCGGGGGAGTCAACTATAGACAACTTCTCAAATCTGCAGTGGAAACCAATACAAGCGAAAACCACACAATACGGAAGAGTTTCCAAGGCAGCAGCATTAGCTTTGGAAAGATTAGACGCAAGACATACCAAATATCCCACCATGACAAAGGAGAAAGATTGCTTACAAGTGGTGCAGCCGATTTCGCGGTTGATAAATGGCAGCGAAAGCAAGGTGGGAGCACATGACCAGGTGGTTCTTCCTCGGGTAATGAGACTCGCGCTGCACGGTCCTCGTCTGGAGTGTAACGGTTTGAGCTGATATTCACAGGGACAATCTCTAATCTGAGCTTTTGATGTGGTGTGAACCCTCGACACACCCGTGGGACGAGGTTTTGACCCTCATTTTGTTACTACATTGTCTCGGACATTATACCGGACCGAGAAGGGACGTGATGCGATGTGACCACCTGTACTCACCCAGCCATGGCTCCAACGAATTCGAAAACTTTAGCTTTTCTATCTTGCCTCGCCAACATTCCCCGCCAAACTTTCACGCCAATACCAGCAGGGTCAGTCACTCTGACCAAGATCCCTTTCAGTCTATTCATCTCGTCCGCCTCTCGAGACGTATAAAGCCGCCGGAACACTCTACTAATCCGCTCAACAACGTTCATTCTCTTCGCAAAGAGTAATATGAGCAACCCGTCTGGTGGTTGTCATCAAGACCGGATGACAACCACCAGACCCGGCGACGTCCACCAAATCTGACGACAGTCATCAGCACCATCATTCTTCCGAGCTTCATTCACCCACGTGCCAACTCAACTATGTCTTCTACTACCAGCTTCCGCACAACTCCATGCAAGCCGACCGATGCCACCTAGCCATGTTTCTGAAAGACGTGCGAAGGAGCCGCCTGGCTGTGGACGGTGTCCGCAACGCATCAACAGGATCAGCTATCGACCGGCCAACGAGAAGGATGATGGCTCTGGGTTCTCCAATCAGCTGCCAGGTCCTAGTCACCCATGATCTTTTCGCGCCACAGGTATATATACAAATCATCTAGTTTTGCTCCGCATAGAATCATCTGTTGCCGCCTTTCCATGACATACAGCCAGCGAACAAGTCACTTAACTCTGCCGTTATGCAGCCCAACGGCACCCACTCTGGATATGCAGACTCACCAACACACCAGCTGATAGGAAGCATTGATTGGCGCATGTTCATCATGCAGGACAATTCAACGCCGGACTTCAACTCTCCACAAACCCTGCAATCTTCACTCTATCAGGAGAACGAAGTGGAGACTGTTTCGAAGCAAGACTGCACACTATTGAAAACACTGTCAGTCAAGTCGTCGACATGTCGATGACATTTGCTGGAGTTTCCCATGCTGCGACGGCCTTTTAAGTTGACCTATGAAGCTTACGCTTATGGACTTTCTCGTCCAATGCTACTTGTCGTCGGGGTCACACTCTCGCTTCTTCATTCATACGATGTGCGAGCTGATATTCTAAGGGATATATGGGACGCAGAATGACAGATGCTAGGCTCTTTTCCCTTGCGCAAATTAGGCATTACGATGGCAGTAGCCTTGAGTGTTGAGATGATCGGCCTAGTGGGTGACCGGAGGTAGTGGGGATATCGACATTGTCATTTGATGGAGTTGAAGGCGTGAGTAAGTCGATGCTGTCACCCACAATAGCGGCCTTTCCTTGACATGTTTGCACCGGATTACTCAAAGCAGACATCGTGCACCAGGTCTCTTTGTCGCCTTGGTTAGTCAATCTTCATTCGGGACAAGGCCGAGCATTGGTGGGAAGTGAGCGAAATCTTCCCGGCTCAGTATTATCAATCTTGCCTTTATCACTCTTGGCTATGTCGATTGCTATGTCAATGCGAATATCGACATCCGTTTCTTGGAGTCGATGATTTTGAAATGTCCAAGCCACAAAACTCGAGTGTCTGCTGTGGAGATATCAATCGATACCGACAAACGTTCATTTAAGTGCAAATTTCTCTACAAAGATCATGCTCCGGAGTTCGCCTGTCCTTGATCAGCTCACAAGCGATTGGCGTGATTAATTCGGGAGTGTGATGGCTGGGCTATAACAAGTGCTACTGCCGAATCGGGAGGTTTAAGAAGATCGTTCTCTATCTTGCAGACTGAATGCTATGATCTTCAGCTTTGTCATTCGTTTTAGATGTCGACACCGGTAGGTGGCTCGACGCAAGAATTCTGATCGTTCAATTAAAGTTCTTATTCCAATTCTCTGGAAGAAGTGCTGGTGTGAGGATCTTGATACATTCTGGTTTTGTGAGGATGGGCTCAGACGTGACCAGGCCTAGGTAGCTTGATAGGAACGTGATTCGTCTGCTAGCTCCACATTGTTGGTAGATAGACACCGAGTGTAGTCGTACATTGTGATTCCAAGCACATTTTAAGAGTCGATGGCCGAATGTGATTCGTAGTGCAAGTGTGAGTGGCTTCCCGAGTTGTACATCCGATTGCTAGAAAGAAGTGAAGACTGCGTTCCGAGGTCAGCGATGCTGAAATGGTTTAAGAAGTTATAGAAATCGAGGTGGCTCTTTCAGCCCTCTATTCATCCTTCGCTATGCTGTCGCTCGACGTTGTGGTTTAGGCGGGAAGAGCTACAAATACCCTCATGTAACTAGCTTCCTTCCTATGTCAACGATGGGGACGTGAAAGAAAGTTTCTGCAACTATAAAGAAGCCGTAAGGGGTATCATATCTATTCATATCAATATGCAGTGCACAAAACCGAAAGTCATCATATTCCATCCATCGTCCATATGATATGCAACCATGATTGCCATTTCTTGATGCAATCCAATGAACTCCACCATTACAAAAGAAAGGTTCCTCCAAGTTTGATCTTCATAAAATCACAGCAAGTATATCGACCTTTTGTACAAGCCCATTACAACAAGTGTGACCTACGACTCGCCAGCCATACCGTTGTAAGGGGACAACCAAGGACCCACGTTGTCTTCACTCCCATCGCTTGGAAGCTCCAACAGAGGAAGCTGGAAGTCCTGCTCATGCGAGCAAGGACTAGGTACGAGGGCATATGGCCATTGCATCCGAAGTTTCTCACACTTCAAGCAAAGTCCAGTACAAAGCGAAGACGCCTCGGTGAAAATCGGTTCCCAGTCCTCACGCCAATTCAGCGTATTCCAATGAATTGGACAAGTGCTGTTGTAAATCGGCAATTTCCGCAGGGATCGAAGAAGTGATCCGAGAGGAGCTTCTTCGCCGGTCAATTGGTATGGTCCAAGCATGTGATGTGAGAAGAACCGATCGAGCTCGGTGTTGTGCTCGTTGGTGTGTTGCGGACCTCTGCCGTAGTTGTGGTCGAAATCCATTGGGTCGAGGCACTCATTGATGCATTTCCGGATGCCGCATGCAATCACTGCGTACGCCTTATACCGAAGTACAATCATGCGCCCTGGGGCAAAGTCAGCAGGCTATCAATGGCCAGGAGTGGTACTGTGATATCTCACTAAAGATGCTGGGCTCCAAGACTACTTCATCAGCCGATATGGTGGCTATATCGTCGCACCAGATCTGCATGCACTGACGGGACCATGCCTTGAAGAACATCTCCGAGTCACACAAGTATGCAACCTGGCAGAGGGCCATCTGCGCATGGGTGCCAGTACTGAGAGCTATCTCCTTCTGACATAGAGCCCACGATAGCAGGTCTTCGAATTGGTATTTGATGTGGGAATTGAAACATCGATGCTCGCGAAGAACTTTGGCCAACCAGTACCAGCGGCCATCGTCAAGAAAGGGTCTTGCTTGGGTATCGTTTCTGGACACCTTCATGCATCGAGCTTCTCGAAGATTTGGCGTCTTGTCGTGCAGCATGTGTAACATGTCAGATATCGCACGAAGTTCCTGTGGAGAATCGATGCTGAGTTCGATGATGCGGAACCTCTTGCCAACGATGTTATCGTAGGTCGTAAATGTCTGGCCTCGATCTGACTTCAATGCCAAAGCAAATGTTGAGTTGGGAAGCTTGAGAATGTCAGACCAAACTTTGATTGCATCAGAACTACTGACATACCATACTCAGGAACGTTGAGCAGACCGGTATATGGTGCAATCCAGCGTCTTGTCTCGGATGATCTCGGTCAGGGTCAAGCATCCTGATGATCGCCTCTGTGATTGCTAGACTCTGAAACCAAGTACTGGGCTCTGGATCGGACGTCGCCTCATCACCATGTGCCGGATGATGTCCTGGAGCGCGGACCTCGAATTGCTCCCTTAATGAGTATGCGATCCGCACCTCTGCATCGCACAGCCTTGGATCGACAATTTCCTCCTGGCTGTGGTGCACAGTACGTCGTCTCATCTTCGTTCTGTGGAGTATCGAGCTAAGTGAAGACAAATCAGAGTTGTGTGAAGACGAATCAGAGTTGTGTGAAGTTGATCGACGGTGCTATTGAGCTTCGAATCTGCTGGGGAAAGTGAAGCCCATTTTATGTTCGGCAGGCAGCAATTCAGCGTCGTCTTGATTCCCAAAGCTGAGCCGAGATAAACGCTTGTGTAGTACCACCATCCTGCTGAAACGGTGGGCCTGCACTATCCCTGTCGTTGATCTCTGGTACTGGAACTATTTTCCCCACACATGCATGAGCCACCGTTATCGCAGTATCGCTTTGACGGCCTTGCAGCCGCTAGTCTACTTATTCCCCGGTCACGTCTTTCTCGTCTTGCATCTCATGTGCATGACGTGCATTAATTTGAACCCGTCTTTTTGACAGGGAAAGACTGGAGGAGTTCTCCGTGCCGTGTGCTACAAGCCTTGCAACCGATGCAACCACCCATGGCGACGTTCAAGCTGCTTGACTTTGAACGTGCCGTCGAGCCCATCGAGGTGTTTACCATCACCACAGTCGCTCAGCTTTGCGAATCTCAGATACCCCAGACTTTTCTCTCATCAACCAAAGTCGCTCAGCTCTGGCGGTATCGCATACTCAAGACTCTCTTCCCATACTACAGGGACATCTGTGTGGACAGAGAAGGGTTCAGGCTCGAATTGACGTGCATGATGAGTGACCAGAGCACCAACACAGCCATTCACACGTTTGCAGACCCTGGTCAGCTTAGGGACAGGCTCGCAAAGGAGTTCGACCACGACCGCATGCGACACTGGACCGAGTACGCTCACATGAGCGCAAAGAAATGCAAGATCGTTGGCCCAGTGTTCGACAAATACCACCGATGGCGTAGACCCAAAGACGCAACGAGGACGATGTTCTCGATCACGACACGTTCCACCAGCTGCTTCGCCTTCCATGACGACACCTTCCGCGTCGACAAAGCCGACTTCATGTAGAATAACTGGAACATTCCGTTCGCCGTGCTGGACGAGCTCGATGTGGAGCATTTGCGTTTACAGTCAGCGTGCTTGGGGGCAAAGAGAGATTGTTCTGAACGTAGAGCCGGCATTGTGTTTCCGCGTTAGACAGGAGGACAGAGCGAAGCATTGCGATGTTGACGGGTGGTGGTTGGTCCTGTTACAGAAATGTCCAAGTTCGGTCTGGCGGCAATATATGCATGGGTGTTAGCAGATGAAAGCGAAAACGGAGACCGTTGTGCACGTAGCGATGTATTTATTCGAATTGATGTCGTCCAGCGGATTGAGTGCAGCATCTCCACCAGTTTTGACAGCAGTCACGCCTGGCGAGCGGCCACATCCGTTGCCGATCGCAATGAGTTCTCCTTCGTCCATGTCCCGCTGAACGAGAAAGCAGCGTGAGGACAGGCCGACTCTTTTCAATGCCTCCTCGACGTACGAGGTATGCATTTTCATGGTGCAGAAGTCATGTTGCAGCGTCATACTGGTGTGCAATCGACTGCATCTTAATCCACAAGTTTCGCTCATGCTGATACTGAGAATGTCGAAAATAATCGTCACCACATCATCTCCCCGACCTCTGCGATCACTAAGTAGTCGAGGAAGAGCCGGTATAGGAGAGACCTAAGCCGCTGTCACTCCGGTATCGATATGGAACATGGTCATTTCAGCAGTAATATTTGCTTCTCATGCCACTGTAAGTCGTTGCTTGGAAAAGCGAGTGATGGGATCACGAGAAGGATGTTTTCTTGCCCGCAAGAGAGCGTAGTATGGCCTCATGGCCCTCGAGTTATACGACTGGGTTTCCTTGAACTTCTCAAAGAACGGGTCGGGCTTGGCTTTTCTATCGCATTGTCCATTACTGATATCGTATTCGAGGTTTGAAGCAAGGGTTGAGGAGATTCTCGCTGGCCAGCCCATCAGTCCAGGAATCAATCGTGGTCGCAAGCAGAGAGAATGGCCTTGCTGACCGCGACTGACATTGGATACATCTCTATTGCCCATGCTGATGTGGTCATCATCGGTGTGCTTGATATGGCCACTGTTGCAAGGCTCTTCAACGTAGAGCATAGACCACCCCGCAAAATCGCCATCTGGCTTGATGATGCCTTGAATCTGTACCCCAACCGAGAATAGTCTGCTGTAACTGGTTGTTCCTGATGTCAACAGTTGTCACCAGAACAGGTTTTGAAGTGATTTCGCAGCAGAACCAGGCGGCGAGTCTTTCGAAAGGCTAAGAAAAGTCCGAGTTGACGACTGAGCTGCAGCACCTCTCGCTTTGAAATTGCCCCTCGAGTATAGTGAGCTTCGGCAAGGGAGCATATCTTAAGAACTCGAAGGATTGTTGAAGCTGGTATGTGTACGAAGATGAACAGCAGCTCCAGACTGCACGGAGAGTCCATCGGCAACGGCTGATTCCAGTCGCTCTCAAGGTCTATTAAACGCGAGTCTGGATCTCTCTCCAGTCTTGCCTGAGTTCTGACGCCGTGAACCATCTGCCAAGCTGTCTTGGGATGGCCCCTTGCGGCCGTGTTGCCGTTCAAGATCAAGAGAGTTATGCGAAGGGCAGAACGGCGGGAACATCGGTGGCCACGGCATGGCAGATCTCTCTGCGGAGAGCTTGAGATGGAGCTCTCACCACTTACCAGCTTTGCCAAGCCGAATTCCAGCGCCCTTGTCGTATGAGGAGGTCGGCATCCGACGTCAACTCAAAACCTTGCAGTTGAGGGCAAGCCAACCCTTTGCCTTCTAGGTTTCAAGCACGTTTTCGTCTGAGTTAACATCCAAGACTCTTCGATGGCCATTGGGATCCCGACCGCTCAGTCACAGCCGTCTTTGTAAATGGCAACTGCGGAATTCAATCGCTTGAATCCAATGATGAAAGGGCCTTTGTCGCAAAGATAAAGGCAACCCTACAGATCTCGTGCTTCCTTCACCTAGACCTCAGAACGAAGTGTGTGCGTAGGTAAGAATTGCACGTCAGAAGATCCTCGAAGTTCAAAGCGGGCTTCTGCATCACTGCTCTCGGATCGGATGCCACTATGCGCCGAAAGGGCTTAAATGAAGGCGCTGAGATAACGCCTTGTTATCTTTCCTGGTCGATTTCTTTGCGTGCTGGCCTCAAAGCGGAGGGTTATGAGGGTATTTGTGCCAGTGCTCGCGGTTTGTCGCACCCGAAGCTTTCACATCCCTCGTCGGTTCGTCTCCAGATAACATAATCGTAAGATTGGCCATTATGTTCGAAGTGACGTCGCTGCCGGAAAGGCTGTTGTGCTACGTCCTTGGCCGTGTGCGGCCTCCAGCACAAGAATCACTTGCCTCATTCTGCCAGCGGACACACAGTCTCGTGGTGGATAGCGCCCAACTTGTGGATTGTACAGGCATTTCGGCTGATGTTCTGATCGCTTGGCCATTCATCGGCTGACAGCAGAAGCAGGATCTCCATGGATGCGTGGGAGCATTAAAAGACGTAGCTGACGTCGATCTTCGTCGTACCACTGCCGCGCAAGGTTGCAAAGTAGCGAGTATTGTAGAAGATGGCGAGCGGGCGCCTCGACCAAGATGGGGCGGAGAAAGTGGGAGTCGACGTAACAGAGGTTGGAAGTGGCCATGTTGTGGGTAGCACCATCGTCTGACGTGGTCTCCTCGTACTGCGGAGCGGTAGTAGTGCTTCGGCAGTGGTGGAAAGCCTGTCCACATCAGAGCTCGCTCTCGCTAGATTGGGGGCGCGGCAACGGCTTGTGGGGATCGCCATCGACCTCTAATTGGATGCCAAAGGTCAAGGGCATGTCATCGGCGGTATGCGAGTGGGTGTTGGCCGTCGTGCGCGCTCTCCCATGGCGTGCGGTCGGCGCGGGTAGCAGGTTCCGAGATCGAGATGGAACTGGGCGGCGCGCCAGTGTGGCAGACAGCGCCAGCGCGTGAAGACGTCGGAAACTCAATGCGCAATGAGTGGCTATTGGTCATGACCATGTCATTGGAGGCGTGCGCGTGGGGTTCTGGCCGTGGTGCTCTCGCGCGCGTTCTCCCATGGCGGGCGCGCGGCGCTGGCAGCAGGTGACGGGGTGGAGTTGGGCGGCGGACTGGTGTGGAAGGTAGCGCCAGCGCGTGAGAACGTCGGCGCCAGTGCCAACTTGGTGCGCATGACCTGCTGCCGTGAGCGGTGCATAGCTGATGAGTATCGGCGCTGAATGTATGTGGTGAGAGTGGTGAGAGTGATTGTTGCGCAGATTCGAGCTTGCGAATGCGCCAAGACGGCACTGCGGCCGTCCCCGTGAAGCATAATTTAAGCTTGTTCCCGCGAAGCTTGGCATTGTCGATGCAGCTTGCGCCTGCTTCCGCCTGCTTCCGCTCGCCAACAAACAACGCAATGCACCTACTAGACAAGAGAATGGAGACAATGTTACCAGAGAGGCGCTCATTTGTTGTTTCCGTCGCTGCCAAACAACACCGGCCATGGGCTTCTTCACACCTCCGCCATAGGTAGGTGCGTTTCTGACTCTCACCATCATCGCCCCAACCAAGCAGCAATGGCGTGGTCAAGCACCGCCAGGTCGTCGAGTCCTCCTCGAGTCTTCTCTTCCTCCTCGCTCTCTCATTCCTCTCGGTCTTCCATAAGCTCGACCAGCTCAGCCTGGACGACTACCTACAGCGACGCCGCCGCTCAGCAATTGCAGCTGCAACTAGACCAACATGTCGCATCGCTTTCGCAGCCAGACAGGCCTGCCACTCCTCTTGCCATTCCGGAACCTCAAATTCCACGACAAGCCAAAAGCTACTGGCTTTGCGCTGCGATGGCCATCATTCTCGCCTCGATGCTGCTGTGTTGCACCTGGCCTGCAATGCCATCCTCCAGAACATCAGACGCCCAGCACCAGCCCGAAGCAGTCTTCGCGAGAGCAAGAGCAAGCAGTTATCAGGTTGACAGGGATACCGCTGAGATTCCGCAATACGCGAGCTCAGATCTCCGCTGCTCCTCCTGCAATACTACTCTCAAGGATTTTGAAGGCCTCTGCGGCAGCGCAGAGACAAAGAGGTGGACCGGGCGCTGCGGCATCAAGAGCCAGCAGTTGTGAGATTGGCACATCGGCTCATCTCTTTGGCGGCGACAACGGTAGTCTGGATAAACGAAGCCGAGCATACCGATGCTCCACTCCGGATGCCATCCCTCATAGCTTTCAAGCTCCGACAGCCCCTCGAGAACCAGCAGGCGACTTCATCTTGTGATTCTATAACGCAGCATTGATTGGGCAAGTATATTCATCACGGTAGTATTCCGGTGGGGGATTTGCTGAGCTGACGAACTCTCAAAGAGAATTGGAGCGAGAGCGAGACATCTACTTCAGCAAGCTTCGAAACGGCAAACGTCTTACCCAGCACGCCAAAGATGCCGATCCGATGCTGTGGGAGACGAGGTCGGCCCACTGAAGTAGGGATAATCTGCTTTGTACATCCAAAGGGCGAGTACGGCTGTGATCTGTTCTGCGGAAACGTCTGAGGAATATTGAATTGTTTCAGATGTGCTTCGACATTCCACGAGACGCCAGCCCATTTATGTACTTCCTAGCTCTTCATGAATGCCATTCGCGATGTTCGCGGAGCCATCCTTACCACAGGGCAAGATTGCATGCCTTCTGTTGCGAGGGTAACGACACATGTCTGTCTACATTGAATCACATTTCCACTCTGTTTACAAGTCGACGTGTAGATCTCCGGTCCCTACGAATGTCATCATTTGTGACTCCCACAGATGTGAGTGAAGTCAGCAGATGAATTGCAGAGACCGCTCTTCCATCTCCCGAGTCACGAGAACCATTGTTCTCGAAGCCTTCAGGTACAAGCATCATTGCGAAAAACCACAGTATCAACACTGATATTGTTCTAGTATGCAATGGTACACAACGAACGAGGCCATTCCAGCCGTCATACCGAGCAATATAGGCTCGGGCCAAACAGCCTACACCATCACTTGTCACGGGTGTGAAATACGATCTCCATATGCTCATTCAATCAATTCGATGCTGCTTCAAGGCCATGCGGCTTCGGCACTGGGCGCCGGATCAAATTGGAACGGCCATTCAAGATCAAGACAAGACGGAGACAGTAGACAAGCAAGGTGAGTTGGACATCTGACAGAGAAGACTCAGTCTTGAGATGCTCGACAAATGGTCACGGTGCCAGGAATCTTGCTCCCATGCAATGCAAACTCTTTGTTCGAATCAAAGAGCAACGCCACTACTCAGTGACTTTCTTGGTCAAAGAGGAGATCATTCACATAGGTACTACAACATCCGAAAGCGTGAGACAATCGTAAGGCTTCGCGCTCAGATTCGGGTCCTTGGATAGTTGAGAGGAGGTTATCTGTCTCTATGCCTGCAGTGTACATATTCCATTAAAGAGAACAACGCAGATGTCAGCTACCTTACGAGAATGAGGTATCTACTCGTTCTCAAGCAGCGATGACTATAGAAACTACGACATCATGATTGATTGCCTACTTCTCGCCAGATGAGAAACGTGCGATAAATCTACTTGAAGAGGAAAGAGAGGTTTCGAGCCACTACTAATCAATCTTGCTTTGGAGGGGATTCATGGCCTCTCAAGTTTGCAGGCACGAGTGTGGAAATCGAGCTTCAGCAAAGACGAGGGAGTATAGCAGGAGCCAAGTTCCCTCCCGGGCAAGTCAACATAGGCTACAAGAATCACGATCAGTATGTAGATAGAGACGCGGCTGAGTGAACACGGCCAGCACAGTATCAGACTAGGGAAGCCTATGGGGAAAGCTGAAGAAGAGTCGGTGGTAGGATAGAGTCGAAGACGCGAGTGGTCCTAGCTCCACGGCCAATATGGCCGCTCAAGGATCACGCGAGGCACATTTTAGAGGGAGGATAGCTGAAGAAAACCTCGGAAACCAAAGCAGAAAAGATGCCAGAGTTATTAAACATCTAAATTTGTATATCAAAGCCCAATCTAAATACAATATGACTTGCCGTGTTCCAGGAAGCCGGTAATCTCATTCCATGAAATCTTCAGCAAGGCAGAGAACTCAAGCTTAGTTGGATGAAGTCTAGTTTCTCTACTTCCTCTTCTTCTGCTTAGCGATTTTAGGCATGCGAAATAGAAGGAGAGGAAGAAGAGGAAGCGGAACTGATACAATTGAGCCAGAGTTCTCTACCATGCTGATGACTTCATGGATTGCTTTTGTGTATCGGCAAGTGCCCAGTAAATGGCAGCAAGTGGAACGAAGGTGCCAAATGGTGGGTTTTCCCGGTTGTTCCGGCCATGGAACTCAGTGACCTGAGACCCAGAGCATCGAAGTGGTCGCAAAAACTATGGCGTGTATGGTGCAGCCAGAAGAGAAGGTGGCGGAATGTGATAGTGATCGTGAGGACGATGGCGTGACAATTCGAATGAAGATATACATCCACGACACGATGCGTCATTGTTGGCGACAACGACAACGTGCTGTTTCTGTTCCGATGACTGTTGGTCTCTCTTAGAGGCACCCTCCGCAAAGGTTGTGAACGAAGACTGAGTGGAGATTGGCGAGTTGGATGATTGTTGAAGAAGGAAGACCTTGAAGCGTATGTGTGTCCAATTCATGCTCTGGCAGTGCCTCACATAGGTCGAAGACGGCGGCGCTGCTCATTGTTGTCGGCCGGAAAGAGTATGGAGAGAACCATTATGATGAAGAGAATTTCCAAGACGATCCTGAACCAGAGCGGCCGATCACCATTTGGATCAAAGATCTCGGCTAGCTCATCGATATCCACTTTTGGATCGAGGATAGCGGCAAGCTCGTCCATGTTTATTTCCCTCAGTACTGCTTGGGCAGAGTAGGGCTCTAAGTAAAGATGCCGGAACGTAAAGTAGGACTTGAAGTAGTCTCGATTTTCGGGTAGGCCAGGAAGGTTAAATTAAGAGGCGTTTCTGTTTTCGAGAATGAAGGACTTCGTAAAGATCTTAAGAGCAAGCGAGGGCGAGGGCCTTTATTGAATATGTAGGGACCTTGAAGTTGCTGGGTGAGACCTGGTCTAGGAGTCTAAGTCCAGCCGGTGTGCCTTTAAGACATTAACGCGAAGTAGCGTGAGTGTGCGAGATGTTGAAACTTCCAGCTTGTGCTACGATGATCCCGACCATCTTGACTGCCGTCGGCCTGGAACCTATCGGATCTACTGTCACTGACCGAGCCCGCCAAATAGCTATGTATTCGTTCGCCTCGAATCAACGCCTACGACATTGTCGCCGATTCTGACAGCGATTCATTACTACGTCCACCAGCGCTAAGCCACTATGCGGCCTCCAGGACCGAATCAGCAACTGATCAATGTGGTATGGCAGTGAATCGTCGTTAAAAGGCAAGAGGTCGAGAATGGGCTTCAAACGTACTAGTCGCATTATGCTGCCCAAGATAGTGAGCCCATGAAGGGGAGAGATGCTGGATCTCGGACGGAAATCGTGGTATAAGGTCTTCCCCGCAAGCTGGATAGCAGAATATAAAGGTTGAAGGGTTCGCTCCAATGAAAACATGCGGGATGGAGGCGTACATGATCCTCGGGGTTCGGTGTTGATGGTGTTGTAAATGTCGACGCAGTGCTGCTAGAAAGGTCGCCGAGAAGTGCGAGGTTGTAAGGATTCTCGATCGAAGCATTTCCACATTGAAAACTAGCCAGACTGATAGTTGGCAGCTATGGCTGCGAGAAGAGCTGATGGCCAAACTCACGTAGCGATCTAGTACTTGGATTAGACAAGTGGTGTTCGCCATTTTGTGAATGGAGGTGGTGAGAGCTTGCTCAGTCGAGATGGAGTGATGGCATCGAGCATTCGTTGAAGAGGTTTATAGTACGAAGCCATCAAACTTGAGCAATGTCGGCAAGATGAGCAACTGGGTGTACAGGGTCTTGGAGGCGAGTGTCCCGAGTTTGGCGTGTTTGATGCGTTTTGTGCTTCGGAATGGGAATCGTGCAAGGCGCAGATCTTCGTCGGCATGGGCAATCCGGGCTGGAGTCTTAGAAACTGCAGGCCCGACTTCAGTGCGCTCAACATTCGCTTGACACTATTGTCAAGGATTAAGGAGTCTTCGAAGCGTGCCAGAAAAAGGTGGCTGTCGGCATCAAGTATTGATGCGGAAGAATGCGCGAAGTATTCGAAGCGAGCATCATGATGCTGATTCTTGAACATGCAAAACCATTAAAAGTAGTGCATTTCGTTTGCCTGCCCAGAATCGTTCGTCGAGAGCGAGAGCCAGGTCCTTGCCGCCAAAGAGCTTGTGTTCCGCAGCACCATTGGCTATGCTGTATCAAGAGGACTATGGTGTCGTCCTTTCTCCCCAAGCGGCGCTCGTTTTGCGTGGCGTTTCCGCCGCCGCAGCTTCCACAGAAACCCACGTGTCTCTTTTGCCTTCGCATATCTTGTGAAGAACGCGTGGACGAACGACAGAGGTACGGACGTCGGAATCGGCGAGGAGATTTTGCAAGCAGCAATGCAGGTAGGCGAAGAGTGTCTGCTTGACCTCGACTACGAAATGTTGCGAGGCGTAGTGCCTTGAATTCTGTTCAAGGAGTAAACCTAAGTGGCTTCGTGCACGTACTGCAGGATGCTGTTGGACGTATGTCCAGGGCCGTTGAATCAAGTGCTCCGACGACATCCAAAGCTGCGCTATCCTTGTTGGCGTCGCGCTCGCTGTCCTTGATACTCTTCTTCAGTACTTGACTGATGCAGGCAGAGAGAAGAGGATCGGAGTCGACAAGCTGTGCCGGTTCCATGGCAGGCTCGTATTATCGTGGTGGCCGAGCTGGAGCTTGGATTAGACAGCACGGGAGATGAGCCGCGGAGAAGCAGGTGGCAGGCGATGAACTCGCAGCAGTTTCACGACCGGTGACTTTACTGCTCGTCTGCCCAATGCAGCTCCCATATCAGATCATGACCACCTCTGCGAGCGGTAGACCCGCAGCATCGCGATCCAACCTTTGGCGTGCGGTATGAGGCTCGGGCGTGGCATCCAGCAAACATGTAACTCGGCGAAAGCAGATGGTAGCTGGGTCATTCGACATCTAGCGCGTCAAGATGCGGACCTTGAAGAAAGGCGCGTGGACTGCAACAAGTTCGAAAGGTGAGGTGGACTTGGTGGAGATTCGAGTTTGACGGCTGGAACTCTCAGCGCGGAGGCACGGAGCCCAGTCCGGCATCTAGTGCCGGCCAACCTCAGCTCAGCTTCAACGCGGGCAAGGAGACTATCCATATAAAGGTGACGTTTACCTGGATGTATTGTCAAGCTCACTCTCAATGCAGAATCCGATGATCTCGAGACACTCCGCCCGCATCGAGGTCAACGGCGATGGTGTCTTCCTCGATCCGATAACCATGGGGCTGTTACCGTATGTCCTTCCCCCAGACAGACTTTCTTGCCATCGCAAGTCAGCCGGTCATCGACAGCTCTGATGACATCCTCGCTAGTGATGCTGACCTGTACCATCAGGTGATAAGGATTCTTTTGCTGGGCACTCTTTTGCCGAGCACTCTTCTTCTAGGCACTCTTCTGCAAGGCACTCTTCTGCTAGGCACTCTTCTGCTAGGCACTACTTTGCATCGAAGTCTTTTGCTAGGCACTCTTTTGCACTAAGCTCTTGTGCAACTTGGACCTTCCATCTTTCGCCGAGGATGACGCAGCCTCCCTCAAAGATTCCAGCTTCTCCAGTATTTTGACAGGTGCTCGTCTGACCTTGTGCTGAGAAGATCGTCTTCGAGCAAGGAGAAGAGAACGTCAGACCTTGCCGACGGGATCTGTGATTGTGGCCTCGCAACTTGCGGTATACTAGGGACCCAGAATATACTTTAAGGGCAGTGAGGTAAGATGAACAGCACGGGCGACGCTGATCTCGGTGGTGAGGTTTCCCACTACAATCACGGGCTCAAGATAAGCCTTGTGATTTTGCGAAGAGATACGCGAGAAATTGAGCCGACAATGAGACACATGCGCCGTACTACTGGACCGGCAATGTTTCTCACCAAGACGAATTAGCAAGAGAGCATGGAACCTCTGGAAGGATAACTCTACGTCCAGAAGATAGCACTCGAGCGCTGCCGATCGCCATGGCCCACAAGAAGACGTCATTTGACGCACCAGACTTCATACCGCATGAGCACGTTCTCACTGGAATCTGGCATACGGCATGCAAGGTCAAAGTGCTGTGCGTACTGGGAATGAAATTCAGATTGCGCATACCACAACACAAAACCATCCTCCGGGCGTTTGAAAGCCACCGTTTATAACCCTATGGTGTTAGGCGGTCACGACACAACTCCGTCACAGGCGCCAGAACATTACTTGCGAGGCAGTGACATATCTCAAAGAGGAGCCAATATCGTCGACGATTACACGGGACGCTGGAAGTTCAACAAAGTGACCATCGCCATCCTCCAGGATGTATCCTTCCCCTGGGCAAGTCATATTACAAGTCAGATGCCAGGCTGGACACATTTTCGATACAGACACAATCTCATGGAACACGGGAGATCGTGCCCGCCTGGACACAACGCTCACCGCCGTGACTGACTTACCTCCCAAAAGCCATGTCATTCCCTACGGGGAAGGATCCTCCTTCTGCGGCGTGTTTCAGAAGAACCTACACCTGTAAAATGCACTCCGGTGGGTCGGCAGCGCAACCTAGCGAGGTGACAGGATCCTGAAGTCCCAGAAATACCAGGGTCAAATGGCGGAGAGCACATTCTCAGGTGAGCAGACATCGAGAAATCCACAGCGCGGAAACTACGGGCATACAAGTCAGTGCTCCAAATATCTTCGACCTTGTGACGCATGGGCGTAGAAGTCATTCTTGCACTTGTTCTTGGATGGCCAATGTGCAGGTATGCTGCGGTGGTCTGACCTGGAGATGCCTCTGGGCACATCTGGTCTCCTCGGCCAAGTACCGATGCGCGCGCACGATCGAGATGGATCCTGCAGGCAAGACTCTCGTGGCAGTGCAGATGAGCTCCTACAGGACATCAAATGCTCCTTCTGTCGACCCCTCAAGTCTGCCCGAGGGTGGCTGCAAATCTTCCCGTTGGCTACAGATGGGGAGGGAAGAGGAAGATCTTGCTCTGCTTGCTACCAGCGTGCGGAAAACTTTATGGCGAAGTCAAGGTCTACCGGTGTACCTCTGCGACCGGACCCACCGTCCTCTACTCCCTATTTCGTAGCGAAAACCACGACTCTTGCCCAGGATCGACGCATCTCCAAGACCATACGCCCTTCCATTTTACCTAGCCATGGACACCGTGGAGGAGAGATCAGTGCCATACATTGCAGCTGTGTCCAGACACCCCTACGCAATACACAACAGTCGATCCACTGGAACATTCTTGACGTTGTCGAATGGGAGCTGCGGGCGATATCTGCCCCTCGAAGAAGGGTTTCGCCTGCAAAACCTTGAGTCGATGTCTTGACGGCAGGATCTCGGCTTCAGCGGCGGACTCGGTACGGCATCTGGCCTGAAGTGTCTAGCGAGAACCGGCGCACGAGAACAAAGCGAGCAGTTGCGCCGCTGCGAACCCTTTTCCGTGATTCTTTGTTAGCCAGCAGGATGTCTTGTCTACGAAGCACAACATTGACGCATACACATGACAGTGATCATGATCGCAATGTCCTCAACGGTGATCGAAATCCCCTCAAGGCTGTCCAGGTCCATTTCAGCGGCTATGACGTCCGCTAGCTTATGTTTGCACGATTTCGAGGGCCATGCCTACCTCGATTTTGCCAACAATAAGAAGTGATCTTGTCTGAGCCGTGCAAGATCTTTGTCCCTGCGCCACGAACGAACACAATGGAACGTTAAATATAGATGAAGTAATGAAAATCGTCATCAAAAGCTTTTCGTTTTCTGCAGCTCGAACTACACATCAGCAATTTGCACGGAGGAAACTTCAGTGAGAACTACTTCGTCGCCAACCGCAGTTGAAACTTAATACCTGCGACTCGATTCGAGCAGCGCAGAGAAACTCGCATCTGCCAACAACAGCAAGATCGGTTTCTGCAAGCTTGCTCCCTCGGGCTAAGAGAAAGAATCGCCTGTTCGGTTAGTGAATCGTACATCCAGGTGCTTTTGCCAATCTGTTGATATAACTATGTATCAACGGCTACGGTGGTCACCGATACAAGCCTTTCGAACGGGAAGCACCTTTACTCTACATTGACGTAGGATGGGATAACGCTACAGCTCTGTGCCAGCTTTCGCATCCAGCTACTGACGATGTAAGTTGGAAGTAGTCGAACTCAGTGCTTGATGATTAGGGTAAATGCTACTTCATCTGAAACGTTTTCCGAATCCTATTTTGGAATGACCAATTTGGGGAGGGACTGTGGAACGTTCTAAGGTAGTGAGATAGACTCTCGATGCTACCAACGCATTCAACTTGTATTGGAGGCTGTCATTCAAATGCAGGTGATGTTGGACACACAGCCCTACAGCAGCATCTTCTTCTTCCTTCTTTCCGATTTCGCTGCACTGGCCACAGACACTTCAGCGGCATAGCTCACTTCACGCCTATCAAACTACGTCTTCTCTTTCTACAGTCTGCGAGTAGCTTTCTATCCATAGTAGTGAGACTGTACGCCTGTGATGTTGTCAGGATGGACAGTTCGAGTTGAGGACGATGGACGTAATGGAGTAGTTCTTGGAAGGAAGTGGTCATATCTGAGGCCCGAGTTCTTTTCGTCTGCTGATCGATAGCGATACACTTGCTGGTTCATTTCGCTGACAAATCACAAAGCAATTCATCACCTCATGATCTTGGTGAGGTATAGTCTTCCAAATCGTCATAGCTAGCTGTTGAGGTTGACCTGGGCAGTATATCCAGACGCCATGTCCGGTAGACCTCTATCTGGCTGACTGGTGTTCTTGGGACGGCTGCACGTCATGCAACCATTGGTCACCGCAATTTATTGAACTACCTGGCGTGGCCCTAAAGATGCACTGATCTGGGCCTGAGCCTTTTCTTTGGGTCCACCCTCCATCACATCGGCAGGAAGAAATGCACATTTCGAGTCAGGACCGGTGGCACCGGTTAAGTCACAATGTGACTACCGGAGATCAGACGTTGGTTCTTCGTGGCTGAAGGAGTTCGGGAAACTTGTGGTCTGAACAGCTGAAGCCCGAGACCAGGTTGAAGCTCAAGAGCCCCGTGGGGAGCTTGAGGATGTGGAAAACCTGGCATAGACTCTCTCATTGCTCAGGGAAAGCCTGTCAGCCCGAAGACTGATAGAAGAAGCAGACCTATTGGCTACAGGTTGGGCAAAGAAGTTATGAAAGAGGGTAGGTTCGAATCAATGGGCCTCGTATCCAGAATGCGCCGTTCATCGTGAACATTGCGATCATGTCTCACATTAGGATCGTCTCGGATGCTGCGGGTGGCCTTGATAGCGCCCAACGGGATTGGCCGATGGATGTTTAGTAATGCCTGAGGGAGGCAGTCATGTTTGACTTATGGTAGTGAAGACGAGCATTGAGCACCAGTATCTGTTTTGGCCCCATGTCATGCTCATGGCAAAAGGACACTCTATTAGCAATGGTACAAGGGCGGGTGTAGACGGCAGCTCTGCCTGCGAGGAAGCCAGAGTATCATCACGAGCGCAATATATGCTCTAAAATTGCAAAAATCAGCAATGCAAACCTTGCAAGGACTTTTCGTTACTGGCGATCTAGACGCTATGCATTTTGGCCCTTCAAATGGTTGGTCTGGCGTTGATGGCGCTTCGTTCTTCATGGAGTAAGGCGTCGGGGTCTGCGGGTCGCCTGGAAGACGCTTTATTGTGCTTTCTTTGACGATGGTCGCGAACGAAATAGAGACGAAAACGTATTTTCCTGAAGGCATAGCTCCCAACGCTCCGGAGGCAAAGCCGGAGTGTCATCAAGCCTATGATGAGAGGGGTGGAGGATCCACACCAGGTCGAAGAAGAAGGGATCTCCACACTCTGGATGACGAGAGTCTCGATTGGAGAGCAAGCGAGTACACTGTGATCGATGATATATGCTACCTTTGAGATTGGCCATGGTCAGAGTAGTGAACTGACCGCCTCCAGGCATCATTTTCTGGCGAGTGCTCGAAGACAATGACTTGTACTTACCATCTCATAGCAATGAAGTATACGATGAAGACTCGAATGAGATGGCGATACGCATTTCCAGAAAGCTTGAGATTAACCAGGCTCTTGTATGCGTCCTTGGTGTATGGCGGTCCTTCGCAATTTGGTGATGGCCAGCTTTGCCAGCATGATTCAGTGTCGAGTCCCAAGATACGCAAGTCATCCAAAGCGCTTGATCAGACAGCCATTTGAAGCAATATGGCGCAGTGGCTGCGATTGCGGATGGGTTGCAGTTGCAGTTGTTGCTAGCAAAGCGCGTCAAGCCGGGGAAACATTCATCCGTAGCTCCCGTTCAGCCTCGGCCCGTCGGAGCTGTTCCGAAGAGCCAACCTTGAAGTGCGTACAGTACCTAACGACCTCGAACAGCCTCGCCTTCCCTCACGTCTCTGACATTGAACTCTGTCGCATCGCGTTGGGATCTCATGACCTCGCTCACTTGTTTGGCACAGTCACTGTGTATATGTATAGACTTGATCATGTTCGCGACAGACTCGGGTCCGACACGTGGAAAACCCGGAATGCAAACGGAGAGAGCGCGCGCGGACGCGAACAAAGCGTGTCCCGCGAACAATGGCAGCAACAGCAGTGGAATGTGTGAGCATATCCAAGACGCCGAGTGGGGACTTTACCAATGCTTTGTCCTCGTCATGCCCGCTCTCCGAGGAGTAGATCCAGAGGCGCCCACTTCTCCACCCGCGACACAGTACACCGCCACCGCTCCATGTTGCCGTCCACCAACCTGCGCACGCGCAGCGCCAGGAACAGAGGACGGTCGTCGCCCACCAGCACATCGGGCTCCAATGCGCGCGTGAGTGCTACTCCTTCATTCTGGGAGGACATGGCTTCTCGGCGTCCTCTCAGGGTGCCGATACGCGTGCTATCCGACAACGCAAGCAGCGATGATCACTGGAATGAAGGAGATGAAGACGAGATACGGAGCGAGTCTGAGCTCAGTGAGCCGGAGTCAGACACGCCAGTCGAGAAAGCGCTCTACTTTCACCCGCAACATGGATGGTGCCTGAAGATCGTCTATTGCGCGGCCTTCTTTGGACTACTGCTGCTCGTTCTCAGCATCTTCAGGAACAAAGAAGATAAGGATATCGCCCCGCCATGTCACGTCCAAAGCAACCCAAATCATCTGATCCCATGCGCCATCGCAGTTGATTTGAACCGCGCATTGTCCGTCGATCCGAACTCCATCGAGCCTTATAACCTCAACGACCTCTTCCGCCATGAATACAAGCTGAACGATGGTGCATTGCGGCTCAGACTGTGGAGCTCGCGATTTGGACGAAGGGAAACGACAGAGTTGGTCGATCTTCATGTCGAAATACTAGACTTCTTCGAGAAGACGTTTAGAGAGATTCCAGAGCCACTGTACGGTCTAACATATGCCCTTTTCAAAATCGTGGGGCTCGACTTCAAGAACATTGTTATCCTGAACAACATTACCGAAGTCACCGATTTCATAGATTCACTCTATGACTTTGCATCCACGATCCCATTGGATGCGCAGGAGGCCGCAGACTTGGTGCGAACGAATTTGGATGAAGCAATCCGTCGGCAATATCGCATCGCTCTGAAGGTCCATAATGAAACGGAGTTATTTCGGCGAGCTGGTCCCAAATCAACGGAGTCTGGACTCGAGTCACTGTCTGACTCTCTTCAATCCAGCCGTCGTGCTCTCATCGTGTACTCCTTCGCAGAGGCTAAATGGACATGCTGGCTTCAAGTGCGATCACACTTTGAAGCCCAAAGAGCAGAATGGGCTCAAGAGATTGCCGAATATCGTTCAAAACTCCTTGACGAGGTCAAGATGATCCAAGACCCACGACTGCTCAGAATACACCTTGAGGAGTATGTCTCGCTATGGCAAGCCAATGCATCCCGGATAATGGGCAACGAGCAAGATTTTGCCAGACTCGATAAAGCATGCATAAAGGAATGGGTCACAGACAGGATCCGACATTGTGTGGCGGAAAGCGAGGATGTTCTAGATCCGACTGGAAGCGGCTGCATCTCGCATCCTAATCCCATGCTCTGGGAATGGCATAATGCGATTCCGATGGATGTGTCAGAGGCTGCGATGAAGGCTCCAGAAACTGCCAAGACGCTCTCCTCGAGGTTCTGGATGCGATCGGTCTTCACAGCTGCTGATCTCGCCAAATACACGAAGGTGCAACACGGTGGGAAAGGAGTACTTATCAAGTTCAACGAGTCTTTCTCGCTTGGAATTGGACCTTTGAGATTCATGAAGATGAAGGGAAAGATTCCTGAGAAGTAGGGAAGTTTCACGAATTGTACGTACTTTCAATTTCAAGACATTGAGATAGACGATGAAAGCCTTTCGGCACCTCTGCTTATACATGCACGTTGACGTTGCAGCTTGGCCTGATGAACCGTGGCACCTGGCACCAGGCACGCTGATGCTTTCTGTCGTGATTCCAGCTTTTGTGCTCCAGCTCTCCCTCTCCGTCTTGCTCGTTGTGGTTAGAGTGAAGATCATTGAAAACAGCTTCCAGACCAGACGACATCGTGGGGCGACTATGGGTATCCTTATATTGATGCTCGGGAGGTGGCAGTCATCTTCGTTGCCGAGCTTCAAGGGCGGTGAGCACTCATTGTTGAAAAGAAAACAGATCCGTGGCTACGATTTCCCGATCGGAACAACAACAGCAAGACCCTGAATGCGCAGGAGAGACTCCTTGACTGGACGTGAAATAATAAAGGTGGCGGCAGGTGCGGATCGTTCTCAAACTTCTCAGAACTATTGTTCGAGGTTCTCGAATGTTCTTGGACGAAAATCGACGGGATCAACCAGCGAGGATACAACCTCGTACAATACCCTTTGGAAGGGCTTCGAAAGTAGAAGATAAGCGATTGGTATATACTGGGCAGAGGACAACCTACGCACCTGCCAACCTTCATCTCTCCAATCAAATGAAAGAAGCTGAAACTTTGCGAAGAAATGCGGACTGTCCAGCAGCTCCGAACGCAAAGTGTACTTTTTGGCAAATGCGTCGAGCCAGAAGAGAGACAGAGAGCAGAACGTCGCCAGATTGGAAAATCTTCCTTGGAACGATGGGCTCGAGTCCTCCGAGTCTTGAGACACCTGAACTTTCAAAGGTCGATTGTACTTGGAGCTCATCATCGTGGTGAATGACGACGAGGGCTATGATGAGATGATATGGGAGCAGCATCATCTTTTATCAACAGCCGCCGTCTGGAATTGCAAAAGCACAGGATCGAAGCATTATGAGCAGAAGCTCTTGGAATCCCCGCCATCAGCACTAATACCAGAAACGCCGGCAGTGTGCTGATTGTTAAGCACGCGCACCAGTCATCTCGCATCTGCTGTCATCCGAATGGGAGCATTGGCGCCGCTGGAAGTCTTGGGCGTGCTTCGCGACGAAGAGTAGCCGAATCGAATCGTGAACGACAAGCTCGTTCAATGAGGGTTCGGAAGTAGAAGAATTGTGACAGCTTTCCTTTTGGAAGCAGCATTCTTGCAGCCAAAGATGCGCGGCTTCTTGGCTGAAGAGGCGAATTCAATAGCGGCCAAGTCATCGACTGCCACAATGCGTTTGCAACGGCATGGCCTTGCATTCAATATCTTCTTGAGTTCTGGAGATCGTGGGTACTGGAGTGGTAGATGGAGTGGACTGGTGTATTGGGCGAAGGAAGCAGGGAGAAGGGATGGTGGATCTATCTTCTTCATTGTCAGCACTTGCTTCTCTCTTGATATGACTGAGTCCCATACGCATGTCGTCAGTTCTCCCTATCTCTCATAACGTCTGAGGTGTCTACCATTACCATTTACGTGTCGCCTTCACCTATTACCATACATCTCCCTTCTATATACTCCTCTTATTCTCTTCTATTATCCCATCTCATGAATTACCAACCTCCCATCTCCTCTCATCGTCGTTCGCAATTCCCTTCCCCTCGCACCACCACCACCACCTCTTCCCTCGGTGAAGGTGGCGATGACAAAAGGGAGAAGCATGGTTGGTGGTGTGACCGACGGATTTTGATTTGGTGGTGCTGGTTGCGCTGGGTTTGAAGAATTCTGGGTTGATGGTGCTACTTGTGGACCTGGAGGGTTGAGTTGTCGCGGCTGTGAAGCTGGAGCCTGGGCGTTGGTGTTGATTCGTGGCTGTTGGCTTTGCGATTTCGCTCGATCTGTAGCGTTGTTGATTTTCTTTGATCTTGGGACTTTGTTTGGTAGTGGAGTCGGAGGAGGTTTGACTGGAAGTGTTGTGGTGTTGTCACTGCGCAACCTCATACCATGTGGTGTTGCTGTTTCTGGGGCTCTTTTCTTTGGCATGGGACCTTGAACGCTATGTCTTGTTCGATTATCTTTGGTAGAGAAGTAGTTGAAGGTGGTTCTGGGTAGCACTTATACATGCTAATAGACTGGTTGTCCCAGGCAGGTGTCATTTTGTCTTTCTTGCTTTCGACAATGTCTTCAAAATCATGCCTTTGGAAGGCTGTTTGGAGACGTCTGAGCGTAAGACTCGCTCGTCGGATGTCGTGAACGAGCAAAGATAGGCAGAATCTGTGCTTCGCGATGTCTCAGAAGGCAAGTTGTGTAGAGCAGGGAGTAAAGAAGACTGCTTGCTTGACCGATGATCCACTCGTATGTCGACAAAAGAACGAATGGTGAGAATTGATTCACGAATCTTCAGAACGGGGAGCAATTCCGAAGGCCTGGAGCCTTGAGCCGTATTTTGAAGCGAGACAGAGGTCCAGTCTAGGCCACAATACATGCGTCGCGGGCTGAAGACACTGTCTCAAGATGACAATGCAATCGTATTTGGACTTCATCACGACACCTGTTCGCTCCTCCAACCAGCGAGTCGGACCCAATATCTGCTCCTTCAACATCAGATGCCTCACGCTCAGCGTCTTCCTTTGACACCTCCACACTCATTATTTCATCAAGGCGATTCAAAAGCGTACCTTTCACTCATCTTCTTCTTGGACCAGCACACAGCAAAGACTTCCTCTACCTCACTGCCATCATGTTCGTCGCACCGCTGCTGCACTGCATTGCCCCGGTCACGATATGAATCAAGAGCTGCCCGCGACGAATTGCAGGTGGAGATGCTGTCGCGCTGCGCCGTCAGGGGCCATTTCGAGGGTGATGAGGGAGCAGATACAGATGAAGATGGCAGGAATGAACAAGGCCAAATGCTCACAAGTCTCGTCCTCAGCATTCGCTACCTGCCTGGACAGCTCGGCGGTCTTGCTCTCGCCACATCGGCCCGACGTATTGCCGAGACGAGCGTTCAACTTCACAAGACGGGACCTTGAACTCTCTCCCATCTCGACCCGGACTCTGGGACGACGACCGCATGCTGCCGCCAGTGCGCGCTGGCTTTCATATTGCCTACACCTACCAGCTCCTCATCCGCCCCGTCTTCGCCGCCAAGTACTTCCTGCCAACATCTTCAGCCTATTTTGGTTTGGAGTAAGAAGTCCTTTCGGCTCGTTTACTCCAGAATGGATCGAAGCTGAATGCCTTTGCCAAGCAAAGCCTTTCGCAAGAGTAATCCGACCTGCCATCATCCTCATCCTTCACACTCGCCCTCCTCTGGAGAACACGCACCGAGCATCTCCGATAATGATGCCATTCGGTCAGTCAAGCATTCAGAGGCCCTTGTCCAGACATGAGACAAGCGAACACATCCTGATGCCATGCTCAGCGGCACGGAGTTGCAGAGCTACAAAATAGGACCCTTCAGTCAAGGCAGCAAAGGCAGCAAGCAGAGTGCTGATCTCCAACGACTGCAGCTGATGTAGAGCGAGAACACTTGCGAATTATTTGATCTGTGCAAGCAAAGTCATGCTGGCGAAGAGCACGCTCTCACTTCCATACGGCAACATCCTCGGATGTACATCAGCGAAGGCTTGGTGCTCCAAATCAACTCCGTTCGAAAAGTCAACAAAGGAATAAAGAATCTTTGTCTCGATATTTTCTTTACACAAGCAGTCCTCTAGGATTGTGTATCGCATGGGAAGAATCGCCGCCAATGGTGTGCTTCTTAGATAGAAAGATGAATAGCAGAGAGTCACGTTGGAGAAGGACATGGAACACGCAAAACAGCAGTGTGTTAAGGACCTGTCTCCTCATTGGGCTCTTTCAGGCGCAGTTCTGTGACTTGCAGCTACACTCGCAACTTCTGCCCTACGACCTGAACGATACATGTTTGTCACGAATGGTAGCTCTGCGTTTTGATGTACCTCTCGGGATTGCGTCAGTGCAGACAACTCCAGAAAGCCAGCAGTACGACCAACATCCAAGGCCTGATTGACGAACCCATGGTTCCCGACCATTCTCGATCACCATTTCGAATGGTAAGACGGCGAATAAGCTCGACCAAGCGAGCGGCTATGCACAAAGCGAAGAGAGAGCATTGGGAATGCTGGTCAAGAGGCATGCTCAACCCGTGTGTGAGGGTATCCTGGTCTAGCCTTGAGATAGTTCTCAGTCGTTAAGAACCTCCCAGGTGAACGACCGAGATATATTTTGCCAGCAGAAGAGGAACCGATGTGGCTGCTGGATCCTCGCTCATCGATTGGATCCTGTTCCGCCCGAAGAAAACCAAGCTTTGCTGTGGGAGGATCAACCCAAATTATGTCACCACAATTCTCGCAGCTCAGGACATTGACAAGACGGATTGTAGATGGAAATGCCCACCAGAGAAGCCTTTGTAGACAAAACTGCGCATCAAGTGAACAATGAAGGCTGTTGTTTAGGGTTCAGGACATGTCTGCTTGATCAACAACGCTATCATCTCTGCCAGCTCGCTTTGTGCTAATCTACAAACGAGTCCTCACACCTGAACATGCACGAGGAACAACGCCTTTGACCAAATCTAAACAATGGAGCTTGGCTCTTGTTGTCCAAACAATGGCTATGTCGCCTGGTAGGACAACGCATCCATTGAGAATCTCAGTTTGTCATTAAATGATCACTTACTTGTGAATACTTGCAATTGTCGCTCGCAATGTGGATATAAAAGGCTCCTCCGCAGCCTAGACGGAGGCGTTCTTGTTCTGATCAGATCAGAGCAACGCTTCGACTACAAAGAGAACTTCAAACTCTTCGATAACATCAAGAACAACCACAACGCAAAAACACAGCAGAATTTCTCAAACACGACAGATCAACGGACACTCAGCGAAATAAGAGCGCATACGATGCACAGAATGAACACCATTCTCACCGTCCTCATTGCGGTACTCGCCTTGTTCATCGAAGCAGCTTCCGCCACCCAACCACAGGATGGCCTTGATGCCATCTTTTCGGCTACGCACTACGAGAACTGCGCCCCGCCAACAGGGACAGTGGCTTGCAAAGTTGTCCGAGTGAGAAACGGCGACGAGCCCTGGAGCTTGTTGTATCGCGAGACTCAAACTGCGACTTCAGCATCCCCCGCTCCAGTCATTACTAACTATGCCTACTATCCAGACCCCACGGGCTTGGACTTTCACAAGATTGAAACGGTGTATACCAGTTGTGGAGGTTGGGGAATTGCTTCGACGATTACATCGACTGCGTCAATGATCACCACCTCCGAGACGACCATGACGGAGACAGTTCTGGGCGTCCCTGAGTCCGCTACAGGGACCGCACCCACTCCGTTCCCAGCCGCCAAGGTGGATGGGGAGCGGAATGAGGTAATCAGTGGCAAGAGTACCATATCTCCACCAAGGAAGACTTCGACATCCATTAACGCAACGACTACCACGATATGGGTAAATTGCGTAGTACCAACCGGTGTGGGCGCACGACCTACCGGTATAGGCGCATGTCCAGCGATATATGTGAGAACCGACGATGGGATTTGGAACCGGGTAGACGAGGCTGACTTGAGCACGACTACACCAATTTCTACGACTACGCCGACTGCCACGACGAGCGAAGGCATATCTGCAGCGAAAAGTACATCTGCGGAGCCATCGATCGAATCAACGACCACCGCTGCTACTACCACAGCCGCAACCACAGACGCCCCCTCTGCGGCTATGACGAAAGTCGCACAGATGGGCATGGAAGGCGTGGGTGTACAAGGCGGATGGCAGCTTCGTGTTTGGCTTGAAGCCTGGTCCCCAGAAGTTCTTGTCTCGATCATGGCTCTCAGTTTCGTAGTCTGGCGCATGTACCCCATGCGGCAATAGGCGGCGGCACTCCTGTAACGTGACCATACGTGCTTTGGCAGATCGACAGCCTTGGGTTGAAAGATGAAAGATCGACTTGGCGCGAGAGACAGTGTGAAGATGGGATTCGGTTGTCACGTCCGGGCGTTTTGCAGTCTGGGGATCTGGGGAACAGGTTTAGATTGGCATTGTGGACTTGGGAAGTTTGATATGCTAGGACCATAAATTGTTTGCAATTGATTAATCAGGCTTTGGCGTTCTGGGAATCATCCAGGGTGGGCATAGACACAAACTTTCCCCTTATTCAGCATAGATACTTTGAAATATGTTACTCAATCGTACTTTACAATCACTTTCACTTTACTTTTCTTTCCTGTTTTTTTCCTGTACTGACATTGCGTGAGATAAGTAGGATATTACTCTGCTTTTGGTGATATGCGACATTGCTGGAGCATATGTGAGGAAAGTCTGACGTATATGTCCGGATGAAGAAAACCATAATTGTGAATTCGTATAAATGGATATATGTCAAGCCATCATGAGCAAAGTAGGTGGCCATGAGATTGATCGGGCTCATACACTACCAGGCATATCTAATATGGTATGGAAATGATCGGGCAGAATAGAGCGAGGATTATTCCAGTCTCTGACTATGTCGGCATGCCGCAATCTACACAGACGAGAAACAGGTCAGCCCGGCTTAGGGGTGTGCCTTTATGTATGCTGACCAACCGATGAACCAAGACAGACAAGTTGGATTGGAGGAAGGACATAAATGGAAGAATAAGCAATGGGCGGAAGTGAAGCACTTTGATGGTTCGTACTCCATCGCAACCAAGCATAAATCGAACTTGGAACGCAGTGATTTGCGAGGCTATGGTAGCTGGAGGACGATGGGATCTAGAAAGTGTACGTATGCTATGATATGGAAAGGAATGGAGAAACAAGATCAGCCAGAAAATGAGAGACATGGGCTCGTAGATAAGTAGCATAAAGAAATCAAAGTACAATTTGACTCTTCAGGCTTCATAGACCGAACTTGGGATGGAATAGCTGGACGACGACGACATTTGATAAGACTTGGTAAGAGAAGGAAGGAGAACAAGGGTAAGAAAAGCAAACCAACGCCTTTTCTCTGCCTGCTACTGTACATCCAAGTTTCCGTTATTGTGACCAAGAATGTCAAGATCATACGAAGACCGAAGTTAAGCACGCCAAAGTAGCGAAGATGCGCCATGCCGGCACATCACCATGCTAGCAAATCACCTTTTCCAATCTTTTATTCTTGGAAAACACGTCACCAGCTACCAATTGCCAGCCCAATGTCCCATCACTGCAGGTTGAGACGATCGAGATCCCAGTCCAACTGGTTGCACAGTTGCTCGTGCGTTTGCTGGAACGGCAGGTATCAGCCTGTCTGGGCACATCAATGGCAACGAATGGGAAAGGAGAGAAACATACCCGACTCATACGAGCACGAGCATTATCATGGACATGCCGCTCTAGAGTAGGAGAGTAACTGAATAACCGGTCTGTGCCGTGCTATAAGCTTCATCATGAGCATGCCGACGATAGAGCTTGCCAACAATTCATACTTCAGTTGATGACTGCGGATGTTTCGTGGAGTTTTCGGAGCACAAATCTTGATTCGTATGGATCGTGCTGTCCGTCATCCGAGAGTCGTGCAAAGAATGTGCGTGAATGCAGTAGGTAGTTCCCAGTATCCAGCTGCCTCCAGATCCTCATATCTGCAGAGGCTCGAATCGACGTTAGGCACCACGACAGCGGTCGTGCAGCATTTCCAGCAGATTGCTTGCCTTGGCAGCCATGGCACGGACATGACGGAGCACTGTTCCAAATTGTAGCACCGGGAAGGACTGGCGATTCTTGATCTCAGCTCTCTCTTCCGCGGCTATAGTGGCAGGAAAGTTTGCTGATGGTCACTGTGTACTGACAGCGAGTGACGTAGGAGAAGACAGTGGCAATGGGGCTGGAGTCAGTGTTTTGATATCCATAGCATGTGAACGTGGTGAAGTCGTGTTTGATGTCGCCGCACCGATGGGATTCTCAAATCCTTGACCGTAGCCTCCTACCTATTGGATGTGGTTGTAGAACTACCAGCCTTTTGGCGCCCTTGCTTCAGTGGCAAATGGCGTGAGAGAAGAGAGTGCCGCTGGAGGCTGGTGCTGGGGTAGTGGTAGGGGTCCTTGCCTGGACAAAAGCAGCCATCGGCTGTGGTGCCAGGACGGACTATGTCTTTCCGGTAGCACCCATAGCTTCAATAGCCGCCTCGAAGATACTTCCCTTAGCTCGCCAATGCCTCTCGGCAGTTCAAAGCTCACTCTTGTGCCCAGACACAACAGTAAGAGGGTTCAGCCGATCGGGGCACTGGAATTCCCAATGCCTGTAACATTTGGAAAGCACCGAAATATCAGGCGTGAGCTGTAATTGTAGTTGCCGTTGGAGTGTGCTATGATGTTTCGCGTGCTACCTATGCTGTCTGCGCATACAACTCCCGAAGTAGCTGAACTTCAACATGCGGGACTGTTTTGTTTGATTCAGTGAGCTGCGTCCTCGGTGGTACAGCCGAGTCTCGGTATGACTCCTTGATATCATACTAGACGAACTTCGCAAACGAGCTCAACGCCGGTCGTGGTGACTCTGGGCCGCTTTTCGAGTCGGGGTGTCGCGCAGATTGTATCGCAAAGAGTACGGCGAAGCTGGAATGACCTCTTCGTCATCTACAGAAATGCTGCACTGCACTTTGGTACGCGGTGTAGGTGTTTGCGTGGCTTCCATCTCCTGGCCGGGTTTCTTGAGCAGCCTTTGCTCGACCATACACACACGTACTTCTTTGTCGATCCTTCGCTGGCTTACAGAGTGCTTGTCTTCATCGCACGAAGACTGCGCTTCTGACAGCCGTTGTGCAAGGTTTTTGTTGGCCAGTCGAAGCTCAGAGATCTCTGCCTCGAGTTGGAAGATCTGCGCATCCTTGATATCCAGCCGTCGCAATTCCAGCTTGTACTGCGCCTAAAAGTAGTCGAGCTTTGCTGAAAGGGAGGATTGCAGGTTGGGTGGGGTGACGCCTGTGTCTATATCAGCTTCATCTCTTCAGCATTCTTGACTCGCGCTTCCATACTTGGCGATTCCCCTTCATCGAGTTCCACCTTAGTCGTGGCCGAGTTGATTGAGTCTGCATCATTCTTCAGGTTTCGAATCTGCTTGGGAGTATGACCCGACTTCATGTTGATGAAAGTAGCGGCTTCGCACTGGGGCTCGGCGAGCGCCTCGTCGGCAGTAGCCATTTCATCGCATCTCGTCTCCATCTGCTCGATGTGAGATGTGCGCTGGGCTTGCTACAATGAAGCGTGTGCTCAAACCTGAGAAGCGGTATGCTGTGACTGAGCTAGTGCGGCTGACCGTCAGCGTCGTGGTCTGAACAGTGTATTGCCTGTCCTTGCGTTCGTGTATTGCCTTCGACTCCTGTGGTGTGAATTTGAGCCTTCCTGATCATCTTCACTGCACGTCTGTGCTACCCAAGCTGAGACCGATGCTGGAGTTGAGCTTGGAGAAGTCGAGTGCGTATTCAGAAGCTGCGGTCTTTGTCCTGCAACTTCCTCGAAGCCATCTGCGACTCCTGCTCCTGCTCTTTGAGACTGAGTTGCTTGCTGGTATCTGCGGCTCACCATAGTCATTCCGCAGATGCTGCGGGGCATATGCTGGACTGCAGTGCTGATGGCAGGTACAAAAGTCGTCTGCAGCGACCCGGTTCTGAATGTGCTGCTATCCGTTTCCACCAAAGAACAGCATTCTGCTGGGCACTTGGCTGTGCATCCCACCCTCCATTGTTGGCCGCCTTCTCTTCCGAGTCAATCTCTGATCCTCTTGCAGACTGCGACGCTGCGCATCTCTCGATTCTGCGATATGACGCTGTCCTTCGAAGTGGAAGTGGCCGCGACAGGTGTCCGATATGCGACCGTCGTTGTCGGTGATGGTTGTGGAAGCCTTGCCGATGGGCTCACCCGCTGTTCGAGGCTCATAGTGAGTACTGGTGGAAGCAAGCTGGAGGCACTGTACGTGGGTAATGCCAAAGATGAGTCGAATGCGGCGGTGGCAGTGGCAGTGGCGGATCTCCGCGATCCGGAGCGGTGGCCTGAACCCGCTGAACTTCACTTCACTCACTGCACTTATGATTCCTTTCTTCCTGAGCACACACTCGCTACCGCCAAGATGACGATCGGCCAGCACACTCATGGCTTTACTTTTGCCGATGTTCCCACCAGATCAGCGGCGAATGGCCTCTCCCCTCCACAGCGCGACGAGGCAGGAGTAGAGTTTCTGCTGAAAGCCATACTGGTATTCGAACAGCGACAGCCATGCAAGGGTTGTCGACGCCGACGACACACGAAGCCACTACACTAGATTCTAAGCTGCTGGAAGGATGTAACACCAGTCTGGTTGCGAAGAATGCGGAATTCCGGTGTGCAAATCTTGGAAACAAATTCCGCCCAAACTCATCCAGCAAGATCAACGATTCGGCGATGCTAGAATTCATGCTCGAAAAGGCAGATTCATTCTTGCAAGCCATCAAAACTTCCCGGATTACAATCATTCAAAGAGCCCACATCGCCATTAGATTTCCTTTACTCAGTGCTCACAACATCTCGCGAAGCATAACCCCAGGCAATTTGCTCACCGTCTCTATCATGCTCCAAAACACCCGCCACTTTCGCTCCGAGTGAGCAAACTCAGGACTCGAAGTGAGAAGCCAGGTCTGTACTATCGCCTGGCACGATGGGGACGGATCTTGAGAGGGATCCGGCGGCTCTGGTGCATTCGTTACACGGCATTTTGAGAGTGTATGTGCTTGAACTTCGAAGGTCGACATTCGTCCTCGCTGCAGATGGTCTGATACTGCCCATGAAATTACCCACTCGGGGCCGGCGGCGTGCAGCAAGTCTTCCGCCCCGAATGTGCTGGGCGCTATCACGGACTGCATGACCGCATTGCCGTGCGACTCAATCGGACGCAAAAGGGGAGTCTTCATGCCAAGACATCGCTTTACTCTCGTCTGGCAAATCCTCATCCAGGTTGCAAGTTGGAATATTCATTTCAAGGCCGCGCGGTCCAAGCAGGGACAAGACTCTACATCATCACTCACTCAAAGACGTTGTTCTCTATCTACTGGTCCCAAGACGACTTGTAAGCTCGAACGAGGAATTGCCGTACAGTACGACATAGATCTTGCAAATCCTCAAGAGATCCGATTCACCGCATTACCTTACTCGCCAGTATTCTTTCCAAGGCTTTGTGGGGTAGCGAGCCAATGTCCACCGGGACAGAACAAAGGCAGCTACGTGCCCAAAGTTGATAGACGCCAGATTACTCTTTTTAGTTTGATTCAACTCGGCCATTCCTTGTTGGCTGCACTCTCGCTTACTATTGTCCACCCAGAACGGCCGAGTCGCTGTATCTTTGTCCCATCTCGATCTGCAAACGGTAACTCGGCATGATTGACTCCCAAGGGTCTTCTTTGTCCCACCAGTTCAAACGTTCGCAATCGTCGAGAGATGCTCATAAAGGCTGATCATCGAATCTGGCTAGCTGAGGAACAACAAAGACGCCATACCGCGACCTACTATACAACAAAGACTCTTCATCATCAATGACGACCAAAGCTCATGCCGAAGCGCCGCCGTTCGTTGTTCTGAAGCGTTTCGTAAGTAAGTTGTTGCATCTCCTTCGGGGAACAGTTTTAGGCCCTCGTGCAAGAAGAATCCGGACGCCGTTGGCTCGACTTCCTGCTGGTATATGTATGAGCTGGAGACAGCCGATCAAGGTCGAGAAACGCCTGCAGAATCGATGTTATACATTTTCAAGCCCGTAGATTCACATTTGAGGATGAATTCGTGGTCTGAAAAGACTGCCGATATCCTTCTTGGATAGCTTCTTGAATTGACTTTTCCATAAGGCATTTAGTCGATAACCAATTACATGCACCTGTACAGAAGGACGACAAGCTGAAGATGTTCCTATCTATGACCCGTCCGAAGCGTATCAACTGCATTCAATGCGTTGTAAGTTTGTCAGCTGTGTCCTGAACGGAGAGATGGACCATGGATCGACTCAGTAGCGTCCGAACCCATCATCATGGGAACTCGTGTTGGTCGATTCAGAACAAATGAAGACGGCACTCATTCCAGGAAGAAAGTCAATGCGGCAATCGTGCCTCGACTTATACCATATGCATATTTACCAGCTAATGTCCAAGAATACATTCATGACGATGGTCGCTTGCGACCACTCGAGTCCCTTTCAGTCGTCCATTCGTTTCGTACCACATGCATACATACATGCTTCACCCAAGAAATATGGTCATGATGAAAGCGTGCAGTCACTGCTCCTCGAACCGTCCACTTCATTCCATACCAAATGCATATTCACACGGTACTTTCGTAAAAAAGAAATTCATGATGCTGGCCGGCAGTCTCGTACGCCCATTCGTCCACCATTTGCAGGACTGCGGAACACAGTCTCCATGATCTCTCTGTCCCGCCAGTAGCGTTGCCAGTTGAAATGATCGACGTCCAGTAGGTACGGAGTGGAATACTCTGTCTCTGGGGTAGAGAGTGGCGATTATTTAGTGATGCAAGGCAGGGAGATGGTGCTGCTACTTGAACTGGATTCGATGGTGCTTGTGGGATCGCACGATCTTTACTCTCTTTAGTGAGTGCGGGTAACCGGTTCGAACCTAAAGTCAAGGCCGGGAAAGACTAAGCCTACATCAATGCTTTTCAGGTCCTTGGAGGTAGCAGTGATCATGATTGGCATCGAGCTGTAATCATGATCGGTTGTTGCGAGAAAGAGGTCATCATCCTGCTCGACACTTTCGGGGGAGATATCCGTGTTCGGTTGACTGTTGAACTCGTCGCTCTGCACATAATCAGGTGGCGTGGGCGAGCGCATGCTCGAACTGTTCCCACAACTCGTGGCTCCATAATTGCTGGCGTTGAGTTGCTGGACGACGTCGAGAGGGCAGGATTCCATATGCTGTTGATTGTTCCTGTTGATCGTTCCTGTCTCTGTTCTGCACAGAGGCGGAGGAAAGATTTGTCGGAGAAGAAAGGTCAGCGGGATTGTATCGTGAATGATACACGACCCAATTTCGATGGCATGCAGCGCAGGGCCAATCTTGATCTCCACACGCGGCACATATGAGCTTTGCTTCTGGGAAGTTTGGATCCTCGGGCGGAGGGCATCTCACGCATGAACTTGCCCTCCTACGACCTTCCTTTTCCCGAGCTGGGGTTTGCGCCACCCACATCTACCGCAAGTGAACATGTTCCCGTCTCTCTCCTTCGGCTGATTTTGGAGATATAAGAGACGAAGACGAAATGATTGTGCAAACTCTGGGCATCGATACGGCTGTGGGACGTACAGCGCGGTTTGACTTGCGTTTGAAAGGTCGTCGAAGTCAGTGGACAGGCCACGGTGGTCGTGACGACTGGTACTGTTCGTCATGGTGGAGGTCGGATATCTGCTCAGTGGAGGGGAGCACAATGGTTCTGATCTTGGGCGCAAATGAGAGCGAATGGCGACTTCCATTTTTCCATGAGGCGGGAACCCATATAGACACCATCCCTGCACATTTGCTGCTGGCAAGAAGACGACTGATCACATTGTTCAGTATCCATTCTCTCTCAAAAGATCCCCACAGTTGCGACTGATCTTGAGCGACAGTGTTAGGATGTGGAGAGGTTCGAGATGCCTGTACATACATACTGCATTGTCGGACGTGTTGCCGATGGGCCTGCAGTAGTGCGATGAAGATGTAGTTGTGTAGCTTGCGTTGTGTTGTGTGGGACTGCAGCTGCAGCTTCGACCGAACAGGCACTGACAACTGATAACTGACCGGGTTGGCGAGCAAGCGCGGTTGGCGCGCGCCCGTGGGTCCGGGCTCCTCGCGTCTCACAACGCGCCGGTCATCACATCACATCTGAGATTGTCGTTATGCATTGCCTTTGAGAATAATACTTGACGCTTCAACCCCTTGTTGTCGACCCAAGCGTTCGCCAAACAGTCTGGTCTCTGGTGGATCCGCTGCACTGTCATCCATGCCAGGCAAGAATAGGTCCAAAACAAGAACCTTGACAAGGGCGAAACCCTGGATATTGTTGAGGGGACCGATACTCCTGGATTTGATGATGTGCAGATGGTCTTCCAAAGACGGACAAGCAGCATGACCTTCGTGATAGCTCTCAGCCTCTGCATCCCGCCAACCCGGCTGAGTAGCCTTTCGATGCGTGTGTCTTCGATTGGACGACAAGCGACGAGCATTTCAGCGCATCGATGTCATGCTTCCGTTGCATGTGGAGAAGGGCTGTTATGAGGTCGGTGGAGCAGAATCATTGTCAGAATTGTGCACAGAGCCGGTGATACGCCACGATCGAAACGGCCAGTTCTGCTCGGAGAGCGTCAGTGAAAAGGCTCCGTGTGCCTTTGGATCGCCAATGGATCAGCCTGTGCACAGCTTGATTGTACTGCCCTGCGCGCGATACAGGACAGCCTGAGCAATAACAGTGTGGACCACGCGCCTACTCCGACCGCTGAAGCCGAAGTATTCAGATGGGTCAATGAATGAGCGACACAGTGAGCCTTGTATTACTCCAGAGAATCAACAGGAATGCTTTTGCACTCGCACTTTTGGATTCCATCGTATGTCAGGGCTTTACCTCCAAGACGGAGCACTTCATATGCCGCATGGCAACTCAAGAGGCTAAGGCTGTGAGTGGGAACTTTGCCAACATCTGCAGGAAGCCTCGACCTCGGCAGTATCAAAACGTGATCAGATACTCAACTGAGGCTCCCCAGATACAACTACACCCGAGACACGCCAGCAACAGGAACATTATTATATAGAGGCTTCGTGCTGCTCGCTCAGCTGAGCGAGGAATGAAGCATACCAGCCGCAAAACTTTCCAGGTTCGGCTTGCACTGGACTAGATAGCTGGAGAGTACTGATCAAGTCAGGCCAATCCTGATACGATCGACAAGTACCAATCTCAATGTTTTTGTGCCTTGGGACATTGTAGCCCTGCGCGTACGAAGTATGCCGTGCCCCAAAAGTTGCACCAGTGAGCTGATCGAGAGATCAGCCATGAGTAGATGTAATGCAAAATCTCCCTTTCTCCGACTCTCGCCGACACACCAGCTGCACACCCTTTTTGCTTCGCGCAGGCGCATCCAGTATTCTTGCCAGTCCAATGCAAGCACTTCTCTTGTCCACGCCGGATGCCGAGAGTATCGCTCATCCAACATCAATGCCATCGTTGTACAGTTCATGCCGCCATGAATGAGATGATACCTTTCATGCTCAAAGCAAAGGTGCTGCTCCTCTCGAATCTTCCGACAGCAGAGCACCTAGGTGGCTGAAAATGAGAGTCTGGAGTAGAGCAGGAGAGACGGGCACAAGAATCATTGCTCGGTGCCCGCAACAAAGGCAAACTAGGCGATGAACCCGGATCATGAACAAAGCGCTTCAGACTGCAAGCATTCTCTGATGCTACTCGAGGTAAATCAAAGGCCACGCATCCGGTTGTCTGCATCGCTACTGATGAGACTCGGACAAACAATACGAGAAATTCCGAAGCGGCGCTGGAAGATGTCAAGACAAACGTCGTGAAGACGTAGGCTGAACTGCCAGCAAATCTAAGCCACCAATGTAGAGAACGAGGAGCGAGCTTGTTCCTCGCGGCCTTGCTCCTTTTGCCAAAGCCTCCACGATTCGAACATTGATGGCGTCGCCATAATTTCTACCACTGGCGTCTGGCGTGATATAGGCGACGAGCGATACTGGTACTCGCTCTCTCCTCGACTGACATACGCTCTTTGCAACATTCATTGTGTACCTCCTGTGGAAATAAACTGCATGTAAAGAAAGATAATGCGGATCATCTTCGGTATTGGTCAAGTTCACTTGTTCCCGGATCGTTTCCGGCAGCTTGCCTTGTCCAAATTAGACGTGGCTACAACGATCCTCAGGCACGCAGCCTTCCTTCAAGCGTAGAGAGCTGTAGAAGAGCGGTCGGTACGGGAACCTGAATCCTAGGACAATGATCTCTGGGGAATATCTAGCTTTCTCCCGAACGACGCCATCTGGCCGTAACTCGTGCCAGAAGCTACCGGAAGAAGCTAGACCGCTTTGTTTCCACTCCTGCGACTTTCTCTCTTGCCGAAATTGGCAGTATTGAATGAATGGACTTTACCAAGGTTTGTACGGATGTGAAGTCCACTTCCGCGAGACATTAGATTGGACATCCGACTTTCCTAAAGCAGTGCTGCCTAGCATACGGTTCACAGGTCGAATGCTCCAGAAATGTAGACCTAAAACACAGTTCGTGGAATCGACTTATATCACATCTGCATGCCGCTCGACGAAGGATTAGTAAAGCCATGTCAACGATCCTCAAGTGGCTGTCTTCGGCAACTTATCGTATCCATATCTGGGCCTGTTCTGATTCTTTGCTCGAGCCAAGTACTGGGGAGTCCAAGGAAGACATGCAGTGTATGAGTCTCGGTCTTCGGCTCCGGCGTCGGCGCCGGCTTCGGCTCCGGCCTGCTCTAGCAAGATTCTCTGCAGATTTCAGAGAAATGGCCCAACCTCCGCACGACGCCAAGACTACAAGAGTTACTGCCGACTTCCGAGCGAGAGAATCTCTTCATTCGCCACGCGTTTAAGGTATACAAAGAATAGGGAATGCAGAAAGTCTCCCTCGAAGGCGGCACGATTCTCTTGATCCTCCACCCACATGGAACATTCCTTGTAGTATGTCACGCGTGGCCTGCTGACTGTGAAACTCCCAACAATTCGTTCTAGCTGCGACTCTTATTGGCATTCCCGGATCCGGCAACAAATTTGTACGTGCATGAAGAGAAAGCATTGGCAGAAACGGCTCGGCAGTCTGGCTGAGAGCCTGTGGCAGTCCTGCACTATGCAACGAGCTTGCACACACACAATGAACAGAACTTCGGCAATGAAAGCTTAGTATGTGGCGTGAAGGCTTTTGGGAGCATCGAATCCTGCAACGAGTCCGGATACGTACAAAGACAGATTCTCGGCAAGCAAAGCACGGTAGGTGGCTTGAAATCTTTCGTGTATTGAATGAGCCGTGATCGGATTGACAAGCAAATTTCTTTGTCTAATTACGCTTGAGGGTTTATACCAAGGGGTTTTCTACGCCAGGCGCAAGGCACCAAAGCAAGCAGTAGGTCGTATGCTACCAAAGCTGTTCGGCGTCCAAGAGCAGGATCAGAAGCGTACAGGAGAAGTCGAGCTCGCAAACGGATATGGCCGTGTAAAGTCGAGGGTGTGTATCTTAATCAAGACATGGGATATGTCATTTTATTTACATGCTGCATTCATCTTCTAACCACCTTCATTCAGCTTGCCCTCGAGCTGTAATCTGGACTGCATACGATATGCGGTTCCTGGCCGCCGAACCAGACCACCAGCAGCGACTCTCAGAATCCGGAGAAAAGTAACACCAACAAGTGTTCAAAGATCTCCTGCAGTAGGAACAGGTGGATGATAGTCGCAATGAGCGAGAGAAAGATTTGGAGGAACATCTTGCCAGAAGCTCGATGATTTCGCTAGACTGCACAGTGAGTAAAAGAGAGAGAATTGGCTTTGATGAATGATTACCTTTGTGACCCAGGAAGAGAGATTCTACTGCTGATGGTGATCGTGATTGACGATATGGGGACACGCAACTTGCCTCAAAAGTTTGCGACAAGTTGGCTTTCGTGCAGTAGTGTTTGCTTGATACAATCAATGCGATCGAAGCCTCTAACATAGCTACAGCAATCGATTGTCTTTAGGAAGGCGCTACTAGGCGCACGCAACCGAAGTTGTGAATCTCACATCTCACTTACCGCATTGGGTAATCTGGTGCTGGCAGCCACCACCCACGAAGCTTTGTGCATATCGATACATCGGGAGGCAAGCACTACCTCTTTGGCATATCGCTGACTGTCATAATTGCTAGATCACATCTTTGAAAGAGCCAACACCGAAGAATAGCGCGAGCTGGAGAATTCACTTCATTGCACAGGATGAGATGCTGCGGATTCGCCTCAGAATGGAGCTACGATGGAACAACTGCTCAGTCACTCCTCATTCGGGGTTTCTATATCATGAATCATGATCCGACGATGGCGTCACAGCCAGGAGCCGGTAGACAATGCAATCGCACACAGATCGAACATCTGGCTTACTAGAATTGCCTTGTAATGGCATCTTCCATGGAGCAGAAAGAGGCCCACGAGAGACGCCGTCTCCGCGGCGAAAGCGTTTACGACTTTGAAGATTCATGAGGGAGCACGAACTTCCACGTAGGCTGCATTGAATCATGGGGCCGACAAGTAAACATGGACAGTGGAGCTGCAGCAGTGAAGCCAAATGATGCCCACCCGCATGCGTGCTCGTATTGGCGGCTGCAAAAGTTGCCATCAGCGTCTTCTTGTCTACCTTCATTACCATCATCTTCGCCACTCTCGTGAGCCACCACGGCTACGACATATGCGCTTCAAATCCAGACTGCTCTCAACATGATCTTCTCCTTCAAAGATCAGACCCCTCGCGGCCAGCACCGGTAATCTCGCAGCCTTCATCGATCTCGACAGATTGCCGTGACATCGTATCCGTTATAGCCACATTCTGTGTCAATACAATGCTGGTCCCACAAATGGTCATGTCCTATGGTGGTTGAATTGTTAGAGATTGGAAGTGCTGAGCCATGGGCTTGCTCTTGACTACTTATGTTCCCTCCATCGTGAGAGTCATTTGCTGTTGATTGGCGGCTTGATTAGCGCTGCACGACCTGTCGCCGGCTCAGTTGCTCGCCGGCGAGGAGGAGATTGGCAAAATACATGATCGTGAGTTGCCAGTCAGTGTATACAACGGGATTCTGTCATGGACGTTCGATGGGAAGGGCGACAAGTCGTGCGATCGAAGTAGATACCTCTCTAGCGGAGACCAATCGTCGTTGGACTGGCGTACGTCTCGGCTGAGCTCGCGCCCTTCTCTTCCCGCTTCTTCGAGACTTCAGCTTCCATGGCTCGGCGGAGAGTCGAAAACGAGACTGGACAGGAAGACCTGTGGACTCAAGGTTGTGAAGAATGAAGTTCATTGCGTCCCTTAAACGCATTGGTTTTGGTCTAAACAAACGCTGCCGCCATATCTCATGGTGGATCTTGCGTTGCCTGCTGGTCTGAAACCATTTGCATCACGGTCGACTATGCCGGCCGGGATGGCCGACGATCGTACTTCCGGGCTGATGCGTTTCCTTCCGGTGATGAAGCTCTGATGATGCTGATTTGGTCATACTCTCTCATCAATGAGCGTCGCCGCTTCCTCCGCAGTATAACAGGACTTTTCTCAATGTATGTCCTACGCAAGAAGACCATGGAACGTGACTCCGATCGAGCCGAGGGCGCCTTCGTGGGAAAGCAGTGCGAAGCCCACATGATGAGCGCCGTGGCTCACCTTTGGAGCTACGATCCATGCATTCGCTCAAGTTATCCTTATAACGAGAGAATTCTCTGTGACTCAATCGCTCTGGAACACCGGCAATGAATGTCGCAATGCTTGATGAGGTCCGATGTGATGGTCCAATATACCTTATCAAAAGAGACTTTTCAGGAGTTTTGGATAACATCTTCAGCCATCTCAGATCCATGATGCTGGAGACTGCTTTGTATTGGCCCGAGAGGTGGAAAATTTGGTGATCGCTGGTAGGTCAAAGGTCTGCTGAGTAGACAAACAAAGTCGGCCCGGCTAGGAGTCTGAGTTGCCCGAATGCACCAGAGCAGGTGGGTTGAGTATGCATGAAGAGGGTCACGTTGCCGTTGGCAGTTCGGTCAATCGTACGTGCGATTGGTGCAAGGCTTTGGGTGTTCAGGATCAGCTGAAAAGGCCTGGGTGATAGTCACCATGGCAGAATGATGCCGACTTGGCGCAGCGATGACCAGTTTCGCCGGATTGGTCACACCCGTCAGTAAGATCGCGCTCGAAGCTGTGTCTCTGGCGATCCGCTTTGTTGTGGTCTCTCTTGCTGCAGCTGCAGAACGTCTACCCAGTGTCGAGAGAGAACAATCCTGGCGAGTGTGGACGTACTTGTAGCATTGCAGCTCTGCTTCCGTGGGGAGATTCAATCCTCGGATGTGGTCACGTTCCTGCTGATTGGAGATTCTCACCCCTTTGCCTTCATGTATCTCAACCTTCAGCAACTCCAGTCCTCTCGTCAAGTCTCCAATACTACCCCATCTTTCCAATGGGCATACGCCGGTGCCTTTGCTGAAGAAGACATACTGTAGAGCTCGAAAAAGGCATGGAAAGATCTGTGATTATAACTGCAGACCATACCTGATCTCGCGCTTGTTCACGATGAGTTGGCGACTGTAGAAGAGCGGCAACTTTGGGCCACTCACCGAAGGGGGCCACGATCATCGCATTTTAAGTCAAAGTCGGCGGTCTTATGCGAACAGTCCAAGTCAAGAACGTAGCATGCACCGCAAGCAACGTGTGCTGAGCGCCGAACAGCCAATTTCCGACCACGACTTTTGCTCATGTCAGTCCATGCATTCAAACCTATACGGCGGCCACCAAGGCGTAGCAAAGGTGTCGGCGAACGAAATGGCGATGCCAACAAGCTGGAATGAGAGTAGAAGCTGAACTAAACCTGATGGAAGTCGAGGTAACTATGAACGTACAAGCTTCAACCTCGACTTGAGAGTTCGAGCTTGAGACAGTGCCCGAAGCTTGCTCGGACGTCACCGTTCTCGTTTTCTACCAAATCGGCAGTCATCATCGTCAAGTTTCGAGTCCAATCTTGAACCATGGCAGTGATAAATGCGCACGACGAAGCGATGCCATTGAGACAGCAGCAGATCTCGAAACCGCCACGACACCGGAAGCCCTTCAGCAAGCGCCAACACAGCGCTCGCGCGTGCCGTGTCGCTACCATTGTCCTTAGCCTCTCATCGAACGCCATACCCAACAGCCCGCGCGGGCTCCATTTCGATCATGGACGCTATGGCCAACCTAGTACGACTCCACGAGATCCACCGCCATCCAGAATACGATACATCCTGCGACACTGATGCAGGCAAGAGGAAGATGGATCTGCGACGGCTTTGAAACGCCGCGAAGAAAATCGGCAAAGCCGGCATCCACAAACTGGTTCGGTGTGCCTAGAGAACATCGCCCTTCTCGGGAGAGTCGCAGAGCGATACGGCAGCGATGGAACTTGGCATGTTACGACTCGCCGCGTATCGTCTCGGCTGTGAGAAGAGTGCTTGTCCCAACAAGAATGTAAACAAAGCCAATGCTACCACCTCGCGTTGGCTGACCAAAGGTCCTCAGCGCCTACAGCAACCAGACTGTGGACAAAGAGACCGAAAGCTATTCCGGATTCTGTCAGCAGCATTGCCACCAGAAGCAACAAGGTAGTTCCTACATTGCTCAAGATCGAGCCAACACACGACCACCACACCCGATACTTGTCTTCTTCCAGATAAACGCACACATCATGGCGGCAAAGAAAGTATCCGGTACGACGGAACTTGTCCATTGCATTATCAAAGATCTCGATCCTGTGTCGCTGTCGAATCTCCATCAATGCACACGAAATTCGACAGTGCAATGCAAAGAGGCTTGGGCGCGAAGTACAGCGCGATATTGCTTTGGCAAAAGGCTGAAACAAGGATGAACATTCCCTTACGAGAGGCTCCTTCTTCCCACGATGTTTCAAGACTAGCGAAATCGGTGTGGCGATGAGGCTCCCGATCGGTTATGACAGCAGCTGCCAGATTCCAATTGAGGAGGCACTTGATCGTGGCGATTGCGATCCTGCGCCATCAGCATGCAAATTAGCATGTTCATACGCTGCAATGTAATAACCTGCGAGGACGTGTTATTCTTGCGCATAGGGCCATTCCACGACCTTGATACTAGCTGGACTAGCGAAAGGATCTTGGTGCACATGTCAAGGCGGGAAAGATCAGTCTTGTGGACCGGACGTCGGTGTGCGAGGAGAGTTGCAGGCATGAATCAGCCAACGCCGATAGCGAAGGACCACCGCTTCGAAAGGTGCAACTCCAGACGACAGCATAGCACTTCTGAAATGCAGTAAGATTGTTCTGTCTCCACACAACAGTCTTGCTTTCTGCCCGGAGAGCGACAGGCATCGTCGACACATCTTTCTGAATCATCTTCAAGGCGCATGGAATCCGTTCGCAGTGTCAGCGAGTATGACTAACAAGCTGCCTCTTTCGTCATATTGTGGAGGCGTCCAGTCATGTTCTCGCGGCCGTTTCTACAACCATTACAACCGGGATGGACTTCCTCCCAGCTGGCGCCGCCCCACCAAACAGGGTTTGGAACAAGCTGAACACCGCTCTCAAAACTCGCGCGGCATACATTCTTTTGCCTTCGCGGAAAGCTCATACGAACGGCACCAATTCAGAAACCAGATCAGTCAATAGCGAGACCAACACCGTCCGCTTCTCGCAATAGACATGAGTCTTTTGATACCTTCACTAGTATAGGTCCTTCGTTTTGCAACAGCAAGACGAAGAGTAAGACGAATGGGAAGAGACTTAAGCCTATGAAACAGGCCATGGATGCAAAGAAGAAGAGCAGCAACACTGATGCGACCGACATGAAACAGGAGACTTCTGCATTCAGTCCACACGCATCGTCGATACACTCTTCTCACATACGGGCATGCGAGAAGCGCAGCAGGCCGTACCAGCCAGAGTCAAATGACAATAGACCATCACTCGAAACGGACAGCTCAAGAGGACAACATAGGTGACGATATCATAGGGTCTTTGTAAGACGTTGGAGAGACTGACACTACCTGAAAAAAGCGGTATGACGATAACAATAAAGCCTCAAGGACGAACAACAGCAACATAATCGCCACATCCTTCTGCCCACTTCTCTTCGGGGCACTTTGCCGCGATGGCGAGTGAACATATCTGGCAGGTAGGGTTCGTCACCATCCAAGGACGTTCAATCAAGATACGACGATGTTCAAGCTTCAGCTCTTCCATTGTTCTGGGCTTGCTTTCATCGACATCTGGCATTTCGATTTCAGAAAGATCGCTCTTCTCCGTGCTCTGATGTCCGTTCCTGGATTCAAAGTGTTTCCCTATGTGAGACACGAGTCTGGTCCAAGTCAGCGGCACGATCTGGAAGGTCGTGAGACAAGCGGAAGATCGTACTCATCACGTCTAGCGGCGGCTCGCGGGTCGTGACCCATGGCCCTGCAGGCGCTATTTACGAGTGCTTCGTGGGCATCGATGAAAGATTTGACTTGGCCTCCAGCGATGGAGCCTTGACGTTGTCCCTGCAAGGAGTTCGATCAGCAGACCGGTACCATAATCTGGTGAAGAAAACCGTACTGGGAATAGTGCTTCGTATCCACTGGACGCCTTGGCTTCTTTGATCTTCTTCGCCATCGGCGCGTCCTTTGCAGGGCCAGCTCCATACTGTCCATCCGCTGCACGTTTTGGCATGTTGTTATGCTTGATTGGATCTGGTTTTTGCAAGTGATCAGGCGGAGCACACGTACTACACCAAAATACAACAACTGGCTGGCGAGTCCTCGCAATGTGGAATGAAGGCTCGTGTTGTAGGCACAACCGCCCAAGCTTCCTGGCCGGCACGGGTGCACATTGCTCTCGGCATGCCGGAATTTGCAATCCCATGCAGATTTCGACACAATGCAGCCTTTTCCGATGCAACGGGCACAGTTCTTCAGTCTTCCCCAATGACCCATCACGACGAGCACGGCACCACCCTCACGAGTCTGCAGGAGCCGCAGCTCTCGATCACATGCAGCATTACTTGCTATCCCAAAGATGAGGAACGCCGCGAGAAGTCCCCTTACTTCTCTGGTATCTCCCACTATTCGTGCGATATCAATGCTCGCCATTGCAGATCACATTTGCAAAGATGGATGATGCCTGCCAAGCATAACTTCAACGGCCCGATTCTCGGTCTCCTTGCTTCTCTGCCAGCCACCAGCCATTCGGACGATCAATGACATGAGCAGGTGGTCATGCTATCACTGACTCGATGATAACGATGCAGGCCTGGACCGGGGCTTGTTACACAATCATCAATGCACTCTGCATGTCTTGTGGCAGGGACGACACCACCATGACTTGCGCTGGTCAATTCACCGTAGTTGTGAAACCAAAGGCTGAGTAGGAATGAGCGCTTATCATGGGTCGTGCGAAAGAGACAGGCCCAGATGGCGAGATGGATGGCTGGATGATGCCGTACTGTCCATACACTCGGGCCGACGTGGGTGATTGGAGACGGGAAATAGCGATTGGAGTAGAGAGGCCTTCAAGTGTGTGCATCGATGCGTACCACAACATTCAATTGGCGCTGTCGGGTGGTGTCAGGTCTGCGTTGGTATTGACGCTTTGGCTATCCCTTGCTTCCCAATCAGTCGATCTACCATCCCAATCCTTGGCGCTGTCGGGTGGTGTCTGGTCTGCGTTGGCGAGGACGCTTTGGCTATCCCTTGCTTCCCAATCAGTCGATCTACCACCCCAAACCTTGGCGCTGTCTGGTGGTGTCTGGTTTGCGTTGGTGTTGACGCTTTGGCTGTCCCTTGCTTCCCAATCAGTCGATCCACCACCCCAGGCCTTGGCAGATTTCCGAGTTTTAAGGCTCCCCGGTGCCTAGATCTGGGTCCCATCAACGACTCTTTACCAATCACTCCAATTCTTCTCTTTGCGAATGTCAGACCGAACACGAGCATCGACCAGTTGATCAGCTTCTAAGACAAAGTAAGTGAGTGATCCCTTCAGTGCAGTTCCTTCTTCAACTGATCCTTACATAGCCCCTTTCTTCAGCTGACCTTGACAGAAGCACTGCTTCTGATGATCATTATGGGCCTCAAATTGAAAGCACCTACCTCGGATACCCTGACAGCACCAACCCCCAAGAAGACCCTGCCAGTGGATGTTCCAATCAGGCCAAAAGCTCAACCCATCATATATGAGACGGCTCAGGATCTACCGCTTTTCGTCATCGGAGGACTGAGTCAATCAGTCATCTCCGATGGAACATGGATCATGCACAGCATACGGGAAGAAGTGCAGTCAGAGGAGCATCCACCAACATACTCGGCCGAGTCTTCTCAGTTGAGGAGCGATGACACGAATGGCTGGAGTGTCGTGCGTGATGGAACACATCAGCGGCTGCGTCCTACGAAGTCAGAGTTCTCGGACGAATCCGTTGAGTCTCTACTTCTGGATGGACCGAGCCAGGCCAGTGAGAATGCCGCCGACCAAAAGTCATCTCACACTGATGCAGAGAGGAAGAGTGACAAGTGAAAGTGACATCTGCATGACGACGTAGGTACTCCTCGACTCAAGCTCTTGAAGACTTTGAAAGCATGACTGACAAATGCAACGCTAGATTCATTCACCGCCGACATATTGTAGATGTCTTCTCGGTTTTTCTTTTGTGGTTTTCCTCCTCTGACGATTTATGGGTACATCTGATGCAGTTGAGATGACTTGATGACTTGCATTTCTTTACTGCATTGATCCGGGGTGAAGCCTCGTAGATCAGGACATGTCTTGCATTGGGCGGAGTTTGGGGACTTGAGCATTTTCACATTTTTTCGGATTATGTCTTGCATTGGGCGGAGTTTGGGGACTTGAGCATTTCTACATACTTTCGGATCATGTCGTGCATGTGGAGGAGTTTGAGGGCTTGAGCATTTTTACGCGCTTTCGGATCATGTCGTGCATGAGGAGGAGTTTGAGGGCGTGAGCATTTCTACCTACTTTCGGATTATTTCGGTATTTTCATCACAAATGAAGTTCGTTTGACGAGCATTCGCGAGTGAAGTAGAGATTGAGAGCCGGAGCATTGATTTCCTACGTACTTTCGGATTGATTCGGTTTGCATCGTCAGAAATGAAGTTGTTCATGACTTCCTGCATGTAAGATGTCTTGATGTTCGAAAAGCCACCAGTCCTTGCTGTCCTGTCCTGCCCTGCAAAACCATCTTCGTGATTGCAGACTTCCTCCTTGCATGGACCCACACCACTATGGCGCAAGCGAGGATTTCGGGTCCGCCGAGCATGCAAGGGTGGGGGCGGAGATGAAGCATCCCAATGTTTGGTTATCTCACCGCCATTTCCTTGCGCTAGGTGCATCCCCGATGTTTCGTTCGAAGCCTTCCAGCAGACTCAGAATGGGGCGAAGATGGGGTGTGATGAGGTTTGAAACGCGGGACGAAGTCGTCGTATCCACCTTGTCCATCCCTGTCTACTTTCAGACCCGGCCGAGAGTACAGCTCCGAAGGCCGTGCTCCTGCTTGCAAGTTACCTGCGCTATACCTAATAAGGGTTGCCGGCAATGGGAGTGGAAGTCGCGATACTGCAGAGCTAGAGTTACAACGCTGCATGATGCGGTCGCAGACCAATTCCGGCACTCTACTCCCACCTCGCTTCATATCCCTGCAATCAACGCAGCTGTCGTCTCACACGCTACAGCCCAGACCCGAGTCAGGGAGTTCTCCTTCGCGCCTTGCTTGACGATCAAGTTCCTCTCCGCACCTCCCCTACTATTAAGATGAGCAACGAGCTTGTCTCCGACAGCCCACGAAATGCACATGATTTCTTGATTCCGCTCAAGACTGCCGAATCCCAGACAGTCTTTTCCATGTAAGTGATGTAACAGGTACTTCTCCCTTGCAGAGTCACCAGGCGCAGAGTCCTGACCTTCCCATCGTAGATGAACCACCTCCAATGACTGACGAACTTGCTATGCCATGCTCCTCGAGTACATTAAACGCAATGATGCTCTTGTTCTGATTTTTCCTGGTAATCCATCTATTTGCATGCTGCGCACGTCACATGTTCAACAAAAGCATGCATTGAAGGCACCTTCTTTCATCTGCACACGATCGTCATTCTCATTCCATGGTGGCGACAGTGCAGTGGTATCAATATTGGTCTCGCCGCACCTGCCACTCCACTTCATCCCTGCCGACTCCCGCATCACTATGGTTTGTTGTTGTTACACAGGATGCCATCGTAGTTTCATCTTCATCACAACAACGGGGACATGGGCGTGCCTTGATCTTGTAATCCACCTTCATGCTCTCCTTGACCATCATCAGTTTCCTTTCAGGCACGTCTCGTCGGATCATCTGCCCATCTGGAACAGCACCGCGAAGATTGCACCTCTTGCTCACATCATGGCATCACATCCCAATCAACATTTCTCTAACTTTTCCGGAACTTGTTCCAACTGCAACAAGTCGTTGGCCGAGCGGAAGAATTGCGCAACGTGCAAGTCGACACTATACTGCGATCGGGAATGCCAAAAGGCACATTGGAAGGCACACAAGAAAGAGTGCAGGCGTCTTGCTGGTGCATCTGCAACAGCGCCCACATTTTCGCCTTTCTTCCAGAACATGAATAACGAGCCTGCCTCCGCCAGAGCGCCACGTATGAGAGACCGCTTCACGACGGCCGAGTCCAGTGGCACTTCCATTGGCAATAGCGAACACCAGCAGCAACATGTCGCTACCGCCACAGACTCGAAGGTCAACAACAAGAGAAACAACTCTGGGAAGACTCGCTTGGTAGGACCAGGCCACCCCCCTGGAGGAACTGTGCTGGAAGACGACGAACCTCTTATCATTCAACTTCCATGTATGTGTGCACGTCCCATCTCCAGTGCCTTGCCTGCTGCTTGAGCTCGCATGCTCAGCTAATGGTTGACTCTTGCTAACGCCATGGCTCTAGCAGGTTGCATGCCTCCAAACAGGGGACGTCTACTACTTTTCCGGGACATGGGAACAAAGGCTCGACCTCAGGCAAACAGTGCTCAAGTCCAAGGACCGGCCACTTCCTCGTCCAGTATGTGGCTTACAATAAGAGGCCCAAACAGCGCTTTACCTGCTTGAATCTTACTGACTTAATATATCCAGCCAATCCCATACCACCAGTCAAGTACACGCCTCCGAGTCTGTCCGCCCTGCGTGATGGTATGCATAGCACAGACTGCCCCCAGGAACTCAGAGATGCGATTTGGGAGTACTTCTACACTCCCGACCTACCTTCAGGCGAGTACATCGAAATCGACAAATCATACAGGCCACCCGCACAGCTCCAACTCGAACCAGGAAGAAGGAACGCTTTCGCCGAGAATTACTACGCACACGATCCAAGATTCGTATGCGAAGAGCAAAACAACTACAAATGGTTCAAGAGCCTCTCTCCTGAGCATAGGGACATGGTCAAGTATTATCATTCATGGGAGAAAGATGTCCAAGGATATTTCATATATGATCCGCACCACGGCAGAACCGAGGCAGAGAAGAAAGAAGCAGAACTTGAGAAGGCTAACAAGGACGACATGGCCATCATGATGCGTATGAAGAAGGAGACAGAGGGTTGTCGTATGTGCAGTGATGAGAGACGATTTCATGGTGAACCTCTGCCCAGGCGGGAGTTCTTTGGGCCGAAGATAGAACCTTCTCCGCCTGGCGGTTTCCGGACTATTTACGTACCTGGATTTGGGAAACTGGTAGTAAATGACGAAGGAGGATATATGTATCCGGAATGATCTGATGATGTAGTTTGATTTTCATGTACTATAGTCTCTTGGTCAGGCGTTTGATCTCAACCCATATCTCCCCTACACACTTCACCGCGCACACTGTAAAGCTTTGACAACAAATTTGATCATCGTCCATCAAATGCAAAGGTATCGTCTCCGCAGCAGTGAATGGAACTACCGCAGACAACTACTCATTCCAGAGCAGATATGGCAGGTATCAAGAATCGTTTTTACCATCCCACAAACAATCATCTCGAAGGGCTGTTGATGATCATCGATGGACTGCCACGTATTACTGCAGGCCACCCTACAGCGAATGGTCTGCAGCAAGGCTATGCCAGAGCCTATCGATGGAAGAAGCTCGCTTTAGCATTGTGGTCATTCTTGACGCTATTGCCTGGATGAAGCAACCAGATCCCATTGACGTCGTAAAGTCATGTATCCTTCTCTCGTTACTGGTTCGATGGACCATTCTCGCAGCATCGACCCTCGATACATCAGTGCTGTACCAAGCGAGGGGGCCGGGATCGTCTCATACATCCCGCAAGAGTCCGAGATCAATGACAGTACCTGCTTTGTCTGGAATTACAAAGAGCCCTGAGCAAGGGCGTGAATGGAGAGAAGAGAAAGAAGTACATGACATCAGTCTTCGACGTCCAGTCTCCGCACAGACCCTGCCAAGCTTGGCGAAGCCAATCCTGCTTGGGCTTGGAGCGCTTGGCAAGCCAAGTCACGTGGAGCGGCTGATAGGAGACAGTCGACGTCTATGATGCGGAGTGAGGCAAGGCAAGACATTGACGAGCCCGAGCAAGATTGAAGATTTGAGGATTTGCTGGAGGAGAAGAATTTGGCAAAGAAGATGTAGGATATACCTAGGAAGCGAGGCAAGGCAAAGCAAGCAAGGTGTTTTACGAAGACGACCAAGATTGAAGAGATGGGGATTCACTAGAGCATAGGGACTTGGTGAGGAAGATGTGAGATGCTGTCTAGGAACTAAGGCAAAGTAATGCCATTGAGGAAGCCGACCAAGAAAGCATTGAGAATTCGCTGGAGGAGAAGAAGTCGGCGAAAGAGAGGTGAAAAACTGTCTAGGAAGCGAAGCAGCGCAAGAACAATGACGAAGCCGACCAAGGTTGAAGGATTGAGGATCCGCTCGAGAAGCAATCAGAATTCGGTGACGAAGTAGTTATGAGATACTGTATGGGAAGGGAGGCAAGGCGAAGCATGGCGAAGCAGTCAAGTACGAAGCCGACCCAGAATGAAGAATGAAGTTGAGGACTCGCTCGAGGAGTAAAACTGAAGGAAGAAGATATGAGATGAGAGATTCAGTGTTTAATGATCTGTGATTCGTGATTCTTTCGTGATTCATGCTCCATGTTCGACGCTGTATGGTCCTCCTCTCTATTCCATGTATTGATGCCTGCTCGATGCCCTAAGATCTATGCACTAAGCTTCCTTCTCCAGGAGTCTCGACCATATTCCATACTTCATGCCGTGATGTGCCACAATATGCCATAATACGCCGTGATGTGTGATACTCAATCAAGTTCCAACAGACACACCTGCCAGCTTCGAGCCTGCTCTTTGGCTCTTGCTCCATGCTATGCTGCTGAGTGCGCCATGCGCCTCGACCATGAGACCTCAGCCGGCTTCACCCTCACTGAATCTTCATAGCCCGCACCACGTCGACCCAACCCGCCCGACATGGTATGCTGCTGCGCCATTGCTGCAGTCTTGGTCTTTCTCTTGCCTCTCTTCTTGGCCGCTGGTGGCATGTACTCTGAGTCCTGATCGTCCGTAGTTGTGTAGCGAAGTCCACCACGCGGAGCGCGCGGGCGCTGCGGGACAAAGAGGTCATCCTCGTCGTCCTCATCGGAGATTTCCTCAAATGGAGGATTCGATCTCACCCTCCCATTGTCGCGATAGCGTGAGTCGCGGCTCGAATGTGCCGGCCAAGGCGTTGGCGTGGTTGTTGTTCGCCGCTGCTGATGGTTCGCATCGTGCTTCCTGTGTGTTCGCGATCTTCCGTCAGCGCCATGTCACAAGCCATTGATGAATTGATGAAGTGGTGAGTAGAGCGAAAGTGAAGGTGGAATGGGATCGTGATGGTGATGCGGAGAGCGGCCGGGGAAGAAGCGGGCAGAGGCGCGGGCGGGCATCGACGGCAACTGACGGGCTGTGAAGCGAAAGCTTACTGATCTCAATCTTGTTGCACCACTTGGTGAAGACCTTCAAACCTTCGAACTTTACAGCAACCTGCTGTTCTACCTCTTGCTGCTCATAGCTTCCGATCCGCTGGTGCGTGATTTTGTACTTCACATGCTGGCTGCGAACTTCTTGCCATCCTGGCTGGCCTGTGATTGGCTCCGTGCGACGGGTTACGCATCGGTCGTGGATGAAGTCGCTATCTGGCCACACTTTGGTGTTGACTTCTGCTGGATTCGGAGTCGCCATGTTGGCATCTGATCACGGGTATGGAGGAAAGTTGGCAGCAAAAACCAGAAGGGAAGAGAAGTCGCAGCTTCGTGGTCTACTCCCATGAGCCAGTTGAAGCGAAGCCGCAAAGTTGCAGGGATGTTTGGCCTGACTCTGAGATGTCGCCAGCCTCCATTCGACCTCAGCACATGGCAGTCTTGGCTCTAAGCCTTGGGCTCTGCGGCTCTCTGTCACGTGTGGGAAGCAGAGCGAGAAATGTCTGCCGATACTGTCTCTCCAATGTCTCCGGGACTGGATACCGCATTCCTTGATCTCTCTGGTCTTTGATCTGGCTTCGATGCTCTCTGATGCAGCGAAACCTACCTTGTCGACCAATACTGTGGCCTTCTTGAGCCAAAACTACCATCAATGCCACCACCGCCAACTGCCTCTGCAATGGACAGCCTCACCAGCCTCGCACTGGAAACACTTGGCTGGAGTCCTTCACGTCCATGTCTCTTCCCAACCCAGTACAACAAGAGATGCACCAAATCCTATTGCGTCGACGTACAACTCACTCCCGCTGCTCTCAGGCGGTTCCTGGTCTCTCTCATTGGTTTCAGGCGAAAGCTGCCAGGTCACGATCAAGAAGAGGTCCTGATAGTTAAACTTCTGGACCTGATCCATGTGGCACGATGCACAACTCACATCAGAGTAATGCAGCGTGAAGACTGGCTGTGGTGCAAAGTGGTATGGCCGTTGTTCGTTTGGGCGGAAAGTATCGTGGACCGTCATGGTCAAGATATCGAGGTACTTGGTGAGGGCTGTGGTGCTTCGTCTACAGAGGCTATGACTGTGCATGCCGAAATGGAGAGGGGATTGAGTCGAGTTCTCGGGCCATCAACGTTCACTAAAGATCTTACAGCTCCCATGCTGGAGAAATTCATGCAGATGATGGCTACAAGAAAGCAGGTGTTGGTGAGTATAACTTGCGCTTCCAGACTTTCTCTTCTCTTTGCTAATGATGGCGCGCAGAGTAAGAAACGGTCACCACCATCTGGCACGCACAGTGCCACAGCATTGCCAAATCCCGAAGACGATCTACTTGACCTCTTCTTCGATTTCGACGCCGCTTCCACAGCGATCTCAACCGATACTTGAGTTGCAGTTTCAGCTGACATCAGGCGAACTGCAGCGATGGAGCGAAGCATTCGTGAGGTTCTGCCAACGCACTCGGTGAGGTTTTACCGTCGCTCATAATGAGGAGTGGCCAACGCACGTAGTGAAGAATGACCTGCCTACATGACGGTAACCCTTGCCTCTGCCCATTCCGAGGTATCGCCTCTGTACACTGTGAACTGTCCGACAGTCTACGCACATGGTGAAGTATGACCTGCACATATGAGGATCAATCCCAGTTCCAGAAGAATAATCTCATCCATTGGAAACAGCAGAGAGTCAACACAGCAGCTAATGAACCAGACTCATCTTTCCCATCTCAATCTCAGTCTCTTAGTGTGCACTTCTTCCCGTTCACTTCCTCACGACACAACCTCGTACCATCGCTGATTACCACATGACACGAGAGCGTCTTGGACTTGAGACAGTGACCTTCAAATCCTCTAGCTATGGTCTTTCTCTTCCCTTGCCATACCAGTCTTACCAATTCAGTGTAGTGAATGAGATCAAAGCCAGGTGTGATTTTCAGCTACGAAGTACGTTGGCCATCGCCATGCTTCCTCGTGTTTCACTCCATGGTCATCCCGTTCACTTCGGGAGTTCTCTCACATAGTCCTATAATGAAAATCGGAATCGTCGCTCGTATCGTCAGCCTGTGACGAATGATGAGAACCCTCAATGATGCAAAATTTCCCGCCGTGTGCTTGCTGATGCTCGTAGAAGTGAAACAAGCTTTAGTTCACTCGCTGTCGAACTTTGTCCCATCTCCTCAAGACTTCTTTGGACGAATGCAGAGGTGAAGGGCTTCTTCTGTCACTTTGGTCTGGTAGAACAATTCTGTAATATCGTGCTTAAAGGTAATCACATTCGCCATGTCGACAAGTAATGAGCGAGGGCTTGCGGAAGCCAAAGCCGTTGGACCAGAGTAATCAGGGATCAGATTAGAATCTTTCTTGTGGAACATTGAGACACATGGGTATAGGTTTCGCAAGGTACACACTCGTTCGATGAAGGATACGTGGTGTAGTCGGAGCGATGAGCTGCGGTGATTGGAAGCAGCATTCGTACGCAGCCACCTACGATGACTGAGTGAGATGTCATGTTGGATTCATGATGATGTGGATTGGCTAGAAATGAATATGCTGTGGATTGGTTAGAAATTAATATGAGCTGGCATGGGATGGCGTGAGTTGACTAAGTTTTCACATCGGGGATGGAGGTTCATGGATATCACTCTCTTGGCCAGAAGGGAGCGATTTTGGGCGTCGGAGAGAATGAGGATGAGTTGGAGGTTTAGTCTTTTGGATTTACTTGATATCTGGCTACCGTGATGGCCAAGAGAGTCTTGACGTAACTGCGAAGTCATCCTTGCATGATCAATATAAGAAAGGTCTCGGGCCCTGCCATTGCATGAATGGAGAACCATAAGGGTCGTGCTCGGCGTCAGTGAGTGTATGGTGGACGAAACGCAGAGGCTTTCAGAACAAGTATGAGCCGAAAGCCAATGTAGTCCTGAGTCAAACCACCCTTGTGACCCATGGTCATTAAGCAGGTGCACAACAAGCCACAGCAACTTCAAAAATGACGACGAACTCTCTTGCTCGATGGTGTTGGCTCTGAGAAGTCGTCATAGGGATCGACCCTCGCTCTCTTCTTCTGCAGAGATCCCGTTGGCGGCGACGCTGACTCGAAGAAGTCGTTGTATGGATTGACACTGGCTCTCATCCTCTGCGAAACTGTCGATGGTGGCGACGCTGGCTCCGGAGAAATCGTTGTATGGATTGACCTTGGCTCTCTTCCTCGGCGGAACTGGCGTTGGTAGTGATGCTGGCTCGGAGAAGTCATCGTCAGGAATAACTCTCGGTCTCTTCTTGACCCTCTGAGTTGTGCTGTGGTTGACCTGGCTCATGCCTTGCTGCTCGGTCTGAATACCTTGCTGTGTCTCTTGGATTGTCGATAACATGGCCTTCTGGTGCTGCTGGTAGTGGCGAGACATCGCCGGGGTCATATTGGCTTTGGACGGCTTCTGCTTCGGCGTCGACGGAACTTTTACTTGCTGCTGCTGGGGTGACGACTCAGCTTTCACTTGTGGCTGCTCCTTCTGCTGAGTCGCCACCACAATCTCCAAGCACCCAGCTATCGTGTGTGCCAAGTCTTCTTTCGCCTTTCTCGGTTCTGCCATTGTCCTCTTTGTGCTTGCACCTATCGCATTGCGGAATGGTGTGTTCTCGAGAAGCTTTCGTGTACGCTTATCAAGACTCGCTGAGACATGGTGGACGACCTTAGCTTGGACAGTGAATTTTACTGAGTGCGTGGCCGAAACGCTGAACGATATTGTTCAGCCGAGCGAACCCATCGGGTTGGGCGTACGTGATGTGTTGGTGACCTTGGCCTTGGGGCATTTTGGGCTCAGTGTCGAGGTTGGAATGACCAGTGCTGTTTGAAATATCGGCTGACCTCGAAGACGATTGTCGCTGAGTCTGGCTCTCCTGCATCTATCGTGATTATGAATCTGCAAAAAGTCAGTACTTACATCGAGAAACTCCATTGTGAGATCGAGAATACCTATCAACTGCTGAATGATCACAAAACTTGTGACGATCTTGGCAAGCTTCGCTTGTGGGAGAAGATACTATGTTGTAATTCGTTTTCCACACCGAACGTACAGTCCCACTCTGCGTGGGCTTGGTGCAAAGAAGGTCGCTACAGACTGCGCATTGTTCGAGAGTGCTTCCAGAGTGGACGAGGTGGCCATTGCCAAGACCGGGGTAAACATCCCTGCAACTGCTGAGACACAAGCACAACAGAGGTCCTAGGCCAACGCCGTCATTCCTATTGGCCACAAATTGCCACTACGCCCTCGAGATGGTGTACTCGAAAATGACGGATCTGGGTTTCAACAGTCGACTCAAGAGGGTGTCAAGGCTGCTGCACTCGATTCTCGTGGTCATGCCGGTAGATCCAGCTCAGGAAGGTGCATATAGCCCACGATGACCCGCCTGACCTGCCTGACCTGCCCATCATGCTATTATAGATGGCTTGAAGTGGATGAGATTCGGTGGTCGATGGCGATGCCGGGTCGGTGGGTGAGGATGTTGGCAGAGCGGAGTAGAAAGGAAAAGCCCGCGGGCCGCTCGCAGTGCATCAAGTGTTCGAGGGGAGCGAATACCCTGCGAATGCAGTATGATACGGTTGGGTACAGTCCGGATCGTCATTTAGTTGGCGATGCCAGGTCGGTATAGCTAAATAGCAGAAGGTGTTTGCAAAAGTTGTGGGTATGCGGGGAGCTTCGGCGTTTTTGCTTCGGCATTTTTGCTTCGGCATTTTTGGCCTGTACGTAAGCTGATTCCGCCAACCAACTCTACAAATTCAGCACCACCACATCGTTACTTTCCATCTCCATCAGCCTGAGGGAAAGAGGCGTGCATTACTGCCAACACCACATTCTTGTGCTCCTTCCAAAAGACGAAGCGACCGATGTAAGACGGAGGATACCTGAAGGACTCGGTTCAGCGACACCAGCCGCAGCGGTAGGTGACAGAGTGCGACAGCAGGCGTCCGCGAAATGTTTAGCACTTCTTCGGTAGCCCGACGATTCATCAATGCGGTCTTGATCTGTCGACTGCGGCGGCGCAACCTCTGAATATCAGGGAGATGTGCCAACAACTGCCATGGTGATCGGCAGGAAGCGTGACAGCCATCGTCAAAGGGAAGGACCGATGTGGATGAGAGTGACTCGAGAGAACATATGGCAAACATGTGTCCTTGAATGGAGTGTCATGGCCGTCTTGAAGCCCGTCTTGAAGTACCCAGAGGCCTCGAGCACTGTCTCTCTCTGATAGCGCACTCGGCGCAGCCGCAGGCTGCCAACAACTTTTGGAAGTACTCTACTGCATTACCAGATTGAACGTAAGAGAATATCAACAATAGTCACCCGTGTGCTTGTGTGTATTCCATAAAGCTCTTGGTGCTGCAGCATCATCGAGCCATCTGCACTGGCAGTCCAGCCAAAAGCAATTGTGTTCTCGATAAGGCCACACACGACATCCCTTAGAAGGCTGCCGTGGTTTGAATTCGAGTAACACTCTCTTCAGGGAGCCAATGGATAGGCTGCTCAGAGTGCGTCTTCGAGCAGTGGTTACTGATTGACTGCGCCGTGTTGCGCGAGTTGCTTGAGTCGATATCTGGTCGACTTGGCGCGCATTGCCTCCTGTCTAAAGCCGCAGCCGAGCAGTCGTGTGCCATTCTTGTTACTCGAAGCGTGGACATGTTGGCTGCTCCTTAGCGGCAGAGCTCGGATGTGGCCGAAATCTCCGCACCAATTTGGCAGAAGTCTCCGCACGCCGGCTGCCATTTCTCAGAACCTGGGATGTGAACTAATGCCGGGAGTGTATAGGGAAGCCTTGCCGAAAGGACGCCGCATTCTCTTGCGCTGGCGATGCGGCATTCCACAAACGAATGAGCAAGCTACGGTGCATCGTATGTCGGTCTGCATGCCTGTCAAGGGTTTGAGATGACCGAAAGCATCTACGCTTTGGCATTAGGCGATCCACTGACGCCATCAAGTCCACCAGTCCTCGGAGGACTTCCAAAATATCGACGGGATTGAGGCTGGCTCGAACTGATTGAGAGCTTGAGCACGCTACCCTGCAATGCGCTTGACATCTGTGCCAAATATCAGGAACATGAACACATGAGCTCTGGAACGAAGTGAATGTGCTGTAATTTGCACACGTTCGGACGTCTTCATGGGAACGACATACTCTGGTATTCTGGGCGATGCCATAGAAGTTTTGATCTACAGTCGTCTGAGCTTGCGCTCAACCGAGAACGCCATTGATGATCCCAGCCTTCATTATGAGTGCCTCCACATGCGATATATCGGCTGGCTCGATCGGCAGCCAAGAAAGAGTGATGCTAGTCCATGCTGCATGTGTTGCGCCCGCTCAAGTTCTTTAGATGAGGAAATCTGGCGGAAGTTCGACTCTCGTGCCGGAAGGAAAGGTAAGAAGCCCAGTCCTGGCTCTTCTACAGATGTTCGGAAGCAAGATCAACTTCAACCAAGAAGCACTGCGAAAGCCAAAGCTAGAGGCAAACATGCCAAATCTGATACTCAGTGAGAGAGAATCGTCAAACACTAGCTCCAAGATGATGACAGAGCTGTTCTTCCAGGTTCTGTAAGGACTATTCAAGAAATGTTCCATGCTCACAAGGGCCAAGCTGAGGCACGAATCGTTTGCTGCCTCGACCAATCTTCAGTCTCTTTGAAAGGATATAGCGAGACAGAGAACTTCACTCCTTCAGAGCTGTGCTTCAGCACCATGCATTATCTTCCAGAACTACTGCAGGCTTTTGATCTGGGGCTCAACCCACCACAATTCTTACCTTTGTCAGTGTCTCCTGCAGGAACATCATTGTCTATAGCACTAGTCGGCAACAATACGTCGCTCATGTGACACCTAGGCACTGCCTTGAGGTAGCGCTGCTGAACCATATATGCTGTCAACGCTGGAGCTTAAGAGCTCGCTGACACTCTTCACTCCACCTCAGTCATGGCGAGATCTTGGCATGAGTCGTTTCATGGCCACTTCCTACTCGCCATCAGGGTCGACGAGGGCATCCAGGTCGAACGATCCCGCATCCTCTAAAGTAGGCCAACGCAAGTGATGGCCTGATCGGCATCGAGGAGTGATTAGCTTTGGTGGCGCTGGAAGCTAGCTTTGGTGGCGCTGGAAGCCAATTCCTGAAGAAGTAATTTCAGGACTGACCGAAGAAACCTTAAGGTCCACTTCTCTCGAGGTGACCATCACTAGCTTCAGATGTCAACACCAGCGACGAGGCTCTGGGTATCAAGAAGAGTGCGAGATCGAGTGGAGAATGAGAGTCTTGGAGTCACATATCTGCAACGTTACTGAAGCTTGATTATGGGTTCTGAAGCAGTGAGCTACCATATGTTCATTGTAGAGTATATGTGCAATCAAGACTTACGAAAGGACCGAAATTGGAAATCATACATTCATCAGAAGTAGACAAGTATCGTCAGCCTCAAATCCCTCGTCCACAGAATCCCACTCCTCTTGACCAATGAGTAAGGAAAGTACATTTGGAGTGGCTGAAGGATTGGTGGACCGAAGCTGAGCAACCAAGCTTCTTCGGATGTCGTTGCAAAGCTTCAGTCCATCAATACTTCAAATCCTTGAAACGCACTTTCTTCAAGACTCATCAGTACACCAAACAATGACCTTTCAAGCAAGTGGTGGCCTGGATATGATGGGAAGCTTGTTCGACCTGAATGAACTTCTCTCTCAATGACTTACTCCCATCTCCCAAGAAAAGCAATGAGTTCGGCTTCCATAATCCGACACATACGATGCTTGTTCTCCTTGCACGCAGAAGGTGTTGCCGCTGCTCACATTGTACCTGCATCCCACGACACATATTCATCAATATCATTCTGTGACGTTGGCATCCTCCATGACGGACTCCAATATTCTCGTGTACTTGGGACAGTCGCTGGGATTGGATTCTTTGGAGATCGGCTCGGACTTGGGCCAAGATTGCTTGGCGGTGGTCAAGGAGGATGTTGTTGTTGTCGTCTTCGTGGGGTCCATGAGAGATGTCGTGGATGTTGTGTCCTTCTTCGTTGTTCGTTACTTGGGACGGTGGTCCTGCTGCTTGACGGGCCTCGTTGTGTGAGTCTGGTTGAGGTATTTTGTTGTTGGCTTGTTCCTCATCGTGGTTGGCGGGTTCGTTGTGGTTGCTGGTCTTGAAAGATGACTCGAGGTCGATGTCGTGGTGCGAGTCTCGTCGAGCTACCCTGTTGCTCGTGTTGTCGATAGGGTCGAGTGCAGGTTGATTTGCTTCCATAGAAGCTAGTTTCTGATCCATCTGGGTTTTGTGTGCGAGCCGTCTGGTTTCTGCCTAAGATGTAGTTCTATGTCTCTGAACATTCGAGCTTCCGTTGGGTGGCAGTGGCGTACAGAGCCCTGGTTCTGTGCGACATAAGTCCTCGACTCCTGGCGGGTCCCACGCCTTCAGCTTTTCTGTAGCTGTGGGGGTGCTGTATCATGGGCGCGTGCTCGGAAAAGATTCCCTGTAGTCGAAAGTGTTAGCATCGAGTGTAAATGATATGTCAACTTTCGCGGGATTGGGCACACAACCCAGATTGGAGGCCGGAGATAGATGCATGCAAGCACACTTTGACCACGTCATATCACATCTTTCTCTTTATTGCGCATCTCTGAAACTTGAGGCGCCCGAAGCTGGCTGGAGATATGTCTTTCCTGGTCCTCGCAATATCCATGGCTGAGCCAGTTTACATGGTAGGTGGGTCTGGGCCGTAGTGTTGGCAGGTCCCAGTCGAGCAGAGCAGCCGCGATCACCCCAGGTGTCAAAGTTCCAAGTGCGAATTGAGCTTTTATGAGGCACGTAAGTAGAATGTCGTTGAATTTGAGCATATGCGCAGTAGCCGGTAAGATGTGGTGGTGATGAAGTGTTTCCTGGGCGTCAGGCCAGGTCCGAGCCGTGTGGCACGACTTCTGACCGCCACAAACGAGTCTACCCACGAAGGCGACACTCCGCATTCTCAGTACCATCAAGTACCATCGAAGAGTAAACAGCGCGCAGGAAAGCTCTGTCAAGAGCGCTCACCGACGCAACGACCGGTCCCGACACAGCCTCATGACCAGAACTTTCAACTACGTCTACAACCGTGTTCAAGATGTGCAGGTGATTGCGCACAGTCGGACATCAATCGCCACCACCCCGAGCGACCACCTTCACGCGCGCCGCACCCGAGCTCCGCCTTACTAATTTGCCGAACTCCTCGATGACTGAAGCCATAAGGTTGCGCTCGACATCTGGCGTGGCATAGTTTGGAACAATCTCAGCGCTCCAATTAGGCGCGGCGGCAACAACAAAGAGGCGTGACGCCACGACAGCGACGCGGCGGAGATGCCGGAGCGCAAAGGGCCGAAGACCATGATCCGCAGTAGTTAAGGTCATGTCGACCATCGAAAGCTGGAACGAGATTGACCGAAAGACTCGAGGAACGGTGGCTGTGGCCTGTGGGCAGGCGCAATGAGTATACTTGCGAGAACACCGTACTCCGTCTCGTCGTATGCGACAAGCACGCCATGCTGCCCATCATCAGCGCTATCACCATATGTACCACACCTTTGAGAGCAAAACGACATACAAACCATTTGGTGGTGATCTGTGGTGGCACGAGGCCGGGAGCTACTGCTCTTTGCGCACAGAAGCAGAGCACCATTCCGATCCGATCCATTGAGCACGACTCCATTGACTCTGCGCGACCAAAGCTGACTTCAATAAGCTTATATCGACATCACTTAATCACCTGTTCCACCACGCCTGTCGTCACTTCGACGCTGCCGGTTGTTTTCCTACTCGCCTCGGTCACTCCGTTGACCTTGCCGTGGCTAAATGCTCAACCACGAGCCAGTGGAGACATCGCCACACTGTGAATGCCATCTGGGCTTTACGTCTCTGGGATCCTCGCACTCTAGGGATGTTGGCCACACAGATCTATGGACCCCCAGACCATCCTTCGCTTGAGAGGACTCTGCTCGGTGGTCAGTATTGCTGTTCACGCACATACCTCATCTGGGACCGCCTGGCTTTGCTCACGACGTGGATCTCAAGCTGTCCTAGCGATTCCATTTTCGAAGCCTTCTAGAAGCATGGACCTCAAGCTCTCCTGATGAAGTGAGCCTCGAACAGCTGCAGCAACACATCGTAGGAGAGCTCGTCGTCCGGATATTCATTGCTGACAAGGTCAGCCTCCTCACGATGGATAACCCATAGATACGCTGTTGGCTCATCCCCGGCAGCACCGTCGCTGAGAGTGATCGCTTACGTTACAATCCCAGGTTGACGACCACACAGCCATCATGCGTCCAGGGCATGAGAGAAGACTACAATCGCGCTGATCTAAGTCTTCAATCTGCCGTTATCGTCAGCTGTGCCTGCAAGCGGACGGAAATGAAAAGATCGTGGCCCATGAATTGGCTTTCTGAACTGAAGATGCTTCATCCGCCAAGAGTATACAGTCTTCGAGCTTCTCGACTACACATCCACGGGAAAGGACACGCCGCGCGGAGTTTCGCGTACTGGAGGAGACCTGTATTCCACCGAGCCTTGGCCTGCCGATCCCAGATCTACAAATATCGAGGATTTCATTCACCTGTCTTTGTGTTTGACACCTCATGTCAGCGGAACACTGCGAGATGGCCATGGAACAATAGGAAATGGCGTGGTCTTTGTTCACTGTAATGCACAGACGCAAAGTTTGAGTAGGAATTTCCTTGGCGTCCGCTTTCGGTGTTTTCTTTGTTGACTGTCCATCATCCAGCTTTCTATTCACGCCTCAATCCATGCATCTATCTTCCTACTTACGACTCCTGGGACTCATATTCCGCAGAGAGTCTCCCTCTCTTCTCAATCTTTCCGCACAATCATAGTTTGGTGTACGTACAACACAATGTCCGATACAGAAAACACCCACATCCAGGCTGGGAAGACGGAGACTGCTGACACCATGGCCGCCTCGCCGTCGACACCTACGCCATCGGCCTTCAGAACTCCGGTAATCGGCACATCATCGACGCCACTGGCACCATCCCCCAAAGCTCCCATGGCGCCCTTGCCAGAGGAATCCGTCAGTCCTGCCACCGAGGATGTCCTCTCCCAAGCTGGCGAACCCAAGACTTTCAGTGCCAAGCTGATGGCTGCCGCAGCAGCCTCATCATCGCCACCCGTCTCACCAACGGCATCGGTGTTGGCCTCGCCAGCGGCGTCTGCCGCGGTAGCACTGGCAACAAGCGCTACACACTCGCCAACAACGCCTGCGAGCGAGTACAGCCGTAGTCATGGTAGTGAATTGGAAAGTCTCAGCAATGGGGCTGCCTCAATACCACTGCCTAGCAGCTCTGCCGAGCCCTTGAGCTCGCCTACCGCGCAAAGCATAGTGGAGGAACGCACCGACAAGACAAGGCTAAATCTCAAACGACACCTCGACGCGGTCGAGTCCGATATCTCCAATATCCGTGAAACTCTCGGCTCTCATACGACCGCCGGTGACAACGTCCCGGCTAGCCCGATCACTTCTGAACCAACCCCATCTTCGCCGATCAGCAGCGTCAAAGCTTCGATTGGCGCCATGGCAGCCAAATTGCCATCAGATGTTACATTTCTGGTTCTTTTACTGGTTTCCGCCATTTGCCATGGCATCGAGAAGCTTGGGCACACCAACAATCGCAGTGGAGACATCAGCATTACCGAGGGTTGCGCTATTTCTTCATATCTGCTTCTCGGGTTACTGGTCCTCCTGAAGGGCAGATGGGGCGTCTTCCTTCAGCTTTGCTTGATATGGCTTCTCTGCCTAGCCTATGAGCACGAGTCCAATCACCTCACTTGCTGTTTACTGGCAAGTGCCTTCACGGCTCTTGTGATGGTTCTCTCGGGAGAAGCTCTGCCTGCAATTCTCAAGCAGTGTCGTTGCTTTTGCCTTGGTCTGATCCCAAGTGAAGCTACGATTTATACTGTGACCCGGTTCTTGAAAATTGCGATGGTGATTGCGCTTCTTCCAACCTCGCTCTTTGCGATATTGTTCTGCGTCAACATCATGCACTCTCCAAACTCTCATCCCGACTGGACATACCACGAATACGGTGGCATCGAGTTCAATGATGACGCAATGTTCATCATGGCGGAATTATCGTCCTCTTTCGTCTACTTTGTCGGTTTCGCTTGCTCAATTTTCGGTTTCATCCTTCTGTTATGGCAGGTCTACGTCCATAACCAAGAGGCAATCCGAGAGCTAGTAGGAGCTATGGAGGAGAGGAAGGAGAGAGGACAGACGAAGAGCAGCCGCGTCATTACCCGCATCGTCCATGGTCTGGAGCTCCAGTGTGCCATCCTCTACGTCACTATCCGTGTTATGATCGGCCAGACCTGTCTCTTCTGGCTCCACCTCATCCAGAGCATCTGCCGCATTGCCGGACAAATATGTCTCTTCTGGCTCCGCTTCGGCCAGCGCGCTCTCCGGATGATCGAAGATGCAATTGAATTTGTCGCTATGGTCAACGATCAGGTGGTCGAAGAGGTGGAAGCTGTTGGAAGGAGAGGAGATGCCTTGATTGTGGGCGCCTTTGAGACCGTCGCCAGGGACACACAGCTCTTCTTCCATCGCCTCCAGGAAAGACGTTGGGCCACTCTTGTACGAGTTATCTGTTGGGTCATCAGCTTCAACCTTTACTATCGCATCGACCCGTATACCACCCTCACTCGGGACTTCATTGGATGGTATCTCACGGCGTGCTTGGGGGAGATCATTATAGCGACTTAGGTGGCGCTGTCGGTGGCATGGAAGTTGATAAGCGGAACCGGGTATGTCGAAGCAATGGAGCTGGGTAGTGTATCTAACGGCAGAATTTCATAGCTTAGCTTAGTCAATGGTTTCTTTGAACAAAGTTCTCCAGATAGTCTACCAATGTGCACCAACTTCATGAAAGTAAAGCAGTGACTGATGCAATCGCCATTCTCTCCTTTGAACCGAATAGATTGGGAAGGGTATCAGTGCTCAGCGTTGTTCCCTCACCAGCACCCCATTGAAGAGACAGGGCAGTCATGGTTTCGTCCTTGTCGGCCTAAGAACAAATCTGTTGTGTGGCGTGTAACTGCTGATCCACATTCAAGCCCTGTCTTCAAATTTCCCGCTCATTCCAAGTGACGAGAAAGTGACCGATGGTGTGGGCTTCTCACTCGCGAAGTACCACATTTTGATGCGCGCTAGTATTTACTGCCTTCATGAGCTTAGGTACTTTGACTTCTTCCCCCTCGAACGATCTTTCTCTTCCCATAAAACCTCAGAACAGGAACTCGGGAAACCAATAGAACATCCAACTCGAGTGCAGAAGCTCCACCAAGCAACTACAAATCAATTCCAAAGCAACGACGAACTCGGATCGAAAGCAACATAGCAGCCAACTCAAGAGCGGAACTTGACCAAATCGAAAGCAACTGCAAACTCGACTGTGAAGCAACAACAACGTCGACTCGAACGAAACATCCACCCATCATGTCTGCTACACTCGACATCACCCTCGCCCGCAGCGTCGGAATCCAGACCGACAGTAGCGTCAGCTCTACGACAGAAATAAAGAACCTGAGTCGCAGCACCGGAACGCAGACCGACAGCGTGATGGTGACTGATATTGACAACAAGAACCCTGCTCGCAGTAACGACACTTCGAGCGAGGGCATCATGACGCCGCGTGCGCCAACCCAGCCTACAGGATTCTTCAAGCTACCACCTGAGCTCCGCAACAAGATTTACGAATCCGTCGCCGCGAATGAAAAGGAAATGTTCGAGTCTTACCCAGGTTCTTTGGCATACGTTAGGCCTATCGGTGATTTCAGACTCTGGAAGCCGCGTGCCACATCTGCACTCCTCGAAGCCCACCCTCAAATCCGGCAAGAGGCTACAGAAATATTTGGCTTCGGTTGGCGGGACGCGAAAATCACGCTTACTGAGAGAATTAATATGCCACAATACTCGGACTTTCTCCAACTTCTGCCACGACATATCACTGACAATGCTAGCTTACTTTGCTACTTTCGCCCACCAAGAACATTTGTCTTCAGTAACCTCAATATGACCATGAAAGCGCACCCTAAGAACGCTCGTGTTGTACTCTCTGCGCAGGTCAAGTATGATCCAGGATCACTCGCGTACTTCACGAAAGCAAAGCGGAAGTACGCAGCTTGGAAGGCGTGTCGTCAAATCGATGACTGGACGAAGTGGCAATATCGACAGCAAAAGCAAATCGAAATCAGTCTCAGGGTTGAGACTGCGGACGGCAATGACGATTACTATCCCGTGTGGAATCGATCTCAGGATTCCCTCCTCGAGCGCATGGTCGGCTGCGTGCTGTGGGAGACTCATCAGTTCTGTCTCCGTTACTATTCAGCTCTGCCCGATTGTCGAGAGGAAGTCAAGGCATTCGCGTTGAGTTTCCTGAAGAAGTTGGCTTTTCTCCTAATCGGGTTAGCGTTTCTCCTGATGGCGTTCGCTCTTCTCTGCGTTGCCATGCTTGTTCTTGCTTGCTGTTTGATCCTCCACCAACATCCAGGGACTGGCTGAAGATCTACGCGCATGGCTCTATGACCTAGCCACAAAGCGAAAAGCAAGAAGCCCACCCAGACTTAGAGAGAAGTCTCGGATTACTGAGGAACGTTACCATTGGAGGATGGACCTTGATGTCCTGAACGAAGCTTGATGGGATTGAACGGGATACGGTTCCGGCTGAGGCTCAGAGTCGTCTTTCTCTCGACCACAATTTGTTGAGAGAAAAAATCATCGTGCAGCGTACAAAGGTCATCTCCCTTTCATTGATCTTTATCCTTAGCACCTTCTTTCACCCATTGTGCAGCGTACAAAGGTCGGCTTCCTTTCACTCATGGTTACTCTTAGTGCCTTCTTTCAGAAAGAAAGCCACAGACCGTAGTCCCTCATTGTTCACTTCGGAACAAGCGCTTTGTGTAGTGTGTAAGGTTCCATCCTGTCAACAGCCCCCGTCAGTATAAGTATTCCAAGATTTTCTTCTCTAATCGTCTTCTTCTCCTCAGACAAATTCAAAAAACATACACTCGGAAGCAAAACAGCATCCAATCCAAGCGAACTCTGGACACACTCGAGAACAAGACACAAGCAATTTGAACGCAACAACAAACACAACTCGCATGCAACAGGCTCGCACTGTTTCTGTCACTAAGACCTCTACTCACGGCAGAAGAAAGCAGACCGACGACACTATCATGCCTGCTACAGAAGCCGACAAGCCTACTCGGGCCACCACCGCTACCAAACGTACCGGCTTCTTCGAGCTACCCCCAGAGCTTCGTAACATGATTTACGAGAACGTGGTCGACCAAGAACAAGACACATTCAAGGTCGACGAATATGATCGACATGTCTTGATCGAAGGGGGGAGATTTTCTGATTTTCTTTCCACCCATCCACAGATCCGGCAAGAGGCATCGAAAATGTTCCCGTACAAATGGGCCGGAAAGCAAATTTTGTACGAGGAAAAGAGCGGGATCATGCCAAAGGACTCTATGGCTCTACAGACACTTCCACAACACATCGTCGACAACGTTGACAGCTTGAAATTTCGATTTACTTTGGAAAGCTGCTTCGGTCGCCTTGATGTGGGCTTTCTGGTCGCGGGTGATAATTTCATGATCGGGTCTCGTGTAGAGTGCAATGGCTCGTCATTAGGCATCTTGGGCAAAGCAATGCTTCAGTACGAGGGATGGAAGGCGATTCGAGAATGCGAAGACTGGATGAAGACCCACATCCGATCTCCTGAGTCTATGACGCATGAAGAAGTATTCAAGAAGGAGTATTCTTACATTTCCGTTGAAAATGGGGATGCATATGTTCACAACGTTAGCCCGCTCTACGAGCGCATTATCGGCTGCGTCCTGGGAGAGATTCACCTTTTCTATCTCCGCATTGTCCAGCCGTCCCCGAGTCTTGGGATACTCTCCACCAATTTGCGCTCTATCCACTACACTTTCTCGACCTCGGCTGGGCGGAAATTGAATTCTTGGGGACCCTGTCCTTGATATTAATCCTGCTGTGTGCTGCTAGTTTCTTCATCTGCCACCTCTGCGGACCTGACTATCTGCGTCAACAGCTGGCTGAAGATGTATGGCCCTATCGCCTATTGGCATAGAGAAGCGTACGAAAGTCTCATAGAGCAACAAACAGTCGGGGTTGGATCAAGGATATCTGCATCGGAGTGAACTTGTGTCGAGAACGAGGCTGGATGGGATTGAACGGGATACGGTTACGGCTCAGGCTCGGGATGTATAAGTATCGGAGATTATCTGGGAAAGTCCGCATCGGCAGGATTTGGGTTCAAGACGGAAGTAGATAGGACCATCATGTCATGGTCAACGGCCTAGTTTGTGATTTTGGCTTGGGATCGCGGTTACGGGTTAGCTTACAAGCGACAGAATAGAAATAGAAAAAAAAAGGTTGGGGAAAAATATCTCACACTTATCAAATCTTCCAAGGTGAAACGTTTCATGATGTAGTAGTATACGACCTGCTCATCGTAGGACCAACATTTTATAGCTCGTGGCTCGATCTCCGGCATGAATGATCGTGGTAAGAATCGCCGTGGTAGCTTCAAATTTGTGCATAGGCTTTGGAAGTCGATTTCACAATCGTGACATGATGAACATGAGCGGCTGTGGACGTCTCGCGGCAAGGCTGAAAGACGACCTAGTCAGGAAACACTTCAGCTCGCTGTCTTCAAATGCAAGAATAGAGGCACAGCATGATCTTGTCTCATACTGAAGTACCAGTATGGTTAGTTGGGAACCATGTCCTGGCTTTGCCGGCGAGTCAGCAGCTCGAATGAACGTACGTGGCTCTGATAACCACATCAACATTGCTTGAACCTTCTTGTATATCATGCTCAGTAGCCCAGAGGATGTCAACGCCTCTGCTACCAAGATGTGCTGTTCGTGATATATGAGCTCCGCAGGTTCAGGTCCCTTCGAGCCAGGAAGGACTTGAACATTCGAGCTGGAGTTTTTGCCTGCGCGGAACATGTGTGCACTACCACGACTTAGCATTCATCGTCTTGTGGAGGCTTCCACATTCAATGCTATACACTTTGATCTTTCTGCTGGCCAAAGTGGAGTCTAGTGGTGTTCCGATGATACGGAGTCGATCGGACTATCGCCGGGAAGCGGGAGACATCTATTAGTTTGTCAAGGCTTGGATCCAACAAACGGTCGAGCTGAGCGGCAGAGTGGAGCATGGCTACGATGAATGTATGCTCTATGGTGTTCCGATGACATGGAATCGAGCGGACCGTAGCGGAAACACCCATTAGTTCGCCGACGCTTTGAAGCCAACGCATGGATGGGATGAGCGGCGACATGATAATCGGCTACGACGACATTGATCCTGTTGAGTGTTGGAGTTGAGATCGCCGAAGACGATGTGGTGCGGTGGCGCAGAGGAGGGAGCGTTTGTGTAGAGTCGTATTGATATGACACGAAAATCAGGAGAATAACGAACTCCGCGTCTTTGCTGTGATGATTGGTCGCTTGAATTATTGGTTCCGCGTCTTTGTGAGAATGATAGGCTCCGCGTGTCTGCACAAGCGGATCTTTGTTGACAAAGAACGATGCCTGCCTTGGTCAAAAGTCGTGGATTTTGCATCTTCGCCCTGGGTTGTAGACTGTAGAAGAATTCTTGGAAATGCGCATGCACGTCTTATCACCACCAGGTAAAGTTTCGTCGCAAAGTATATCCGAAGCCGCGAAAGCAAGAAGATCTAAGCCGAAGGTCAGGAACCGGAATCTTCTTCCTCCCCAGGCTTCGGATGCATTTGAAGCTGCATGCGACGATTGCATAGATGGCCAAAACATGAATTCACTCGAGCCGTGACTCCGTCGGTAGACAACCGCACTCGCGCATTGTCTTTCGGCACGATTGTAAGCAGGAGCGAATTTGCAGTCTCTGATTTGTCCGAACCACCGGCGCTTACGCCAGACTACTCCTCCGTTTGAGACGGCGAGGAGCTCGGAGGATACAGCTCAGGTAGGAGTGTGTCATGGCGACTGAGTGTGGGAGCTTAAAGAGTGTCGAGCTTGCCGAGCTATTGGAGGCGGTCGAGGTGGTGAGATTTAGGTTTTTGGCTTTTGGCCAACCTGCGGCCACGCCGAAAGGCTGTCCTTAATTCAACTACAGCAGTAACAGCAACATATGGGACGCTCGTCATGTCCACCACCAGAGTTTCGCCGCCATCATCGTTGTCATCGCGACATGTACGATTCTGCCCTAGCGGAACGACCACACTGAGATCATACCGCCAAGCCGGCGCTCAACGAAGCACATGAAGCTCGCCACTGCTCCGGTCCTTTGATCTCGTCCACCGTACAGCATTCTTACCTCAATGCCTTCGACGGACGACTTGGCATGACATCGCCCTCACGTGGTCTGGTAGATGCCAGGAGAGACAAGAAGAGTGTCGTGGCTTGACCATTTACTATGGTCGCTACACCAAGAAGAGAAGTCAACAAGGCGGTACGCGGTCTTTCACTTCAACTAGAGGTAGAGGCTGCGACAACACAAGGGAAGCGAGCGACCCTTCTTTAATCGCATGCTTATCGTCAAAGACCTCACAGTCTTCCCGATATCTCATCCAGCATCCTCCACCTCGGCGATGAAGTCTGCAACTTAACCCCGCTGCTTCTGCCCTCGACTCGACACGGAGAGGCCATCCTGCAGATCCCAATAGAATCCAAGGTTGATGCACAAGTGGCCATGTCAGGTATCAGTGCTTGGAAAACCATGTCAGTTTGCACGACGCATAGCGTTGTCTGCCCCTTACATGCGACCAATTGCCCAACGGCTGCTTTATTTACCATATCTCAACTTGCTACGTGCATTCTGGAAGCAACGGACCATGGCCGCGGCTTTCGGTACATGTGTCATGGCCATATTCGCCGAATGCAGTACTCTGAATGGCTTGTTGGCTCTCCGTCTGTTCGCACACTCATGACATTCGACACGCTGAAAGCAAACAAGATCTAGAGTCTCACCCAGCTTCGCAGTGGATGACTACCCTGAAATAATGTATCAATCGCAGTGGTGTCCACCAAAGACCTCAGATCGTTGCAGCCAAAGGTGCGATCTTGCCACAGTCAAGTCAAAACAACCGCCTTCATCGGGCCGAATTAATCAGGGCACCTGGCAAGCCACAATCCAGCTGCCCACTTTGGTCAACACTGACTCCATCGACGCCGTTCAAGTAGTAAAGTGATGAACATCCTGAGCACGTCTCCAGCATTCGTGAAACTCGAAATTAAGAGGAATTTGTGTTGGGCCGGCATTCAAAGTCACTCCATAGGCCACGATAGCAGCAATTGGCACTTTTTCCCAGCCCAATTCAGCTCACAAGATCTAGGAATTGATCTGGGAACAATGCGTGAGAACATTTCAAGGTCTGGAAAAGAGCGTGGTTGAATGGATGGGAGTTCGAGGGCCCAGTAGTAGCGGCACATCGAAGTCATCATACCTTTTACTTAATGTCACCAGCCCATGGTCGCCTTACTGTGACTGCTCTTGAGCTATATAGAGTACGGATCTGACAGGTGGCAGCTCATTACACGAGGCCCAGCAAGAACTCACTCTCGAGCGCAGCTGGCATCAGCCGTGCCCAAGACCTGAGGGCGTCAATCTGGAGGACGTGCCATAACGAAAACATCTCACTCGGTAATACCAGCAACATCAGCCGCCGAGCTCAAAGGTGTTGTTGATTGCTGCAGAACTCTCGCTCGCTGACATGCCGTGGGCTCGGCCACTCTGCCATATTGTCGATCGGTCTCGCTGGCCTCTGCAGACGTCCCAGTGTAAATGCTACCCAGCAGCGATCGGGTAGCGCGAAGTCAGTCATATTCTTCTGCCTCGGATTCCGCCGGATCCAGCTCATGGCTGTCGAGCAGAGAAACCGCTGCTCGCCCGTCTCCTAAGCCGAACTTTCCATTTTCAATCCACCGCTTGATGAATGAACGTCGAATGGCGTCGCCATTGACAGTCTTTTAGCCAAGCAGGCAAGTTGTCTCATGCTTACTCATCAGTGTCAGTTTTACGCTCGTGCGGGCGAGGGAAACGACTCAGATGTGTCGGATTCGATGGCTCTGAATACAAGACCTGGATTTCTGGCCGAGTTGCGGTCAAAATGAGTCTTGAGACTGAGGCGACGAAGTTGACAGTCCTGATGTTCCAAAGTTCTTCAGGAGGGATCGGGGATATGCGGCGAACGATCGCTCGCGGCGATGATGAGGATATGACAAGTTCGATGGTCTCGACATTGTACGATGTGGTCTTATTCGCAATCAGCTTGTGGTTCGAGCAAGTTGAATGGTGTGGAGCGGGAGTTGAGCATCAGAGCACGGCGTATCTATCCTAAGATTGCGAGTTCTCGAAGAGTCGAAGACAGGAAGACGCTGCAGTGACATCAACGGAGTAGAGAAGTTTCAGGAGTTTGAGGTCTCAAATCATCTTCGTACCGCATTAACAAGGAGCTTCCACCGAGCTCGACAGCAAGAGAAGAGCGGTCATCTATACATGCCTATACTATCTTTTGGCACCACTCTCATCGCCATTGTCAATATGAGAAATATGCTCGAACTCCAAGGACCCAGCACCGGCGGTTCTGTGAAGCGGTGAGATCCGTGGTGCCGAGAGGCATTGAGTGCTACAAATTGCCACCGGCCAATAGCACTGGACAAGGACTTATCTCATCGGACTCCCCATAAGCATTCGTACAGATGTCAATCATCAGAGGCCAGAGCAGAAGGTTGTGTTCCTTCGCTTTGGTGGCTATGACTGGGAAAGCCTTCAACTTACGCCGTCCGAAGTGGCGAGGCGCCAATGAGCTTGGCATCGAGGATGCTGTGCTACCTCATCCCTTCATATCTTCGGCTACCACGGCCACCAAGATGTGTTCTGCTGGCAAAAGGCTTTGGCTGGAGTTTTATTCTCATCATGCGGTATTGTCAGACGGTTTCCCTTGACCAAAGTGTGCTTCCTTACCAGAGTTCTCCAATGTGACGGGCGGGTCCTTTTCCTCTGCCTTTTTACATCTCGGCCTCAACATGTTCGTGAAGTTCATCGTCGATCCGGTATTGTCAACAAAGCTGTTGACGACCATCAACACAACAGCAGATTCCAGTAGTCTTTGCTCGAGGACGTGGTCCAGTTTCGGAAAAGTTCATGCTTCCAAAGATGACCTGCGAGCATGGCTGCTTTCTCAAAATGCCTGAAACTGTGGCGTTACTGGCATCGTTGTATGTCGAGTGCAGTGTTATTCGTTGTGTTCCTGCTGGAGTGCTGACTTTCACCGTACGTAAGATCTCAATGTTGGAGATTACCAGTATGGCGATGAGCTAATTTGAGCCGGGCTACTGTAGATCTGCTCCTCTGGTCATGCCTCAATGTGGCCTAGTCATATGTTACCAGAATGAATGACGATGCCTTCAAAACATGATGGAGTATCTCTCGGCTTGCCAATGGCTTTGCATGCACAAAGTCTTCTGCGAACTTACTGCTTTCGCCTAGTAGTGACGCTTGACTGAAACATGGTGCTGGATCTTGCTCTGATGATATATGGCTTTGATCAACCACTCAACTCGAGTCGGTTCTGGTAGGTTTACGTTTCGGTCAATCGTGAGCGATTGTCGGAGGTTCTCAGATGCAAGTCCGGCCACGCTGCATGGAGTCTTTGCACTCCAGTTGTGGTCAGATACAACATGTGCTCAGATATGGGTATCACGACTCTTTCGCTTGGCTAGCGTGGTCAGATGTCCCTCTGGATGGCTTCTCCGTTGCTCTCAGGCATCAACGAGAGATGAATTCCCGGAAACCTTCTTCGTACCTCTAAGCACAGTGTATTCCGATGTACAGAAGTCTCCCAAGGCTGCTGCAGAGGCTAGCCTTTGAGCGACGATCGTCCAATTGAGTCGAGGCCAAGGTCAAGCATGTCCAGCTGTAGGCGACCCATGACTACCGAGGTTCCCTATCTAAACCCCATGAAGCCGTTCTGAGTATACTCGCCTTGAAAAGACCATGATACAAAGTCCGTTCAGACCCGCCTTTGACTTGGATGAGAATCCAACTTCAAGCAACATCACGTTCGTAGATCATTGGCATCGGACCTGCCAACAATGACCAGGATGCGCATCTGCCGAAGTGACGAAGCCAGTAGGAGCCAGATGCAACGCCAGAAGGAGATAAGCTGGGTTCGAGGCCAGCCAAATGGAGTCAATTGTCCCAGAGGCTTTGTTTATGATGCCGGGAACAGGGTATTCGGTTGGCAGCTTTCACATATAAGAAGGCTGAGAAAAGCCGCTTGAAAGACTTACCAAGCTAAAGTGGCAGCATAATCGTGTCTTCGACCCCGAATTTGGCAGCAATGACAAGAGAACCCATTGGTAATAAGGCTGCAGACCGAGACAGGTTGGCGCAAAGTCGAAAATGGACAAGCAGAATGGAAGCCTCTTTGTGATGCCAGGATTGGAGAAGCTGGTAAGGAGTTCTGCCGTATGGAAAACTGGATCATCTGAGCAGAGTCGTTCTCATTGTTGTCGGCATCACTGGAGAACTTTTCGAAGACTGTGCTGAGATCGATGATGCTCACATCAAATCACCGTGTCCAGTAGAGCAACAGACTTCGTACTTGTCGTATACATGCTTGGAGGATCTCATGCAGCTGATCAAGTCTCTTGCTGCTCCAGCTACTGAGCGTTCGAGGTGGCTGAGTTATCAGATGCGAATGGCTTCCGTACACACCGCCCTGCCATAGGAGACTGGTTCTGGAAGTAGCATCCGCATCAGCGTTGTAAAGCCTCGGCGTTGTATAGATATCAGAGTGAGCAGTTACTACTGCATGTGGCTGTCTCAGATCTTGCATTGCATTGCCAACGTCAGAGTCTGCTCTTGGCTCAAGATGCTCGGGAGCTGCTCATACGACTCTGCGGGCTTTTGGGTACCCTTCTCCACATTCGCCGCCGCCAGTCCGATTCCTCGTCGCCTCGCTCTTTAGAACTTCACCCTCCACGTCTTTGAACGCTCCTTTCTGGTCGCGCTTCCTACAACTATCTCTCTCTTTCTGAGCGTATTCACGCCTGTCCTTTCCTTTGGCGCAGTTTGGCGCAGACAACCTTGTGCCTAAGTCCCGGATCCTCCGACATCGCCACTTGAAGGCATGCTGCCAGTTACACTGTGATGAGATGCTGCCTTGGGTATGTCGAGCACGGTCGAGCTGTTCCGGTTCGGGGGAGATCGCAGCTGTGTTCATGGCGCCGGCATTTTGTAGGCTTCCGATGAGATGCATTCGATGTCGTCGCTCGGTCAGCTCGTGACGCTCTATCGCCGATCATGGGTGATTGATTTATGTCTTATGAAGAGGTTTTGTGCACATGGAGAATCGTCTTTGGAGATACAAAATTCGAGTCGCGGACCTGGCTCCGGACTCAAGATAAACCACCGACCACGTCAGTCGTCATCGGCGTCCCGAGGACTTCACATCATCGTGCCGCCAGCCCATTCAATTAACTCATCTTGGGCTTGTCGTGTTTCCCGTCGATTTCGAGATCTGGGCTCCTCCAAAACCAACAAGAAGGCCTCCGCTCACGAGGTTTGCAGGCAATGACGCCCAGTATTGCGCAGTGTTGTATGGCATTACTCTTGACATGAGTACAAATATCATTGCTGGCCTTCCAATACATCCCCTGTGGAGCTGGTGCTGGATGCCTTGGAGTCACTCCGGGGCAGTTCGTGACTGATAACACTGACAACTCTCACAGCACGTCATCAGCCTCCACTGAGCGGCCACCATTATCCAACTCGAGGAGTCTCGAGGAGTCGTGAACTGGGTGGGCCTCTCCAAAATTCAATATCAGGCGCCACTGCTATGCTTGCTGATGATTGCTGTAGCGAAGCCGCCATCGAAGTGGATACCGCCTTTGTCTCTGTTCGTCTTGCCCTTGGCAACCACTGGTACCCTTATCAGACCACCAAAATCGCCCGCGACGAGTCGAGGACCGGTTCTGTTGACATGTCCGCTGACCGGCGCGACCTATCAGACGCCATGCCGAGAGTGGTCTGTGGGTGGAAGTGACTGTCGAGAGTGTGTGCCTTGTTTGGACACCAACAACGGCTTTTCAAGCTCAATTGCATGTTCGGAAAGTCGGTAGAAGAAAGCAAAAAGCACTCAATGCAAGCAAAAAGATAAGCTGCGAACTCCAAGGAGCTGTTGGTCTTTTCGGTACGGTCACAACATCGTCAGGTTATCTTTGGGAACAACCATCGTTTGATAGGACCCGTTCGGAATCGGCAGCTTAAACCGGAGTGTCATCAATGCGGTGCACTTTCAAGAAGTGTCAATGAAGAAATCATACCACTAGACCAAACCGCCTAAGTTGATGAGGCAGGAATTGTTTGCGAATATAGAGCCTTGGTGGGGCACTTTTACAGTCTTCCCAGACCTTCACCAGCAACGGCAGTGAAATCACTACTCCCGTGCCTTGCTTCACCAGTAAGTATATCCGCTTCATGATCTCTTGATTAACATGAGCAGTCTATCATCCACCCGAGCACGAAGAACATTAATGGATGGACAAAGGTGGCCGCCTTGGAAGTTCCAGATATGTGAACCTTTTCCATATTCCAGCAAACCTCACTTCGAGAATGAAAGGCGTAGTCAATAGGATAAGGCGCGGCGGATGAAAAGCAGTAGATGGAAAGAAGCAGATGGGAAGTAAGAGCGCCATGCTTGCTGTCACCTCGATTGTGCTGAGAATCCCAATCTTCAGGTATCCTGCAACGCCGAAGCACATTCAGTAGTCAGCTTTGACACTGTCTCCAAGACACGAAATACACAACGCGCACCGACTTCTCCGGCACAACGGCGCCTTTTCAGACACAACGTGGAGTTGTGGCGCCTGATGGCTCACTCTCACGAACATGCTACACTCTCACGAAGACACACATTCGAATACCAGGACAGCAGAGTCAGCGCCGCGCACAGTCCACACTTCGCACGCCGAGTCGAACACCCAGCCGCCACCTTCTCTCTTCCAGAATACCACTGCCACAAAGCCATGTGCAATGCGCGAACAACCTCCAATCTCGGCAGTGCCAAGTCGAACAGCGTGAATTTGAAAATGGCGACAGATTCCTGAGGGCCTAAATGCGGCACGCCGACGCGCATCGAAGGGAAAAGCACAGACATTGTTGTGCTGTCCTTCATAGCCAGAGTACGACGAACACATGTGGACTGCGAGTGGGCCGCCCATGAGAACGCCGATCACTTCGAATAAATGACAACGCCGGCCAGACGACCCGGAACAACTGTGACATGGGCGGAATGAACAAATTGAGCAGAGACATGCTCGAGCGATGGAGTGAGGTCTGGAGACTAGCGATCTTGGCAGAGAAGTTGGGGTAAAGGTACAGCGTCGGACAACACAATCGATTCTGGAAACAATACTGGGCAGTGACATCTTCATCGCTCACTGGAGCGGCCCGCCGGAGGAAGTTTCGGCAGTCTAGGAGATTCTGGCACGACTGTAAACACCGCTGATAGCAGCTCGGACGGTCTTCTCGGCCTTGAGATCAACGATGAGAACACCACGTTCGGCACCACCAATAACGCAAAGACTGGAAACATCTGCATCGGAAACAACCAGACCCATAACAATACAGCTTCTGTTTTGACATGCATTAGCAGTACCAAAAAGCTTTCATGAATGCTCGAGAGACAGACTATCATTTTTCGGCAAAGTTTTGACAAGGGTGTTCGGGATGCATGTTTCATCATGTCTACGCGAATCCACCTGCCCCACCTGACTTCCAATCACAACGGAATACTAGCAGAAGGACTCTGCCGCCAATTCTGGACTCGATCTTTGGACGCAGGCATATGCAGACTAATGGATGTTTCCTTTTAGTCAGCTCGAATGCCACACTTTCGGGCTCAGCATGATACTCGACTTTCGAGGAGGAAATAGCGAGTGGAGATGGGAGTATGCCGACTTCTCGCTATTTACGATGGGATGCTTCATTACCACGTCAGGACATAGGCCACTGCATGGGCCTTACTAGCTGTTCCCATCGATGTTGACTTGACTTTATCCGGGCCCGTTCTGCAATCCTGGCGCCAGCAAGAAACATCTCTCTGTCTCTGGCGCGGAAAAGACATAGACCGGAATAAACGTTGCCAAACCAGATCACGATTCGCCTTGGGAGCGGCTGGGACGAGACCAGGTGCTCTCGCCATCAAACCAAACTTGGTGCGGCATTTTGATCCGTGCTGCAATGCTCCTGTAACAAGCATACATGCGGCACTCTTCTTCGGAATGAAATTGATACGATCGGGGAGAAAATGCGATGCATTGCCTGCAGGGTCGAGTCGGAGGACAAGCGTCTGAAGATGAGAAGTGATGGTCGGTGCTCTTGATATATGAAAGTCGTGGGGTGTTCCGCGCATGCCGCCCGCGTGGCCCGCCGGTCACTCCCTTCCTCCCGCTTTTTAAGTTCATTGTATGCTCGTGCACCTCTCCTGTATGCTCTGGATATGCTTGTAGACTATACCTGTCAACTTGAACAAACGCAGGCCAGCTTTTCAGACAACGCGATATCTTGCCAATGGACTGACCCGGCCCCATGCCATCCCGGAAGCCATTTATTCGCACAACCGAAGTTGCCGCCATGTTACACCGCTTCTGCATTTCAGAACAGGCGACATTTCGACAATGCACTCATCCGTCTGCACGCAATCCCGGAAGTCAACATCGCAGGACCGGAGACGCTGCCAGGTTCCACCACGTCTGCAATGTTGTCGTACGCGCCGATACATTGATGTGGGATTAGTACCAGAGTTCGAGTACAAGAATCTTTGCATCCAGATCCCACACAGTGAAATACGACAGACCGCCCACGTTGGAGTCGCCTTCCACTCAACCATCAGCCGACTCTCATTTTCATCTCAAGCTCGCCCGGTTGATCTTGTTCATATCATTCGTCGAGCACCAGACCCAGTACCCATTGACGACGACAAAGCACTCTCAAAGAAGTCTCCGCCACGACAATGCCAGGCATGATCCCTCCCAGCAAGCGGCACGCAGACAAAGAGCCGACAATGTCATCATCCTTTGATAGCGACGAGGAAGCTGCCCTTTCGACAGAGAGCGGGTCCGAAAAAGTCTGCGTAGACAGCTTGAACGGGGCCGTCTTCCACGAGGATGATGCATTGGATCATCCTCGCTACCTCATAACCTACGGATTTGCTTCCCCAGAGGACCGCGATCTCTACGAGAAGCAAATCTTTGGTCTCATGCTCTTCCTTCTTTTGCAAGTCCCACGCTACATCGGAGGCCTTTTGCGTCAATAAAGCGCATGCGGTCTGCCAGACTCGAGACCGGTCCTGCATATGTTCTGGATCAATCCCCAGACTGGAACAATGGAGATCGCAGGCGAGACTGATGACCTCAAGAATCGAAAGTACAAGATCGTCACCACACAGGCCAACTTTCCGAAAGCTCTGGACTATGGGCATGGGGTGCTTGAGATTGTGCCTAGGAAGCGTTGGTGGCAGTGGTGGCGGCCCTCCGATGATGCGTTGCCAATGCTGAACATCAGCGAGGAGCCGGCGCAGCCAAAGCGTGGACCCCCAATCGTGTGCGAAGCAGTGGAATGGACTCTTCCAGCTCCCAGCCAGGACATCGGCAGATATTACTTCAGCAAGCTGGCGGCGAAGAGAGTGAAGCTCAACAAAGCCGCAAGCTCGTCAAAGGAGGGAGGAGCAGGAGCAGGAGCGCAGTAGCACTGCATCAGCTTTGGAGGTGATCAGTACTCCAAGCATTGAGTATGGAAGGCATTCTTCGTTCGGTTCCTGCTTTGAGGCGTTTTGTGTTGCGAGCATCCTGTATTGCGTTTATTTGTTAGCAGCGTTGGAGGCTGCATGCGTTGTTTATGAGCGGCATCCTTCGCTCGGTTGTGTGTTCTGGTGTGATAGAGGAAAACGCATTTCGGTAGTTCCGGTGGCCAGTCAGTGAAGCAAAATTAATCAACACTTGACGTCGACCTTGGTCGATGTTGAGTGTATTGTACATGTCTCAATACTGTGCTTGTTCTCATCTCGCTTCTGCCCCAACATTGTGTAGGGAGTCAATACTCAAACAACACAACTTCGTCCTGAGTTGGTCAAAGCCACTGCGCAGTTGGTAAACATCAAAATCAGGATGCTGAAGGGGTCTGTCGAGGAGAGCCATCGAATTGAGAACACAGTATATCAAGAGAGTACCAACATCGAGGACCATATCACCACATACAAGCAAGTCAACTCAGACATGGACGAGGCAGACGAAGAATGCTTTGTCCACATGCCCGAACCAGAGCTTCTCTTGCGCAACTGCCTCACAGAAAGTTGGCTGCATCACTCGCCAAGTCGGAGATCGCAAGTGCGAGATCTCATGCCCAAACTCGAGGAAATCGGTCAACAACGATCATGATTACATCAAGCCTCCTTCAACCGCTTTGGCATCCAACGTTTCGTTGACCACACATGCAAGAAGCGAATCGATGAAGTCGGCCAAGAACAATGGTCTCGACGTAAGGCCTCCTTCGACCGCTTTGGAAGCGAGGCTCCGTTGACCACGCATTGAAAAGATGCTGACCTTCCTTACAAGTAGCCGGGTCTTGGTCGAATGTGGATCGTCTTGTAATGTTGAGGAAAGAAGGCGCATTTCAGCTGTGCAGTGAGCTTCATCGGGCAACTATTTACGGCGCTGTTGCCAAATCTTGGGCAAAGCTTTCTTGGAGGTGAACTTGAAGAAGAGAGAACGCTCATTCATTGCCCAAAACCTACAGGACTGACATGTCCAATGCCATGCTCGGGAAGTTAGATGTCACCACACGTACAACCACTTTTCCACCAGCCCTTTGACCTTCAAACAAGATCTCTTCGCCACCGCCAGCAAAGCAAAAGGTCAGCTGACATTGCATGGTTCAAGGATGGAAGGCAACGGCATCATAAACGCTACCTAGCTCGGGAGGAGACTCGAGAATGCCGGCGACGGGATGCCGACAGCATCATCTGCCTTGCCGTCAGCCGCCAAGGCGCGAGATGAGGTTAGCAGAGGGTCTACAATGAGCTGAAGCAGATGTTGGACAATCGGAACCACTCGTGGGAGCGACCGTACCATACTACAAAGATGGCGATCTGACCCTCAGACTTCACAGTGGCACTGATGAAGCTCGATGTACAACAAACCTCCGCGCACGGCAGAGTGAAATCTGAATATTCACATACCGTTGTGGCGGGAAGCGCAGCGTCTTTGCATCTCCAACGGCTGCCGCGTCTGTGCATCTCCAATGGTTGCCACGAGCAGCCCATCTACAACGAGGGTCGCCAGCCTTCAGGTCTGGTCGTCGTCTGTACGTGGCTACGCCGTGGAGAGCAACGGAGAGCACTATGACTTCCACGTGGGTAAAGATAGCGAGATGGCAATTTCTGGCGATGGGCCCAGCCTCCATCTCATGTGCGTTTCCATCGCTCATGTGTCATATGCAATGTTCGTCTCGCGGAGGCGGATGCGCGGCCAGTGGGCCAGAGATGCCAGCGACGATGCCGACCAGGGACTTGCGCCTCCCGTCTCTAGCCACCTGGGCGCTCTCAAAGACGCATGTCAGTGTGGGATGAGGAGGCCAAGCCATGGCGATGAGAGGCGGTCGAAGATGAGGAAGACGGCCGGTCTGGGTTGCTGTGTGCTGCGGCGGCGGGCTCTGGATCGTCGTCGTACGTTCGGCGGAGGGCGGAACGAGATGGCGACGGCGACGGGATGGGATCGCCGGGGCTGCGAGGCGCTGCAGCTGCTTGTTCGACAATGGCTTTGGTGTGTATGTAGGCGCCTGCAGCGCTCCGAAGCTGCGCTGCCATTATCTCTGGCTTGTGCGAAGGCCACTTGTGCCTTCGCTACATCCCGGCGGAGGTTGCAAGGGAACCCCGACCAGCGGCGCACGTGCATCTGCGTCTTGGCGCTCGTCGTTGCCCACCGGCCAGACTCCTCCTCCGCCTCTCCACATCTCTCCTTCCCATCCCATGCCACCGCCATCACCTGCGCCGTTGTCGAGATGGCAGCTTCACACAAGGGAAGAGCGCGGCGCAAGAAGCACTGTGGTAGAGCAGGTCCTGAGCTGAGATGAGGATATCTCTGGCCATTCTCCGCCGTGTCTGCCCTCGCGCACTCGTACGGCATGCAAATGACATCCCTCTGGCCATGACGAGCGCGCCTTCGCAGTCCTGCCAACCCGCTGTCTCACTCTGCCTCCAGAGCTTTGCATCCCGGACTGCGACATACATGCTCTCTGCACTGGCTAAAGATCCGGATGGATGCTTGGGCCATATCGCAGGGCCTTCTTTGCGGAAGAGCGCGCATGTTACCGCCATCTGGTTTTCACCATTTGCGCAAGTAGCCCAGTCGATAGGCGCACCCGAACGAGCCGGGTACTCTTCATGCTTCTCAGGCCAGGATGTCTGCGGAGGAGCGTAGTCTTGACTGCCACTGGTTTTCACATCCTGCATACCGCTCTATGCTGAGAGGCTCATTTGGCTTCGGATCATGCATCTGTCTTCATGGCCATGTCGCTGGGTAGTGAGTCTACGGAAAAGCGCAGATTCGTCTGCCGCTTCTCGAGTGTATTATTTCCACCTCTTTATGCTCCAGTATCCATGAACTCCTTTTTCCATGCTTTTACTACGCTGGTTGTGCGAATCGAACTCTGAGGCGCAGATCTGATACTCGCGTTGTGCGCCACCTCCATGATCTGCATGAAGCAAACAGCTGGGCGCGGAAGCCTCATTGCTAGCAACCAGGCCTTGCACTGAATCTAATGGCTGGCTGCAGAAGCCTGCATAACGGTCAGATGTCACACGTACTAAATACCTCCGGGGCTAATGGCTGGCCGCAGAAGCCCGCATAACAATCAGATGTTACACTTAGCCCAAAATGCCAGCGACCGGATCTGCTACTCAGCGTAATGGCTGGCCGCCGAAGCTTGCATAACAACAGATGCTAAACTCAGCCTCATGGCTGGCCGAAGAAGCCTGATTGGCTACAACCAGATTTCACGCTCAGGCTAACGGCAGGCTGCAGGATCCTACAGATCAATCAGATACAACACTAAGCCCTGGCTGCCAAGAATGGATCCTCCTTCCAGTCTCATGGCTAGCTGCAGAAGCTTGATCGCCAATGACCGGATTTCCAACTAGGCTAACGGGTGGCTGCAAAATCCTGCATAACAGCCAGCTGTTACACTCAGCCCTGATCAACAGCGACCGAATTCCGTGCTCAGGCTAACGGGTGGCCGCAAAAGCCAAAATGGCTACGACCAAATGCTACACAACCCCAGATTTCAGGCTGTGGAGTGCGTTCGGCTGGAGCAGCCTCAGTGCCAATGACCGAACTCTACACTCACACTAACGGCTGGCCGCAAAAGTCAAATTGGTAACGACCGGACGTTACACAATCTCCAAGTTTCAGCCCGTGAGTGGCGTCCGGCTGGAGAAGCCTGATTACCAACGACCAGACTTTCCACTCAAGCTAACGGATGGCCGCAAAAGGCAAATTTTGAACGACCAGACGTTACACAAGTCCAGGACTCAGGCTGTGGGGAGTGTGCAAGCTAATGGCAGGCCGCAGAAGCCTCATTGCCAACGATCAGATGTTACACAACTCCAGATTTCTGGCTGCGAGAACTTGCTCACCAGAGGCTGGCTGCAACACCCTTGGTGGCGCCGACCGGATACTACACAACTTCAGTGTTCAGGCTGTGAGCAGTGTTGGGCTGTTCCAGCAAGCTCGTTGCCTCCTTACGGCAAGCTGTCAACCAAAGGCTCGCTACCAATAACCGAGTCTCGCATTCACACTAACGGCTGGCCGCAGAAGACAACTTGGCAACAACCATAAGTTACACGAGGCTCCGCCACATTGTCAGCATGAAGACAAGGAAAGGGAGGCTAATGGCTGGCCGCAGAAGACTGCATAACAGCCAGACTTTATACTCAATTGTCGAGGATTGGACTCGGTAACTTGGCAGGGTTTGTACAAAGACTGATGCTGAGCTAATGAATGGCAGCAGAATCCTACATATTGGCCACATGTTACACTTAGATGCATACTCCGAACTTATTAATGATCGACCTCGGCCTCGCTAGCTCATAGTACTAATGGCTGGCTGCAGGCGCCTGCATAACAACCAGATGTTGCATAACAACACCCGATCTCAGAATGGCATGGCATGGGGGAATTGAGGATAAACTTGGTCGACGGGACAGCTTATTGTTTTGACTTGTAATCAGTCACGGACGAAGAGTAAGATCAAGACCAGTATGTGAAATAACACCTCGTCCAAATAGCACGCAGACTACTTGGCTCTGCACTGCAGATATCGTTTAGCGTTTTCATAGTGTCCTCGATCCGTGCTCAAATGCCCTCTGCCCTACGTATCAAGCCTGCGAGAGACGATCAAAGCACTGGATTGCATACTCTATCTCAAAATGAGGTTTCTACTTCTTCGAGCTCCTCTCTCGCTTTGATTTCTGCTTTGGAAGGGCATTGCAATATTCATGAAGCTAGATCAGGGCATGAGGAGCAACGTATAGATTTCTGAGCTTAAGTTCTACTCAAGCTGCGAGATGGAAATGGTCTGGCGGTTAGTCTCTACTCGAGCATAGCATAGGTTTTGTGTACTCCGGCAGATCTCTTGTTCGTAAAAGCGTCTACCGAGAAGCTAGCGAATCGAAAGACGATATCTGTATTATACCAACTGATGCCGGTGATCTAAGTAGAGACTAGTTAAGGTTCTTGATCACTCTATGCGCTGGCGAGAAATATGAAGTAGCAAGTTTTCAATACGTATTCTGTACGCAGCATAAGGGAAATTGCAAAGTAACGTGGAGAAGTTCTCGAAGAGTAAAGCCTGTTAAGCGTACAAGGCCATAGAGTGAAATCTTGAATATAAGGAACGAACAGGAACTTCGTGTCAGCCTACAAGCGTTTTTGTCTCCAAGCGGAGCTTTCCAACACTCTCGAGCCGGCAATGTGACGAGGAAAATACTCCCCATAGCGACCTTTACCTCGGGTGCTTGTATAGCTTGCATACACAAGTCGTAGGTTGGTTTACTAATGTCCTTTTGTGAATTTGGCAGACAACTTGGGTTGGCATCAAATTATTCTTGTGTCTGGTTTCAAGAATGAGGATGGAACTGCGTATCGTTGCTACAGAAAGCTGATGGAGAACGAAAGTTCAGATTGGATGCGAGACGGACGGCAAGTGAAGTACAATCGATATGAAATGAAATGATCTGGAGATCTAATAGATATTGGTTGAAAGTATGATACAATGTTTACCCACGCCGGTATCAATCTGGCCGTAACGAACAAGCAAGAGCTGTACTTTCTCCAGTGCTCCACGTTGATCATTGAACATTCACACCAGCTGTTGAGGCTTTGAGGCGAAAGTTCCATATGGCAGAAAGGCCGTAGAGCTGAAGGAAAAGAAGCCGAAAGTGGGAAACAACGCCTGGTCGCGGATGGCGAGGCGTGCGAGCTGATATGTGCGAGGGCGACCAGGAAAGATTCTCCCCAGTTGACTGTCATGGTACGGACTCGAGAGGGAAAGGAGTGTCGACCGCCTGTAATGACTGAGACAAAGAGATGGACTCCCGGAAGTACATTGTGTCTTCCACGCCAACACAGATATCCCGTTCTTTGTCGGTGTTGATTTTGGCTAGGGTGATAGGAGAGGCTTTGTTGAATTAAGCCTTGGATAGGAAGAAGTAAGTAGAGATTGAAACAAACTTTTGTCATTGACTTCTACCTCAAGATCAGATGGGCATTCGAGTTCAGGGACAAAAGATCTTCCGTTCCGCCAACCAATCAAATTGATGACAAGAGCTTGAGTATTCCAACATGACGAAAACTTTGCTCGCAACATTAGGACAACCATTGGACAGTGGAAGATTGTATGGATCTTCGCCAGGTCTTAGCCTCCATGTCGCGGAGTCAGGATACTTGCGACTGCCGATCAGTGACCTTGGCTCTCGATACTCTTTTCGGATGGTGGATAGTACTAGCTCAAACCTTCAGAGGCTATCTAGACATCAGTCGTCGATCTCAACAGAGCACAGAGTATCATGAAAGCTGCGCAAACCCCGTATCAGATCGCAGAGAACGTCATAATCCAATCAACCGGATGTATTGGGAAGGTGGCCTGGTGGCCGTGCATGCTATGGGCAACCCAGTACCGTCCGAGTGCGAATCATTCACGGCTACTGTCGGCGACTGATTAAGCGGAGGCTCTGCGGGAGGGGATGTGCTGCACGTGTCCGTACTGTTAGACCCTTGGATCTGTTTGGGACAGGGCAGAGTCATGTCAAGGGTATTAAACTCGCCAATGTTTTCTTTGGAGTAGTCAGACTTGCGCACTCCCAAGTATAAGCCCTGGGCCAGTTCCTCATCCGTGAACGCTCCTGACGTTGGAGGAAGCGAGATGGCTGTGCACCAGTTGCAAATCCACACGATGCACTCAACCGACATTGACATCCCGGGCGCCTGGCCATCTCGGAATTGACCTATTCACAGCGGAGCTCTTGTGATCACGAAAGGCTGGCACTCCCGATGTGGCAATCCGTTGGATGGTCTTTGAGAGTCATCATTCATGTGGCACCGGTATCATACCATGACTCGTAGCGATGCGCTTGGACTTGAAAAATGCCACTGTTCGTACCAGGGTGGCATCATGATTGTGTTGTTCCGATTGCCTGCTGCAGCGACCAGTGGGTCCCGCAATCATGGCTTGCTTCGAGTCATGTTGGACTTCGGTATGCCCAGAAGATAGCAAGACCAAGATGGCTGGAACGGGTGGAGCGCAGACCAGGAATATGGCGAGTAGCGCTGAGGTGCCAAGTAATGGTACGATCAGCGATGCGCTTGACATCGGAGAATGCCATTGATCGTACCAGACTGGCATAATGATTGTGTCGTTCCGATCGCCTGCTGCAGCGACCAGTGGGTCCAGCAATCATGGCTTGCTTCGAGTCATGCTGGAATTCGGCATGCCTAGACGATAGCAAGACCAAGATGACTGAAACGGGTGGAGCGTGGACCAGCAATATCACGCGCATCGTTGAGGCCTCCCAGGACTTCCAGTATTCCGCAGAAGGCATGCAGCAGTCAAGCGCTTCATTCGAAACACTGGTCATTCGTACAGGACCCGAGATAATGCTTGCGGAAGCCCAGGCCGGTCGCTACAGCTGCATACATTGCTTCTGCGCGACCACAGCGTCAGCCAAGTCAGGTTAGGTGCTTGATCGCTTGCTCGCGGAAGTTCCGCGCGTGTGGACGCCAAATGCAAGACGGGACATTTCCCACAAGCTGCAGGACCAGCTTGCGTTGAAAAGTCGGCAATATCGGTGTCGCATCAAGAGACAATGTGACGCTGCATGTAGCCTTCATTAACGCAGATTGAAAGACCGTGCAGGACGTGCGCTGCGTCGACTGTGTTACCAGAGTTGCGCAAGTTCAATTTTGGCAGCGTATCGCGGTTCATCGGAATGGCTGGCATCAGACTGCATGCATGTGACAGCGCTAATTAGTACCCGAGGTGGTGCATGCATATATGATACGCACTTACTGATTGACGTGCAGCAGTAGCGTTGCATTGTGGTTGTTACACCCCCGCAGCCGAGCCAAGAATTCGAACATGAGCTCGACCGGGTCCACGCTCTCGCAAAAGCGGGCTTGACCGGAGACTTCCTCTTGTTCCGTCCAGGGTGAGTTGTGATGGAAAGTGTCGCGACGCTCGTGTAATCTTGTTTTGGTGATTGAAGGTTGGAGAGTGATCTTCCGATGCTTGCATTGACAAAATATGTGGCAGGCGCGAATCCTAGTGGCGATCAAGCCGAACCTGGTAAATGTGGTCGGTCGCTTCCGAGATTCCCACAAGACAGGCGATTGCGGCCTTCGTAGCTTCGGTCTTCCTCCACAATGTACCCATATGGTACCTGGCAGACTGCATCTCTCGTTGTTATGAGCCTCGATTCGACATAACACCATACCTGCCGACCGAGAATCAAGATAATATCCATTCCCCGACGTGGGTCGTCCATCTTCAAGTGATCTTTTGCCTCGGGGTCGAAGCGCTCTCGACTTCAAACACAAGCCCTGCTCAAGATGTGGAGACTCATGCCGCTCGAAGAAGAAGTACAGACTGATCTGTCGAGTTCCAGGGCACTGGGACACGCTGATGCATGACATCCTCAAACGATATGCCCGCGAAAACTGAAGGGTAAGTGCGAAGAAAATCACGCATGAACACGCAGGCCATTGTAACGCAAATCTTCACCTGCACCGAATGTTGCTGTACTCACCAGAGTTGATGCCTGCCAGATGTCACGACTGCATCCAGGGTACGGCCGTGAATCCCAACATCTGTGGCAAACCCATGGCAGCTCAAGGCAATCCCGGTCCACTTCAGTCGCCATTGTGGTATCTGCATTTTTCAATCAGGAAGATGGAGTATTAAAGTCGTTGAGGGCTCGTCCCTTCAATCAATACTCCAAGAGCAACAAAAAAGGCGAACTTCGTCTTGCATTACCAGGTCAAGCAAAGTACACGAGCTTGGAAGCAGCACTCAAACAGTCTGTGGGCCCGAATCAGTCCACAGTATCTCTGATACCCTTACTAACGTTTCGCCAAGTCTCGATCACGAAAATGGGTTTACCGGCGGAGCCCAGCTTGCCGTCGAACAACTCCGGAATGACTTGCAAGCGCTGCCAAAGGTTGCAGAAAAGCTGCGATCGTCAACAACCATGTGGACACTGCAAGGACGCTACTGACTGTGGTCTCGACATCGAAGCATGCACACCCTCAGCACCAGGCTCCTACGGTCGGCACAGAAGGCGCAGAGGGAGATGCCTTGGATGCCGTATGTGTCGCATCAAGAAGAGAAAATGCAGTGGCCCGGCCAATGACAATTCCAATCTGTGCAAGGAATGCGAGTACGCAGGCTACAAACACTGCTCATTCAGTCGAATCACAAAACAGAATTCGAAGCCCGCCGCCACCGCATCTCAACCCGTGGGCGAGTCGAGTTCAATTCCAAGCCCTGAGATGAGCACGTACGCCAGCTCTGGAGCAGAATCCGATGATGATGGACTGGAACATACCGGATCGATTTCTGATTGCGACCGCACTGCACCATCCTTTGAACCGCGCTCACAGACTCCTTACATGCCCCCCTTTACAGTTGATGATGTCGGATCAGCTGTTTTGGAGTTCGATTCACTTCGGTGTCCGACTCCTTACGGCGATCAACGGTCAGTCCCATCACCTTCAGTCGGTCACGATGGTCCTGAGACGCCGACAGCTGTGCTTTCCTGTGCCCACCCATCGCAGTCACGAGCTGCTCCAGCTATGGATATCATCAAGGTGCAAGATGAAGAAAATCCTGGCACAGTGGCGTGCGTTCCACTTGCTCCGGCTACAGTAGCCTCTCGTAGAGGTGATGCTGCTGCCTCCTCCATCGATGCCAGCGTCTCGGCAGCTGCACTTTCACCTGCTCCAGCTTCAAATGCCTGTCCTACAGGTAATGCTACTGCCTGCGTCCCCAATGCCACCGTCTCGGTAACCACATCTTCACTCACTCCAGCTCCAAGTGCCTCTCATACAGGTGATGCTGCTCCCTCCTCCCTCGATCCCAGTGTCTCGACAGCTCCATCTTCACCCATGGACTCCGTGATGGCTAGCCCAGTCGACACTTCTCCACTCGACGAAAGTGCATCAGCTGCCTCAGATTTCGACTCCCGCCCTTCCAGCGGCCAAGACAGCCGGGAGCCGTCTGTTCGCCTCACGAGCCGCGCCACATACGAAGCAGACAAGTACCTCTCCACGCTCCTTCCGCCTCCAGCTGTGACATCCCAGCCGCTTGGTCTCAATGGCGGCGTTTTTGGCGTTTCCATCTGGCGTCCTAGCGATACCAACTGGCGTCCTGCTGAATCTGGTCCTCCACCACCACCGTTGGCTCACTTTCGACCTGGTCCGGCACATGCTACGACAATGATACCGCTGAATACGTCCGGTTCATCTTACTTTCCAGCCACCGCAAAGCTGAACCCGCAGTTTGGGTATCGTTATCATCCCTACTGATCTTTACGACTTTTGCAGTTTCGATTCTTGGAATATGTATATCACAGTTTCCGGTCTGGCGTTGAGCGCGAAGGAACAGCAAGTATTGTATGTATAACATGAGCGGTAACATGTATATTGATATGGTTGATTGAGAATAGCAATTGGGGATCTGGACGGCACGGACAAGGGATCCGGACATCATTTGGACTTGAAGGTTGCTTGGATCTTTTCGAAGCCGGAAGGGAGATAATGTTGGTTATGAAATTTCGGCTGTAGCTTCGCACATACTTTACACAAGACTCTGTTGTTGATATTGACACGTTCTTATATCACCTCATCCGCTACTGCCCGACCACAACCGCCGCAGCACTATGTGTGGATCGCTTCTAACTACAACCCTCCAGAACTCAGACTTCATAGCATGGAGAAAGGAAAGGTTAACCCAGACGCTTCCTGCCTTTCTCTGTCCTTGATTTTGGCAAAATGGCGTACAGGGGTTGAGCCAAAGTATGGTGGCGTCCGGGTTCAGCCATTTGATCTTTGATTGATGCATATGTCCACATATATCAACTTGGCATCACGCAATCTCCTTATCATCGTCCCATCTTCACGAAACTACTCATTCTTCTCTGTGAACCCATGCAAACTCTACAGCATTTTCAACCGCCATCTCAACGAAGGCCTTGTTGAGCTCTTCGACCGATTCTGATAGGCAATGTGGTGGTGACCAGGCGACGTCGACATGGTTTCGATCCATTCTCGTAATGATCCAAAGGCTGATACGTGCTGGCTCCCTGATCCGCCGAAGCAAAGACGAATAAGATGAACGATACTGCGTGCGTGTAGTAGGTTCTTGTCTAAAGCTTTGCAGAGGATGGCACAGGTCATTGAAGCCGCTAGGTGTTGAATTACTCGTTCGTCGCTAAGAATATGCCCTGACAGGCCTCTTTTCACAGCGAACGAGACCTTTCGAATGTCTTCTCATCTGTCTGGACACGAGACTGGGGGAGGCCGTTGACGCGGAACTCTTCTTGGCGTTTTCGGGAAGTCATCTCGTTCGAGATGGCAGGTGGTAAGTGCCTGAAATATCTTGCCTATGGTGGTCGATCGATGAAGTAAACATGAGCATTGAATGGGGCGTGAAGATGAACCTGGACGGGCCCAGATCAGGAGCATCAGAGCAGGGAAGTGTTTTGCTGGTTGTCTTGTACAACTTGTGACTTTGAACGTCTGCCAAGATGTGTGCTCTTCACATAGTGATATAGATGGGCTGAGGACTAACAAGACTCATACAGCGTCCGCGAGCCGGAGTAAAACCGTGGCCATGATCTCGTAAAGGGCTACGAAGCTCAGCACTTTCTTCATACTACGTATATTGCTATTTAGAAGAGCTCAACAACGGATAGAGGTGTATCACCTTGCAAGGCAGAAACTGACTCGCATGGTTGAGTTGCAGTATCAGATTCGCCTCTTGCACATTTTCCGCACCAGATCACTACGGAGTCCTGATACTATCGTTCCATTATCATGCCTTGTATCCAATGTCATATCCGGACAATGCTTCACACATGATGCATTTCACGCTTTTCTGGCCCAGCCTCCATAGATTTCTTGCCCAAGCTATTACTGCGCCATTTGCGCGAATCAAACTCCATTGTATCATGCTCTTTCAATGTATCGGTAAGGACAGGTGGTTGGTGGGCTACTTAATGTGGTAATAACGTCGATCGGAGTTCGCGTGGGTCCAGCTTGCAGCGGGAAGCTGCGATGAACATTCAGTTGTGCTTTTTGGCGGCTTTCGTCACGTCGGGTTGCTTCCACGGCATCGGGTAAAAGAGCCGGTTCATGTCTGGCAAACGATGTCGTAAGACGTCCCGCTCTTTATCCCTATAAGTTGGCGTTAGCACAGGCACAATGTTGCGAGCAGCATAGAAGAAGGCCTACGACATCATTACCGAATCATGCCGGGTCCAGCCTAGATCACGCATTACCGCAGTGCTTGCAGTTGGTTTGGCGAAATCTTTGATGATTGCATGCTCTGCCCAATCTTCTTGGTCGCGAAGGCAATGCAGAATCGTTTTCCAAGGATCAACTTCCAACTCGTAGTAGAGCATGAACTCGCTGTTTCCCGTTGGAGAGAGGTCTTTATGAAGTCGAAGTCTCTGTTTGACAATGACGTGCAGTTTCTCGCGAGTGCAATCGTCGCAGCATGACTGTACATAAGAGGAAAAACCCTTTATTCCCCAGATGAAGAGTCGTACTTTCTCTGTCTGTATATGGTCTGGCAGATCCAGGTAACTCGGCACATGGAAAAGCACCCGAACTGGGCAAATGGATAGCCAAGATCGCAGATGTTCTCCGAATGATTGCATATACTCCTGCTCAGGGATGTCGTGGAAATTGAAACAGACTACGTTGGAGGGTCCTAGTTGAGCTTTATACCCGTCGAGATCCGATACAGCAGATGGCGGTAGCAGAGTCAAGGACGGCAGAAATGTGAAGTCCTCCTTGAAAAGTAATTCATCCACCTCTCGGCGGAGCGTGTTACCGGCTTGAGCTACAGCGGCAATCTGCGGAGCCAGTATGATTTCGCGATTGGAATCGTCCAATAGTCTCTTTACGATGAGCGCGTCGAAGGATGTATACTGATAAATCATGACTCGCAGCTCGGGCGGCAGTCCGTAGAGAGGGCAGCATGAGGGCGGAGCAGTATCTGTCGAGGATGAAAAGCTTGGAGTAGACAGCACTCTCGTCGAGACTGCCAGATCTTCCCTTTTTGTCTCGGTCGCGTCTGCCGATATAGAAGAATTGCCGCGCGCTGATAAGCCGATTGTGTCTTGAGGGTGCGTTCGTATGCCACTTTGCGATCGTACAAGTGAGGATGAGAACCTTCGTTCCACATTGAGGTCATTTCCGCCTGCGTAGCCGGGGTAGTCCTGATGCCTCAACCAACGCCAAAATCCTTTGGCTGTGCCTTCGTAGGGATATCGATGGACGTGGTAGTCGAAAAAATTATATTCAGAGCGCCGATAGTAGTAGTCAAGAGAGACACTGTTGCCGTGGCCCAAAGAGACTTCGAGTTTGCCTGCAACGACACTTTCAAACCAAGAAAAGGGGCGCAAGAGCGAGACGTGTGGACGCAACACTCGCGCTTCAGTGATGCCAGTCACTTGGGCCACATCATCGCAAATCGTGCTATCAAGCTCTTCGTCAAGGCGTTGGCGTCGAGTTACTGGAGGCATGATGATGGTGATGGTGATGGTGATGGTGGTAGGTTGTTGTTGAGTAGAATTTGTGGAGGATTGAGTTCAAGTGTACCAAGCCGGAACAAACCGAGGCGAGAGTGGACCTCCACCGCAACTTGCTCTCCGTCCACGTCTACCTCGCTGCTTGACTTCTCGCCGGTATTGAGTGATTTCCTCTCGACGATTTCGCCCCCGAATGGCAGCTACGATGATATTACGACCAGATTCGGGAGTGAGTCTGGCTATGGCCGGCTCTCGTAAATACCTCCATCGCCGAGGTTGGCTCGGCAACAGCAACAGCTGCCTCTGAAACATGATTGGAGACAGCTTCGATGTCCCATTCTCTGTCCAGCAACCCCAGATTTGCAGTCCAGCCACCTGCTACAACGCGTGGTTTTGCGATGACTTGTAGCAGCGATTTCGCTCTGATGGCAGTAGTATCTCCTCAATGGCGAAGGAGAAATGCGGGATGACACAGCATACGTGCGCCCGTGCGTCTAGCATACCTCCCGACCGCTAATCCATTCCGCTTCCCAGCCAACTGTGAGTATGGCTATGTATCACCTGGTCAGACAATCTTAAAGCCCAAAATCTCACAAACCTCATTCTCATCACTGTTCGATACCCAAGATCTCTCAGAATTCATACTCATCACTCTTCAACGCCCGAAATCTCCCAGAATTGACTCTCACCAACATTTATCGCCCAAGACCTCTCCTTCATTCCCATTGGGAACAATGCCAACCGTTCGCACGAAAACACAGCCGAAAAACCTGCCCGATAACTACTGGTACTTGACGATTTCAGTATCCAGGCCAGATCTCACTGCCTGGTTGGATGCCAAGGGCGTGAGCTACGCCAAAAGTGCGACAATGCAAGACCTGCAAGCTATCCACGTCCGTCATCAGCGTGGATTTCTGGACTACGCCAAGTGCAGTTTGGACGAATTGCACCGCTTTTGCGCTGACCGTCGCCTAAGTCCACTCCCGGAGCCCGCATCGCGTAGCAGCTCGCGGCGGTTCAAACAGCTGTTGGTCAATCACCTCGAGACTGCAGATGAGGACGTCACGTTCGACAGGTTCAAAGACCTTCCTGAAGAAATTCGCCTCGACATCTACGACCTCTATTTCTGGGACCTCGAAGCCACTACGAACGAACATATTTGGGACCAAGGAACTCACGGTCCATGCTACCACCCCAACAACAGTGTCCGAACGCAGCCTCCGATCACCACAGCGTCTCGGCTCGCTCGCAGCGAGTCTCTAAAACCCTTTTATGAGATTTGCTCATTTCGATTCAACGTTCCACAACTGGGCCGGGGTTTCGTAGAAGTCAGCACAGGCCGCTTCCTCCTAAGGGCGCCGCAAAGCGTACTGGATCGAGTCCAAAACATCATCCTCGCCGGCGAGGTCTGCACCGACTATGAAATACCACTCCTTTGGGCAGTGGCAGTCTCCAAAGGGACAGGAAAACAAGACATCGAGGAGATAAGCCTGCCTAGAATCTCAACAGTACGGACGCAAAATGTGATGCACCAACGAAAGATTGCTCTGCAATGGCCATATGAGTCTGGTACTCTGGAAAATGGAGAAGCTGTTGCATTGTGTATCAGGCACGAATTGCGGTATCGATTGCCTCTTCCTCCAGGACCAGATGAGGTTGTACCGAGGAAGTTTAGACTGTGTAGGGAATACCATGATGCGATGCCGTTGTTTTTCAGTTGGATTCACAGAGAGCAGGAAGAGGAGGATGGGGAAGATAGGGAAGATGGGGAAGATGGGGAGGAGAACGAGAACTAAGCAGAGACACAACGTTAGCCAAGCTGAGACTACTTGACCAATGCTTGAGGTTGCCCGGTTGAATAGATCGAATAAAGCTATATCTTAGGTAGCACGTTCATGAGCCTATACCTTGATTCTTTTGTTTCATGCCGCGCCATGCAGCTGCTACAAATCAAGCTTGCTTGCCTGCGCTTTGTCCACAGAGGACGATGTGTAATGTAGAGCATAGCCACTAACTACTGCACGAGCCATACTCACCTTCGATCCTTCAGGTACTACTCCATCTGATCACAAGCCGAAAAGTAAGCCACGTGTATGCTTCGACCTCGAGGAACGATCTTCAAGACTTTGTCACTGGACTCTGCTTCGGGTGCTAGGGATCCAAACCTTGAGCAAGTTCTCCGGCTTAATTTCTGGCTAACACATCCGTCCTTGGAGGCAAGCAGCGATCATATCCACAAGGGTAAATTATGCTGAGTTGCCTTGCCACATCGTCTCTCGGGGCGGCTTCATAGGGGCATCGCGATTCGCTCAATTACGCAAGAGGCCAAGCCGAGAAGTGAAAGCAGTACTACTGAACCTGAATCTGGAGCACATATGGCCGTGTCAATCAGAGCATGCATGTGCTGATTCAGGAGCGCTGTTCTTGGTGTCGACGAGATCGAGGTTGATATTGGCACTTCGTCATTTGACCTTTCTCCCCAACTTCGCATGGCACTTCTCGGACTACTCAGTACTCTGAATCCACCATCTTCTCATCTTCATTGCCGACCTCGCCAGTCGCACGGCCAGTGACGACGAAGTCCTTGTTCTTCGCAAGGAGCAGCTTCAAGGCAAGGCCAGGCGAGGCTGATGCAGAGTCCAGAACGGAGGTGAGGAGGCTGAGACCTGAAGTCCATGCAGTCGTGTAGCGTGCCGCGGCTGAAGGAGGAGGTTGAGCTTGGCATCAAAGCTACCGAAGAGGGCAGGAAACACAATCGAAGAGCTACTACTAGAGCCAAATTCTGAGCACAGAGCGACAGCCGAAGCCTGCGATCCGGAGGTGCTGTTCTCATTCTCCTCCCACTCCGTAAAGCCTTTGCCGAGATCTACAACATCACTTGATCCTCCACCACCGTCGTCAACAAGAGTTGTGTATCAGACCACGCCAAGCGGATCCACAAGCTCGATCGTTCAAGCTACTAAAGAACACCGAAATCAGCGTACAAGCTCTGATATGAGCACGTCTACCACGTCTTCGACCAAGCATGCGAGTCGAGAAGGTAGGATGCCGATACTAGGCTGGGAAAGCCTTCGAGGACATCGATCCCCACTGCATATTAGATGATCGTGGATCAAGAGAATGCAGCAAAGTCCAGTCTTGACACAGGAGCCTGGTGAGTTTGGAAGAGGAGAAGCAAGAAGATGAGAGGTGGTATGAGCACGAGGATTAGATTCTAGATGGCTGTTGCTGAGTAAAGTTTGGTCATCCGCGGTGAGAGTCCATTGATAAAGTTGTTCCAATACATCAAGGCATGTCCATTCGGCGTAGTCTTCGCGTTTCATGTGGTCCAGGTCTGCTGGGACATGGGAAACACTCGGGTTTGGCTGATATGTCCATTCTCGACAATTTGCATTGGTCGGCAAGAGAGTTTCCGTGTAGCTCATCTGGGAAAACATCAGGTTCATGGAGCTGGCAGGGACTTGATGCTCAGAGGCTGACTCCCAGAGGCGCGAGCACAGAAGATGTCAGCTCGGATTATTCTTGCGCCTTAGTTTGTGCGTCGCTCTGTACTCCGCCGCGAGCTTGAACAACAACTTCTGCCATCTCTTCATTGCCATTCTCGACCTCATCAGTCATACGGACAGTGGTCCTACGGTTCGAATTCCACCTAAGGATCTCCTCCATAGCGAGTTGAGGCCGATACACAGTCCAGAATGGAGGAGATGAACCTGGGATGTGGAACTCGAACGAGTTGATGATGGAACGACTAGCGTCGCTGATGATATCTGGCGGTTGAATGACTCCAGGTTCGTGTGAACTCGATCCCAGCCAGGCTTTGCGGAAGCCACGGACATTCCCATTCTCAATGGCTGCAACAACTGCATCCATGTCGTACACATGGATTCTCTGCGTGTCATGAGCAAGGCGGGTGGTGTCGCATAGCCGTATGCGGAAGTTGCCGCTAGAGTCGTCCATGTAGACATATACAGGATAATCGGCTCGTGAGGCCAACAGTGGATTCCGGAAAAAAGTAACCAAAGCAAGGCTGGTATCGTACGACATGTCCTTCTGATCTGGATATAGACGTCTGATTGACCAAGTGGGACTGTCGAAGTCCTCTGGCCCATCTCTAGGTGGAGCAAAGTGCCTTCATTCGTTCATCAACTATCGCCTTTTTGGGATTCTTTTTGCCTGGCTCGAGCTGTGACAGTTCCTCCACCAAGTCGACTTGACTGTACGTGTGAGAATCGACGTGCGAGCAGTCACTGCGAACCTCCAATTTTCCATTGACAACGTGACCGAACACGGCACAGGATGACGTGCACTTCTTGCGTGTTTCGATCATAAGGCGAGATGTCAGGCGCTCGAAACGCTTGTTGATGTAGTCATGGGCAGTATCGAGCGGGATCGGTGGTGGGTAAGCCATCGTGGGCGTCTATCGTTGGTGAGTGGCGTGATGGAGCAGAGAGGTGTGGTGTAGAACAGCTAGACACAGTTCTGTTGACTGGTCTTGTTGGTAGATGGAGGCACAGTGAGTGTGTTCTTTGTGCCGAGAGGAGAAGACGCCGCCTGCGGAATGCTGCCAGCTCCACACATGCCATTGTCATCAGCACATATTGTTCTTGGCAGCCAGCAAAACCATCACCAGTAACGACACTTCTGGATTGTCGAATAACTTGGGTCTCCTGATGCCTGGCGCATGGATGCATTGAGCGAATGCCAGACGGATGATTCTGCTTGCTGAATTTGGCTATCCTCGCTGTTAACGAATGTAATCCAGATCCCATGACCTCATATTTCCACCACGTGGCAATAGACCATGGAACACGTCAAAAACTGCTCCGTCGGCCTGTGTGAAGCGTCGTGCCAGAGAAGTTGGCTTTTGATCTTGCTGCAATGCCGCTGGACCATGTCTTCCGCGGGCATAACCACTTGGAGCATGTGAACAGCCGATAGTCGGGGTCCATGGAACTCGCGTGGTGTTGTTTTCAACCAGGACTCCGTGGTTTTCATCCAATGCCAGGTATGCGTAGTACCTGGACCCGTTGATTCGGAAAGCCTTGAGGTGATGCATCGTGCAAGAGAGCTCAGGCGGCAGGGCATGGAGGTTCTGCCAGCACCTTGCGATATCTTGAAAGACCATCGAGGGAGAAGGTGAAAAGATCGTGTGGAGCGATGTGGCAGTATCCACAGGCGATCCAGTCTCGATGATGGCGGGATCTTGCTGCTTGGTATCGAGGACAAGTAGTGCAACTGCCCTGCCAGAAGTATCACCTTCACTCCGCAGCCTAGGCTTCATTTGCCAAAGGCGACGATGGCCTGTCATGACGGTTCCATGTCGCGGTGGTGTCGTACATTTCGGTCGAAATGGATTGAGAAACTCTGCTCCAGGAGGGGTGTAGCGAACGGTATCGTGGACAACTGACTGGGAAATTTTGGAAAAAAAAGGTTTCTCTTCCGATCGCTCTCTCGGGGCTGTTTTGCGGTATCTCGGTAAGTACGCTCATGCAGTGTGAGCTTCATGTCGTTGGGCCATCATTGAATTGACATTGAAAGAGGTCGCCCACCAATGTGCCAGGAAGCGTGGAGGTGGCCGGCAAGCCTACAGCTTGGATTCCACCGAAGGGCCGCGCAAGTTTGTCCTCAAACCTCTTCATCTGGCTGAAACCTCTGCTCAATGCGCTCCGGGAGACTCCCATATCCATCATGGGTACATGCTACATCTCTTCTTCGGCCTTCCTGGCTTCTCTTTGCGAGCATGAGCTGTGCCATTCTCCATGAATGTAGTCGTCAAGCGACAGATTGCCAACTGAGAGTCTCTGTAAGACGTACGTGTTCTCATTGGCACGGCCGCATTTTGACGAAGCGGCTGTGCATCTTCAGGTCTGAGCGGAGCCATGAATAGTCAGTGGCGATGGCAACAGTGCGAAAACGATTGACGGCGGCGGCGGCGGCGATGTTAACGCTGCCAGTACAATACTTTGCAGCGGTGGAGGCGGCGTCGACGGCGACAGCAGAGAAAGAAGTGCAGTCACTAAGATGTGCTTTCGACTTCGCCAACCCCAGGTTGAGCAAGGCGGAGCGGCGGTGGTGGAGCGGGGATGGTGGAGCGGGGATGGGCCGGAACTTGAGATCATCTTGTTGATCTTTCTTTCTATTACCTTCCATATCATTGCAGCTACTCATCTATCTCACCTCTAGTATGAGCCGGATCAGTCGCCAAATTAAGCTCTTCGAAACGAGATTTGATGTATAGAGATCTGTGAGAGCGCACCTTACACATCTCGAAAGATCCTGCTAATCCCGATGCGCAATGTCTGCGTAAGCAATCACGCCTACCTGCCTGCCTGCCTGCCTGCCTGCCTTCACCGGAGGTTGCCACGATTCGAGGTGCGGCGGTCTTGATGAGCGCAACTCGTCCGACCGGTTCTTCAAGCAGAAGCCAGGATGGCGCGAAGCACTCAATTGTGCCAAGAAACATACAATACATGGACTCGTTATCACTTCGCTGAATCAACATCTCTGTGTACAGCTACGGAATGCATGTCGGCCAAAAGACAAACCTTCCGGCCTTTAGTCTATAAGGTCGGCCAAAGCACATCAGTACGTGGTTCAGTTTGGGAACGCTCGAAGAGCTATTGAGGGCTACGAGATGTCCCGCAACCACCGTTCACGATAGCGACGTCAGCAAGCGAAAATCGCCACCGAGCTCGATGAGGTGCCAACCTCGAGACTTGCTGACTGGCACACAATCTGAGGAAGCGCTCAAAGATCACCGATCTTGGGTGACTCCACGGCAACAACTCTAGAAAGCATCTGGATCTATCCTCATCGACAGACAAGATTCTCCAGATTCCGGACCTGGCAATTTTCCAAGAAAGCAAGCAAGCACAGTAGAGCCACGGAAGCTGTGAAGGACATGCAGACTCGTCGTGACCTTGAAACCATTAAGACATGCCCAGGGACACACAATGAACCTCTTGGATGCGTCTATTGAGGCGACATTTACGACTCTGTATAGCCGAAAGATACGCACGAGTCGCCTGGTGCGCCTGCAGTGCATGCCCATCTCCAAAGGGATCCACTGCTCAGAAAACGAAGGCTGGTCACAAGTTTCGCGTACGATTGAGCCTGGCGCACGCCAACCAGAAGCTGAGCTTGAGAGCCTCGTGCGCAGAAGGAAAACTGTGAAACATGAGAGCTCGACCAACCGAACCCCACGCAGTGCCTTCACATGACATATACAGCTAGTAAATCACTGCAGCCAATTCCATGACTCCTGAGCAGCGTGTCAAAACATATGCTACGTGTAACTAGCAACATGGCCAACATGGACAGCTCTCGGTGGTGTCTTCACGCTACGTGTAGCTCGTACCGTTCAGGTAACGAACGCTGCTTCTGATCTCCTCGTACGATTGAGCTCAAAGCACGTCAGGCAGAAGCTCAGCCCGGGGCTCCCATGTTCAGATGGGATGAAAAAGGAGATTTCGAGTGTCCAAATCTCGTACGGTGCCTCTAGACTACAGCTCCAGCTGTCATATGACTGCGCCCAACTCCAAAACTCTTGAGCAGCATCATAACACATACTGCAGCTTGCTGCCCAGTATACGGACAACTAGGGCAGCCTTCGGAGAGATCCTCACGCCACGTGAAATTTTACATCTTCTCCAATCCGGACAGTGTGCCCGTACTTTCTAAAGACCATCCTCGCAGAACGCACTTGCATCTTGGTTAACATTTTCAAGAAGGTGCTGGGCAGCTGAATACACTGGCTGCCTTTCTCCTTAGGCATCATCGCTCTCATCTTCAAACACTCGACCGGTCCTTCTGCACCCCTTTTGCTACGATCACGGTCGACCACTGCCATCGCCTGGTTCAAAAAACGCACAGATTCAATATACCCGCCAAATGACTTCGTTCAAGCCGCCTCCAGCCTCTTTAGCAGCGTCTTCCGAAAGATACTGCGGCTGCACTGACGTTCTTACTACGAGCTTACAACGACTTCTGCAAATCGGCTGCGTAACGAGTAGCCGAATACTGCCAAGTATGGCGAGCGGTTGACTACGGTGTCTGATGAGGCCCGATGGGCATGGAATAGAGGCGCGCAGGATTGGCCGGTGGCGGAAGCTGCGCTTGTTGCTGCTGCGGTAGACTCGGCACACAAGAGGGAGACGCTATCGCAACAAGACCTCGCCAACTTCCAGCCTACGACGTGGGCTCGTTGGCAGTTCTGGAGACGTTCTGGAAGCGTGTCAAAGTTGTCATTGACGGAGTGAAAGACGTATACGAACGTGGAGACGGCATGGCATAGCGACATTCAGAGAATCCGAATCAAGTTGCCATGACGGCAGGCAGAGGTGCAGCAGAGTAAGGGATGCTGTAGGCCGAAAATCGATCTGCGGACTTCTTGCCGAGTTTTACATTCCATGAAGACGCCTCTCAAAACACAGATGCCACATTTCCAGCGACATGCGCCGACTCAACATGGCTCTCGTCGATCGCTACAGTGAATCGTAGATACTACACGATACTGAGAGCACGCCTTTCCCTGTGCGGGCATCAGAGTGGCATCACACAAAGGCCTTCAAAATTCCGACCGCATTGGGCTAGTTGGCGCCTCTGCCTTTGTACTTCATGACCCCCGCGGTCTTTGAAAAACCATCCCTCCTTCGCCAGCGACTCGAGTTCATACCGACCTACCATCTCTGTGGACGTACTGATCGCTATGGAGGTGACCGCTTCCTCCGACGACCGGCAAGCTTCCATGACACACATGGCAAAACTCCTCCAGGGTCACAGCAAACTTCGCTGCCCTGTATGCTCCAGTCGCACCCACACCGACCGTGCCAAAAACGCCGATGCCTATCATGCCGCTGGCGATATCTTATCTACACTGTTCTCTGGGAAGATGGATGACTACACCGCTGAGCTCTTATTGTCTACTTTCGCTCGCATTCAACTTTGCGGCAGTTGTCGACATACTCCTGAAGCCGAACAGATCTGTCAGTCGTTGACTGCTATCTATCTCCTGCGTTGGAGGCACATTCAGGTATGCATGGACTCATCACGGGAGCGACCAGGAGAGACGTATTGACCTGAAATTGCAGAAGCAGAAGAACCAAGGTCTTGTCGACTTGACCACATTAGATGATGAAGAAGATAGTGAGAATACTTCTTCGGATTCAGCTTTGCCAATGGACCGAACAACAGAGGACGAGGACACTCCGCGCTGCCCGCTTCCAGCAGCGAACCAAATGTATGAGCGGCGGCCATGCGCATGTGTATGCTCTGCCAACTGTGGCGACACGTTTGAATATGGTCATAGTCTACGTTGCCCCGAGTGCAGGAGTCCAATCCATGTACAATGTTTTGCCAAATTGGCAGCCGCTCGCAGCGCAGACATGGACTGGAGCATATGGAGCCGTCCGGGAGGCGTCGAGGAAGATGTCAAGGTTCCGTGTCCAATGTGCAGACATACCTTGGCAGAAGTGCCACGAAGCCAGGACAGCGTGAGTCTTTTCAGGTTGGAGAATGGTGAGGACGAGTTCCGGCGCCTGGAAGAGGTTCGACGCGTGAGACCGAGAAGACAGTGATTTTGCCGACCTTCCCAACATCTCGTTTGGTACAACACCATCCAGCTTGTGCGAGAGGTAGGAAAGATCAAGGGGAGGCTTTGGGCAGTGGGTGAGCATGTCCGAATCGGCTGTCATGGCGATGACAGTAAATTGAAACACTCGTTTCGGCAACGCACTGACTCACACTTGTACTCAACCTGCCCATGCATTCTCCATGGCAAGAAAAAAACATATAATCATGAGAAACGGATTTGATACATGGATTTAGGTAGCCTCTTAGGCAGTTGCAGTTAATACATTCATGCCACAGTTGCAACGCCTCTTTGCAGTCTTTTTGCCGCGCCTGGGGAGCAGCAAGGCGTGAGACTTATTGAGCAGCAGGCCGGAGAGCGAACTTGGTGGCGAAAAGCTCAGCTGCTCGAGGATCTCAACAGTCCGGTCGAGAACCAAAGAAGCGTCGAAGTACTTCTCGCAGACTATCTTCCTCCTGCAGCAAGACCTTACCACGCTGGTTCCCGAACACGGCAGGACGGCTTCACAGCCGCCGCTCCTCCTCCGAGGCAAAGAAGCGTATCTCATGGACAGGACTGAACAAACACTCGCCAGATGCACCCGCATCCTCAACCAGCTGAAGCACATGCAACTCTTCCTTGGATAGCTTGTACAAGCAGTTGAAAGCACACCACACTGGACACCATAGCTTGGAGGAACAAACGAGTATCGCTGCGGCTCGCAGGTTTCTGGACTGGCCTTGCCACCACCAACCAGACCATCAAGAGGTTCTGGGTGTAGGGCCGTGACGAGAGCACTGATACATAACTCCTGTAGGACCTCCTTGAGGAGTAGAGAGAGAGCATTGCTGCTTGGAGGCAACTTTTGTCTATCTTGCGGACTTGAGGTACTCCAATCTGGCATCTTCCCCAAGGACCGGTCAGTCCTCCGCTGTCTGCATACTTGATTCTCTTGCCACGACTACGCAGCCAATCAGTGTCAGCTGTGCGAGAAATCACATTGAGCGCCTGTATGAGGAAAAGGACTTTGCGAAAAGAAGACTTCCATGATCGAACATCCATCTATGCGAGACAATACGGAATGTTTCTAACCGGGCCTGAGAGCATATACCAACAGGTCGCCGCATTTCAGCTACGCACAACATAACAAACCAGAGAGCGAAGGAGAAGATGCAACGTTGCTGCGGGAAAAGAAGGAGGATGAGAGGATATGCTCGAGACTTTCAAGGTGTAGGCCACTCGCCATTCCTTGATTGAGCTCCATATCGCTTCTGAAGGCCTGATCCTGCTCTCCCTGATCTCTTTGACCAGTTTCTTGGCTCCCCGTATAAGCCATAGCCTCCCAATACCAGCTGTACTTCATTCGCTAAAGTCGGGGATGGAAGATATTCTCAGCTTCCAAAGCAGACTTGATTAAACTGCACAACATCAAAGGTCCGCTTGCTCTCGCTCTTCTCGAAATCCTTAAGAATTGCCCTGGCTTCTTGTGCGAGCCGTAACTCTCCTAATACTAGCTCCACTGCCTTCCTGGAGGTGACGGATGGGAGCCATACTCGACTTCTGACTTGGTTGAGCTCAGTACCATCCGAACGTCGCTGCTGAAGTCCTGAACACGCTCCTTTGACAGTTGACATGGATGCAATGCACTACCGCAGTTCTCTGAATACTCGCTGAAATCGGACATGGAAGAGAGCATTGACTTACCAAGCAGAAAGCGATATTCTTGTTCCATCCATGTCATGGAGCCCGTCTCGCATTACTGAGCATTTGCGGCTGGCCGGTCAATAGACATCGAAGAAGTTACAGATTGAGATAGACGATAGGAACGAGGAAAGTTTATCCAGACGACGACATGTCACTGTTTCATTCGTACCTCAAGCACAGGAGAAGGTCCGACGAGCTTTGGGTGAAGCTTCTTCATACTGTTCACGACTGGTCTTGTATATACTTCACGGCATCGATTACTACACACAAATAGATCGCTCCGGCCAAGATGACCTGGTCGACGAGGATGGATTCTCCAGTAAGCCATTTGCATGTTTGAGTCTGACTTGCGTACAACATGGCAAAACGAGGCGCATCTATAACACCGATAGTCGGCCAGATTAGGTCTTTTTCTTCAACTCGTTCCTCATTGATGCCCATTGCTTGAGAAAGAGGACGAGTCGCCCATGGGGAAATCTCTGTGTCGGATCAGATATGCAAGAGGATACCGAGCCGTACCGTGATGTTGTTGTCCGTAAGCATAGATCCCTGATAAGGGTGTTGTCCGTATGCAGTCGCCAGCTGCTTGATTGTTGGGATCCAATTTAATGCCCAAGTTTGAGCAAGGTGCAGACTCACGTTGGCAAGCCAGTTGTTCTCTCGTACTGTCAAAGGTGATGTTGGAGGGATGCCGGACGACGAGCCAAGATCATTTTGAAAAGCCGTCCTGCCTTGTACCTGAATCTTTTGTCTTCCCCCAAAGCAGGCTCTTTTACAAACTTCACTCTACTCGAATCAGAATTTAGCACGCAGCGCATTCGTCAACGTCGGTATCTCCTCTTTTTCTCCACACAGCACGTGCATTCTGCGTCGACTGGTATTCGGAAGCGAATGTATAAAGCATAGGTAGCTGCTGGTGGAGGCCTATGTAGGTACTATCAGAAACGTAAGTCGAGTTTGGAAGGCACATGCAGGTCGGTAGTATAGACAGGTAAGGGTGTTGATGGAGTTGCATGGCTTGGTAGGAAGTGTATGCGCATACCATATTCACGACGAGTTGTTTGTCAAGGGCCTGCTTGGAGAAAGATTGATTTGTGCTGTATCCAACTTGCTGATTGTGGTCAGCGATACCTTCTCGAGCTGTGTAGATGGAGGGCGTTGAGAAGATAGACGAAAGTGTCAAGGCACAACTTATGACTTTGATATTGAATCATTATTAGAAAAGCTACGTAAACAATCTCTCTCGTAGTGCGTGAAAGTAACGATGAAGAGACAGACTATCAGCATCCAAGTAACAGAAGGAAACTCCCCTCATCCTCCCTGCTCGCCTCGACGATTGTCTCTGCGGAGACCAGACCCTCTCACTTTTGATGGCCAAAGTTCGTCATCTCCTTCCTTTCTTTCGAGCTCGTGCCGATTCATATATAGCCGAAAAGCTTCCGCGTTCCAGGTTGAGTGTAGTACCAATCTCGTCGATTTCTACTATACTGGAAGTATTCGTCCATAGAGCTGCCTTTTACACAGTCGCGATGAGCTGCAGCCTCTTCCAAGTTGATTGGATTGGCATTGTGCCATTCCCAGATCAGGTGATTGTAGTGGTTCCGATAATGCTCACCCTGGGCCATCATAATCAAACTTGGAGACGCTCCAGTCCACATGCAATGACCCAGCCTCTTTCTTACCCACTCTCCTCGGCACGTCATCTCCACGTCGATGGAGGGCTTCAGATTATGCATGGTCTCTTTTGCATTGTCCATCCATCGTTTGACGTAACGATCAAGAACCTTTTGGGGATGTGGGCTGGTCTCTAGGTGGAAGAGAATCTCCTCACTTTCACGTTGGACCAGATTTGCCCATTGCTCGCGTCTGTCTTGAAAATGTGCTTGGCCTCGAAGCCAGCATTCCATGTGAGCCTCGGTGAGAAGGAGCATGGCCATTTTCTGGCGTTGAGATTCAAGCCACTGAGTGGTCTGTTCGAGCTCTTTCTTCGTAGAATGCCGAGGTCGCCACTCCCAGTGTGCAAATTTTTCCACTTCCTTGTCGATGCTTTGACCCTGTTGAACGGATTGCTCCAACACTCCTTCCACTGCAGCCACAAGCTTTGTCGGTGGAGGCTGGGATGCGATCTCATACATTTCCGAGAGGATGGCTTCGGCAGCTTCTCTACCATTTCTACTCGGCATGGAAGGATCGACGTCGGTGCCTAAAGCTCTGTAGAGTAGAGATGCCACGGGGTTCAAAGGCTTTGGGGCGTGCCCAAATGTTTCCTTAAAGATCTGATCAACTTTGCGTGTGAAGTTCTGCTCGGCTGCATTTCCTCGAAGCCGTCCGTAATTGGTCGTGTATAGCTCGTTGCGAAACCAGGAATGGGAGTCGTGTTCATCTTGCAAGAGCCACGCGGTTTCATTGTGACGGGAATCGTATGGAACAGCCATCGCGGCGTCGCGGAGGTCAATTGCGATGGCGCAGGGTACAGTGTAATGTGAATGATCATCGTCAAAGCCCAGTGGCACGATGTATTTCAAGACCAAGACCAGTCCCGTAACGATAGCGCCAATAATAGCAGAAAGGAGGAGAACGTAAATACATTTCTCCCGTGGTGGTAGCTGGGCAAAGGTGATTTCATTCGGCGGCGGCCTATTCCCGGCGAGGCGTGTGGGAGAAGAGAAGTGAGCGCTGCGTGATCTGGGCCGCGCAGTGCGGGTAGATCGTAGGCGCGGCATTTGCGAGGTATCAGCCATTCTGTCGTCTCCCAATTGTTGTTGTTGTTTGTGTTGTTGTTGTTATGAGGAAGAAAGTGTTGCGCTGTGCTCTGCTGTGCTGTGCTGTCGCATGCTTTGTTGTGACTTCGTATTGTTCTCCTTGCGTCACAGGAATGCCAAGCTCAACTTCCTTGACGCAAACGGCTCGTGGCCATGAATGGTCTGGAACTGACCATCAAGAATTGTGGGAAGAACTGCCGAGGCTCAAAAGTCGACGTACTGAAATTGAATTTCATGGTTTGTTCTGGTAACGGAGGTGGCTTTGCAAACAAAGCACACACGGACGTGGAAAATACTGGCAGAGTCAGCATCAGGCGCATTCAACATCGCAGGTAGTCAGCCTATGTGGGTGTGGGAGCTGTCGTCATGATAGTAAGGTGCGGCAGGCGCAGGTGAATAGTGGAATCTGCTGCAGGTGGGTCTGGGTCTGCCCCAGCACAGGGTATTTCGCGGCCCAGCGTATCGGAGACTCTCCGCGAAGCTGATGTACGCCACGCAGTCCTCACGCGGATGTGATGATCGTGATACAATGCGACCAGACGTCCGTACTGCTCAACGTATAATGATGATGTAGCACACTTATCAAACGGGGTTTGAAAGTGCTCGCCGCAGGATTCAAAGTCCTGCAAATAAGGTTCTTGGTGAACGCCGCTTAGGCGAGCCACCATCATGGCCACAAAATCCGAAGTTGCACATGTCAGGTGTTGCTGTCGAGTGCGTTCGAAGCGGACCAGTGCATTTCATCTCCAACTCGAGCAAGCAAGTTCCATCATTGAAGGACAAATGACCGAGCGTGCAGAATCACACAGAAAGCCTACAGTGAACATGAACGGAATAGAAGCTGGCGCAACTGACCACGTATGATACGAGTGATGCCAAGAAAGTCACAGCGTAACTTGGCCTCGCCTACTGTCCCGGCATCCCCGCTTGCTCGAGCGAATCTCATCTCATCTCCATCTCCATCAAGTCCTCCTTTCTCCTTGTCTGCAATTTTCATCATTTATACTCTTATTCTTAATCCTCTCCTCGTTCTCATTCGTGTTATCATTATTGTCTTTATTGCTACACTAGTTTCGGACCTTTCATTACTGTGCTACTATGGTGAGCCAGGACGCCATCGCGATGAATCCAGACACCTCCAACGCTCCCGGATTTCAGGCGACCTGGGACCTCGCTCGGAAACTTTTCAACCTCGGAAAACGGAAAGAAAGTCTTGATGCATACAACCGCATCATAACAGATCTGTTGGAGGAGAGCAAAGAGTGCGACACACGCTTTCTTACAGTCGAAGCCGTCATCAACCTAAGATTTCCCGGGAGCAGGTTACCTACAACCTCTGCTTTCGCTACTCGCATCCGCCGAATCGCCGACAGTGATGGAGAGTCCAGCAAGAGGTCCGGGAGATCCAGCCGGCATATCGCGCTCATTGCTTCAATATGGTCACCAGAAGTTGTCGTACATTACGGATGGTCAGATCTGGGCCCAAGATTATTGGAGTGCCTCGGCAGACTTGCGAAACGATACCAAGACTTCGAGGCAGACTTCGTACCGCGTGCCAATACTGTGCTCATAAAGAGGCATGAGCAGTCCATGTCGAATTTCAGAGTCAAGTCCATACAGCAAAACCGGAACCAGAAGTCGCCTTTTATACCAGAGGATTTGCGTAAACTGGATACAGCAACAATGTTCGAGATGAATACAGATCGCCAAGAGGTATGGGTAAACGCTGAGGATGGTGACTTTTACGTCAGCAAGGAAAGCCGGGAGACTTTGAACCAATGTAGGGAAGGGAAAGAGTACCTCTACTTGCTCACAATCGATGGACATGGTATGCTTGCCCAAAGAAATGCGACCAGACCAAACCAGACTCGACCTGCATGGTCTCCACCGACACCCCACTTCCCGACCATGATCCCGCATGTCATCCCTGTACAGCTGCAGACTCCGCCAGAAACGCCGCGCACCTCGAACACGTCGCGTTTTTCTGCCATAACACCACCAGAAACTGCCACCCCGACGCCCAAACACGCATCCTGTCTTCCCTCTCCACCTACAACAGCCAACAACAGCCTTTCGCCGACCGATTCTCCCCGGTCATCGCCTACAAGATCTTCTCCAGCGAGCGCGTCGGAGTGCACTTCTGAGGCAGAGGCCACGCCTTGCCCTGGGCCACCAAGCTTTATCGCTCAGTGGACACAGGGCCGTGTCGAAGAAGGGTTGCAAGAATACACGCCGTCGCGGTCGGCGCCACGAGCGGGAACAGAGGTGAATACAGAGACGGAGCAAGAGTCGGAGGACACGAGCTCTGAGCCAAGCGCGGGAACAGCATCGGAAGAGTTCGAGACAGCGTCAGAGTACTTCGAGACCGGGCCAGAAGAGGCCACAAGAGAGTCAGAAATGATCGGGAAGGGGAGAGTGCCCACGTGGGCAAAGGTGGGCAGGAAGCCAGAGCAAGGCCAAGCCTCTGCCCAAAGCCCGGGGCCAGGAGCAACATCTGCACCACAGGTGAAGCAAAAGCTACACGAGGCAGATGTATCCCGTCTGTTGGATGCCTTCGGCGTGATACCAAACAATCAGTCTCGTAAGTCTGCCGATCGTGCCGCAAGTCCTCTTTCCCAGTCACACTCGTCGCAGTCGAGACCGAAGACGCGCATGTCTACGCCTGAGACCACCTCGGCGCCTGCAACCATTCCTGCGCCTGAAATCAACTCTGCGTCCGCGATTGCAACTACACCTACGATCTTCTCTGCGCCTACGACCACCTTTGCGCCCGTAAACTCGACTGCGCCCAAACCCATCCCTGCATCCACGACCATCGCTGCGTCCAAGAACATCTCTGGGCCCATGAATACCTCTGGGCCGAAGACCGCCACTGTGCCTGTGACCACTTCCACGCCTATGGCCATCTCTTCGCTTACAAACATCTCTGCGCCGGTAACCAGCTTTGCACCTGCGGCCAGCTCTGTGCATGCGATCAGCCCCATGTCTGGAGCCAACTCCATGTCTGGAGCCAACTCCATGTCTGGAGCCAACTCCATGTCTGGAGCCAGCTCCGTGCCTGGAACCACCTCTGTGCCTGGAACCAGCTCTGCGAATCCAATCATTGTGCCCTCAGAAATCTCTGCACCCAGGGCTACTTCTGGCCCTTCAGTCACATCTGCACCTGCAATTCCCACGACTACGGCCACCTCTGCACCTGCTCCCACTTCTAGGCATAACGCCATGTCTAGGCCCAATGCCACCTCTGCGCCTAAGACCGCCACTGTGCCCACGACCAACTTCACGCCTGTGGCCATATCTGTGCCAGCAACCAGCTCTATGCCTGAAGCCATTTCTGCAACCATCTCTACGACTATAACCAATGCGCCTTCAAACATCTCCGCCCCAAATGCTGCTTCTGGCCATTCAGTCACATCTGCAACTGCAATCACCTCACCGCCTGCAATACCCAGCACTTCCTCCACCTCTGTGCCTGCGCCCACTGCTGGGCCTACAGCCACCTCTACGCCTCTAGCCACCTTTGTGCCTACAGCCACCTCTGCGTTCGAGACCGGAATGCGGCCTCCTGCACCAAAAGTGCAAGCTTTGGGAGCTACATCTGCCAGCTCCTCAATGATTGGAACTCACCAACCTTACGGAGCTGAGCGTTTCCAGCCACTTGTCTCCCAGACAAGCGCAATTCCCGGCAGGCCTCCCATCGTTGAGGTCTCACAATCCTCGGGGAACATCGAATGTGAAGCCGAGAGTTCATCACCCGTCCAGGCCAATGGCGGTCCAACAAGGATCTCTGCAGAAGAAGCATACCTTTTGGCAGCTAGATCTGGTGCTTCGTCAATGGCAAGGGCCCATCAACCTCGCGGAGATCCTTCTCTTCCGTCACCTGCCTCCCAGTCGAACTCAACTACTGGCAGGTCTCCCACCACCAACATCTCACAACCCTCGAGGAACATGGAATTCAATGTCGAGAGTTCCTCGTCGGTCAATGTCAACGACAGTCCAGCAAGAACGTCTGCAGGAGAAGCGTACGCTCTGGAAGCTACATATGGCGCGTCGTCAATGGCAAGGACTCATCGACCTCACGAAGATACCTCTCTGCAGCCACCTGCCTCCCAGTCGAACTCAAACACCAACAGGTCTCTCACCATCAAGGTCTCGGATCCCATATTCGATCAGCCACTGAGTCTGCCAATGAGTCTCGTACAGAAACAGCACAATGCAAATCGATGCCTCATTTTGACCTATGCAGAAAGTATTGCCAGAGAAGCCTCAAGATACAACGCATCTCCAATGGAAAAGCTACGTGCAGCCTGGCTTACACCAGACACAGTCTGGGCACGGGTATACGTGGAAGATCAGGATCACGGCATTGGAATGACCACCAAGGATGACGCAGACGTTCTCTTCTACAGCTCAGCGAATTTCGTGAAAGCGGCAGATGCTGGAGAGAGATTCGACAGACCGGTAGTCATCAAGGAGAAGTTTACAGACTCTGCCTTTCATACTCTCAAAGAGTACGCGAATCGTTTAGAGGACGGCTACAGCGATCAAACAGTCGATATCACGAGCGTCCAAAACGAGGTACCAGTGCCGCAAAAGGTGAAGGCACTCTGCGAGAAGCTTCGTTCTGGAGGAAGAGGATTCGAGTCTGCCACTTTGGACTTACCGAACATCCTTGAAGCTCACCGACCACAGTTCACTTATCTTCAACGATATCAGCTTCTGGCATCACTAAAAGCTCAACAGTGTGCACTTCCGGTCAACAAGATCAAGACAGTATATCCACTCAATAGCGTATCAAGATCTGCACGATTCAACACGCTTGGGCTGGAGGGTGCTTTCTCGGGAGTTCGTATGGACCTACTCTCCGGTACCTGGCTACGGAACTTGGCAGGTCGCAGATACTTGATGATCGTTCCGGCTTCTATTATGACTCGAGACAACCAGTGGGAGTCATTCGGTCCACAGTGGAAGCCAAACGGACGCGAGCGGCTCATACTCCTCGAAAAGGATGACGTTCTCTTCATGCCACCTGGTACTCGGATTGTCCACGCAGTACATACACCGGAAACCTCATTGATGGACGGCGGTGTTCTATGGGACGAATGCCAGCTCCTGTCCACGCTCAGCAATATCAACTGGAACTGGGCCTCGATGGGCAAAGTCTTTGGGTACTACGAGGCACTGCAGTGGGAGGTCCCGCGATTGATTGATGCATTATCTCCAATGGTGCAGGCTGACTTCACTCGGTTTGCCATAGCTGAGCGGCTACCAGAGTCAAAGATCTCCGACGCTTTTCACAGGGTTGAGACAGACCTGCTCAGATCTGGCTGTCACCTATATGGGAAGTGCAACGACGTCACTTGTCTTTGTAGAAAGCTCTCGCGACGAGGGATTGACTGGCTGAAGCTACTTTCTGATGAACGCGATCCGTCTGCTGAGTGTGGTGAGTGTGGACGCAAGCCTACAGGGCGTGAGTGTACTGGATGCGGACACGCTCCTACGGTACACGAGGCAAGGCAGCTGGCCGCCTCAAGAAAACGCAAGCGATAGGCTAGCTAGCAAGGGTGCGGAGGTATGACTTACCTCGTCGTGTGGAAGAGCTGAGATGCTTATGCCTTTGGAAGCAATGGTTTGTTCTCGTTGCGGCGAGGACAAACCTGAGCTGATGCGTCCTCTCACGCTTCTGTCAACAACAGCACCGACTATCTTTATCCTAACCTCACTACCAGACATGCCAGCCAGCACAGCACACGATCAGGCAGCACTCGTTCCTTCTACAAGACAACATCTTACTATTCAACGGAGCATACTAGGGCAAGCGCAGCAAATGTCTCTCGGCGCAAGCAGGACAAGGCTGAGCTGATGCGTCTCCTCACGCTTCAACCATCAACAGTATCAACAATCACCGTCCCACTCTCGTTTCCAAACATGCAAGCGTAGCATGACCGTGACGAGATCCATCGCCTGTCGTGGCCATTACAAACATCAATGTATCTTTCAAGGAAGCATTTCTGGAGCAAATACAGCGCACATCTCTCGCCATACGCAGGACAAAGCTGAGCTGATGGGTTCGCTCACTCTCTTTCCAACAAGTGCACCAACTTTTGTGGTCACGCTTTTACTGCCGAAGATGCAAGCTTTCGGTCTGCAGTCATTCCTTTCGCTGTGTTGTTCAAGGAAGTATTCTAAAAGGCATAGCGATACATCTGTACGGCGCACTGTCATTTTTGTAGGGCTTGGGAAATAGATGGGAAGTATTACGATATCATGTGCTTTTCGGCTTAGGCAATGTGTGGGAGGTATCAGGATGTCATGTATATTTATCACGTTTTTGGTTAATCTACGACGCTGTACCATCCTGCAATCTACTTCATCGCCCACATTGACGATACTAATTCTCCCATGCCATCGAGTTGTCGTATCACTGCCAGCATCCGAAAAGGCGATTGAGCTGGACCTGATTCCTATCTGCCAGATCAAGCTCGTCGATATGCGTTCCTGGCCAAAGCAAGAAGTCCGATCAATATTCTCTACCCAGTCAACTCAACGATTGCTATAGTGCTGCTGATTCATGGCTCGTGAACGTCCCAACCAGGATGCTGAACCTCCAGCTGCGAGAATGTCCTACATCTTTGAGACGAGAAGCATACTTTTCAAAGGACGAGCAGGAGACTTGCTTGGGACCTGCCACAACTTTTTGAATGTGCGAGACTCCTCTTATGCTTCTGTTCACCTCGCTGTAAGATATGCTGACCCACGATTACGAATAAGAGAAGCACAACGGCGGACCTGGACACAAAATGGGTTTTCATGCTCACGATTCCTGGAGGAACTCTTGAAAGACGAGGCATTATCATGTTCCACGATTGGCAAGGTCATTGCCCGAAACCGAACCCTCTTCGGTCACACCATCGAACACAACATTTGGCATGGGGAAATCAGGTCAATCCTAGACGAACTCTCGTCGCAGGCAAATGTGCCCAGATTCATGAGACCACTGAATCGTTACTGGCAAAATGTTGAATCTCGGTTGATGAACGAGGTATGGTGGCCTGCGAAATTGAGTCAGAATCCGGTACAGCCATTCTTCCGCGTTCAGCTGGATCGAGAGATGATATGGTTGGTGAAAAATGAAGGCTGTGCTGAAGAAGTTTGGATGCTCCTGGTTAGCGAAGATGAGACACTCCTGCAAAGTAAATGCGCAACTTCATAGGCAGCGAGTTTGACTGGCACTTCTACTATTGGGGCATAGAGCCCTATGGACTACGTCTTGAGGACTGGCTTTGGTTGGATTGTTAGGTCTAGGGTCGCGTTGCGAAAAGCTGTCATGTCTTCCAAGGAGATTGACCCGCGTACTATGACGGAATGCACTGAGAAGCCATACAGGGCCTTTTTCCATCTTTATTTACCAGAATATCAATCGATCACGACATCTCCACCAAGGCCTTTGGTTGCAATAAGCTGTATGATGAGGCTTGAACGATCAAGTTGGACAGCATGGCAGAGACATCCGCAGCATAGCGTTTGCTTGGGGGGGTTGGAGAGATCGGCTGGGAACGGTGGCCATTAATGGAACATCGACGGACTCGTGTTCGTCCAAGTCGTAGATTGAGATGATGGTTCTCGGATTTATGCCAGAAGACTTCGCTTTGCTGTCCATCGACTGGGACTCAGAGAAATCATCGGCATGTGCGCATCACTTCGGCCACCTTCGCTCTGCCGGTGTGCATTGACAGCCCAACAGCTTTGATTCTAACGCGGTGGAGGTTGAGAGAGGCGAGAGCAGGACTCGTAGGGAAGTGTTATTGTGATGGAGGCCTTTTGTGTTGCGAAGAATCGTTGCAATTGAAATTAATGGCGTGTATGAAGAACGTATCCCTGAGCTGTCTTTATCGCCAGTGTACCACTCTGAGGGTGGTGATACACTACCGACTCGGATGTTGATTTCAGCGGTATACTTGTCGGATGTTTCGACGAGGGTCCTGTGTGATAGCAAGCATCTTCTATCCTGAACCGACCCGGCTTGACATCGACTGGCCTCAGTTCGCCATTAGACAGCTCGGCCGCACCGCCATAACCCAATCGCCGGACATGAGTACGACAAAAGCCAATACTTTGGCACTTCCTGATTCTCTCCAGCTTCATCATCTCCATTGCCGCCCTAGCCGGATTCTGCTTGGCCACGATCATATACTCACCAGGATGAGTAGACTATGTGTGAATTTTTGGCTGGAGTTGGCATCGGGGTCCTCATTCAGCTTTGTATATGCTACAGGTCTGGAGAAATTGAGACTTCTTCGGCCTCAGCTCAACTGAATCGAAATCGCCATTGGGCAACTCGGCAGCATTATCATCGCTTCATCTCCGGCAAGGCAATCAATGGCGAGAGGATGTGCTTTGTCTTTTTCGATCTCAAACTTTCTGTGATTCTGGAACGATGCTTTCTCGATATCGAGAAGTGATGACCATGTCGCAAGGACAAAATTGTGCCATCTTCTGGAATGGTGTATATGAGGTTCTCTGGTGAATCGGTTGGAATTGGCATGCTGGGCTGGTTACTACAAGCTTGCTCGTGAACTTTGCATGCGTGCCGCAGTCTGGAGCAGCCTGAACTAGCTCTGACTCGACAGCATTGCCGGTACCTTCTTTTGCATTGACGAGTGATTGTTTCTCATATATTTCGATGTCCAACTTCCTGTGACTATGGGACGATTTATTGCGGGACATTGAGAGCTGATGACCATTCCCCAAGAAGAAAGATATGCCAGTTTCTGGAGCGGTGTATGCACGATTCTCTGCGATGCGGCTGGAGTGCTCGCTGGCTTGGGCGTAACTCCACACACGTCCAGTGATTTGAAGTAGGCTTCTTCCTCAATGTCTTCTACTTCGACCTCAATCCGGTTGAGCTCGCTATGGCGCAGCTCGACATCTGATCCTTCCTAAGGTGATTATCAATATGCAATGGCGAGCGACTGGTCTTTTTCTTATTCGATCGATAACTTCCTGGGCCTTTGGGACGACGTTATTCGGAGTACATGACATGAGCTGGTGATCGTGTCCCACAGCGAAGTTGTGTAATATCCTACAGTGGTGTATGTGAGAGATGCTATCAAGATAGCTGGAGTTCGTCCTCGTTCGGCTCAACTTCGCATACGTGCAGCAAGTCGAAGCAGGCAAAGCAGTCTTCTACCTTAATTTCAGCCAGCTTAGATTCACCATTTGACCACTCAGTAGCATTGCTACAACCTCATTGATCATCAACAAGCAATGGCGAAAGACTGGTCTTTCTCATTTTCGATCTTCGACTGCCTGGGATTCTGAGGCGATGCTCATCGAAGCGATCATCCATGCCCATTGACGAGAAATTGGTCTTTGCTGTTTCCGATCTTCAACTTCCTTGGACGTTGGCATGACTTGTTCCGGGACGCACATCGGGAGCTGGTCATCGTGTCTCAAGGAGAAGTGGTGCCATCTCCTGTAGCTCGCCCGGATTTGGCGCCACTTCGCACATGCTCTGGGTTTGCAGCATGGGAAATATCCCATCCTGTCTTGGCCCTGACCAGCGTGAACCCGTCACTGGGAAATTGACCGCATTGCTACGAGCTCCTCGTTCATCAATGCACACTGGCGAGAAAGTGGCCTTTGTGAGTTTCTCCCTAGAGCTTCCCATGAAATCGGGACGATCTTGCTCGAAGCCACTTTCAAGGCGCACTGGCAAGAGATTGGTCTTCTTTTCCTCCGATGTCCAGCTTCTTGAGACTTTGGGACAATGATTCATCGCATTTTGAAACCTGGTGATCGTACTCAATGGAAATTTGTGCCGTCTCTCCCGCTGAACTGCGAGAACTTGCTCAAGTTGTTCGGGGTAGAACCTGTCTTGGAGGGACTCTGGGTCTTCCTTGATCTCCAGTTTCCTGGGACTTCGCTATAATCTTTTCCCAGATCTGACAAACGTATCTCTGGGAAATCTTGTGCCCTCGCTTGCAATGGGTTGTGTAAATCTTCTTATCTTGTCGGGATAGGATCTGTCTTGGAGGCATAGGCTCCCCGAATCGGCCTTTGCACATTTGCTAGATCGACTTGTGGTGATGCTGACATGTCCTGGCAAAGGCCCTTTGAGACATCAAGGAAGTCGTGGAATATGGGACCAGGATCATGCGCGCTGTGAATGATATTCTCAGTCTTGTTCCCCAAGACGATCCTGTCCGTCTTTCCTCGGGTCTGTCATTTGCCGAACGAAGATACCGAGCCAGGTGCTACGGAGGTGGCCCAGGAGTATCTCAAATACGATCGAAGCGTTTCCTGCATGAAGTTGGGCAGAATCGTGGCCTTGGCCCGTTGGTGGGTGATTTGAAAAAGCTCAGAGTTCGGAGGTGATCCAAGCCAGGCAACCAACAGAATACGAACGAGTAATCTTCCGATCGTGTCGAATGTGGTGCGTTGCAGTCAAGGCTGGCTCCGTGTGACATCAGCCCCAAAAGAGACATCAGCGGAAGATGATTTCGCAGTCCAGACATAGCTGCAGAGTTGGATCTAAACCACTTGCCAGTCGTGTGAACAGTGTATAGGATGTCTGGCAGGATGATCGCAGACTTACCCGAGTCGTGGTATAAGTTCGTAGTTGATGATTGCCGAAGCAAGAGCATGAAAGGCCGCTGATGACCAGACATGCCTATCCAAGAGAGGACGATAGCAGTATCAGCTCGTCACAAGCGTAGGAACTCTGCTTTTCAACTGAAACTCTTGCGTGAGCGTTGTGAAGTGTCGAAAGAATCGACAATATCTGCGGTCAACTCATCACATTAGCAAGAGAGTCTCTCAAAGGCGGCGACGATGCGAGGAGTGCCTGGCCTCAGGTAGCGAACTCTTGTGAAGGATTCGTACTCGCAGATCTTTCACACTACCCACTACGCAACATCTTTCACGCTGCACGCAACACAGCTTACCGTATATCGTTTGGGTATCAATCGGAGCTCAGTCCGGTGCCAAGATTCTGTTGGTCTGTCAGGTTACTTTAGTTCGATGCAGGAAATGGATCCCACCAACAAGAACTGCTTGACCCTCTCACGAGTTTGCTCACTCAAATCCAGGTTCTTTCACGCTACCTACCCATTCAACATCTTTCACAATGCATAAACAACATATCGTATATCACACCATCGATTCTTCGGACCTCAGTCCGGTGCCAAGAAATTGCCATTTCGTGAGTCAATTACTGCCAGTCTGTCGATCACTTCAGCTCGATGCTGGTAATTACACAGTCTTGCAGCAAAGACTCGCCAGTCAGCCACAATCCCAAGTCGTCTTGCTCAGTCAAGAAGGACAAGTGTATGGTACTTACTCGAGGCGAACCTGTAGATCCATGGGACATGAATTGGAGCGGCACTGGGTAGCATTGTGGTACAGGCCAATGGAGTCGGGAGATGGATGGCATTGGACTGGGTTTCGTTGGTGAGAGCTGGTGATGCTGGGAAACAAGATTGAGGTGACGGCGCAGCAGTGGTCTGGACGTCTCACTCGCCATCTATGGCAGATAGATCCTCGTACTGCGACGATTCTGAGGATCTATGGTGACATACAGACGCTGGTATGGCAAGAAAAGAGGAGGTTCTGGTTGAAAAAGCAAGCTGTTGTGGTCAACCTCAATGCAGTTCATTCATACTCATCTCTCACCGAGAATCTGAGCTTCTGCCAAATTCATCCAGATCCTGCGACACTCTTCCAACATGCTCACCACTCTTCGAGCTTCCTTGAGCAATTCAATCTGACAGCAATGTATCCCAGCAGCATTGCAGTCCCCCACCAAGACTCCCCGCCTCCTCAATCGACCTTCACCCAATCCTTCTCCGGTGCATTCTCCTCAAACTTCATCTTCTCGAGAAGAGCATTGTACTTGCCACGCAAGCCGCCGAGCATGTCGAGAGTCTTCGTGCGGAGTTGGACAAGAACGGCACGCAAGTAGTCGAGCATGCCGCGTGCCTGAACTCGAAGTCGATCTCCCAGATCCGACATGTTGGCCAAATTGCGCATGATGAAGTCTCTAGTAGGATACCAAGCGAGCATGACGAAAGCTCCAACGATTGCGATTCCGCGCATCGTCATCACGCGTACTGTTTCAGTCAGTATGTCAGTATCGTCAATGCAGTCGCGAGCTTGCTTACCGATCTCGAAGTACCCGCCCAGCTTGGCGAGCATCTGATGAATGTACACGTAGAGCTTGGCGGGAAGGTCTGCGACAATGGCAACTGCGCGGCGGATTGCGGTGGGACGATCTGAGTCAGTCAGTCCTGATGCGAGCAGTCTATGGCGGATTTGTCGCTTACCGGTAATGAAGAGAGTCGTAGAAGCGGTCGCTGCCATGACAAGGAGCGTGTACACGATGATGACGAGGCAAGTGAGCATCATGTTGCTGCTTGCGGGTTCTGCGCAGACTGGTGCTGGTGGTGGCGGTGGCGGCGGTGGAGAAGGGACGGTGGAGGTCATCTTGTTGGTGATAGCATTGAAGACATTCACGACCATGCTGGCCCAGAAGCTGGTAGCGATGACGGTGGTAAGCATTGTATGGTGACGAAGCGCTGGTGGCGGCGAGGTGTTGGGATTGCGATGGTTCGAGAGGCGAAGTCTGAAGTGCGAGGTAGAAGAAGTGATGTCGTTTGGCAACAGCAATTTAGCTGAGCAGCTACAAAGCCGAGCGGCGACGAGCAAACGCTGAAAGTCAGAAGTCGCGCCTGCCTGCAGCGGGAACGCAGTGGAAGGCAGGAGCTCATGCGGAGTCGACTCTGCTTTATGGTTGATTGAGACATACATACCGATTGAAATGCCCATTGTCAGGCAGTCACTCAAAGATGAATCTTCCATTCACTTGACTAATAATACATACGTACCGAGATGTTGGTCCAGCCAATTATTAGTTCGTCTCGCCCAACGATCCTCATCCTGTCGACCAGATACCTCATGCTGTCTCATTATCCATACCCATTATTCATACACCGCCCAATCATGCCTCCTTCCCAGCTCAGACTCGTGCCAGATACATCATGCTACCTCGAAGACATAGTCCTCTTCGCTCAACCCAGCTCATGAGCTTCCCACAAATGGACGCTGAGCACCATGCCATCTACCCCGTGCATCCTCCTCGTCCTCGGCGTCCACCTCGTAGGGGGGCTCTCCTGCTTTTATCTTGGCTGCATACTCAGCCATAATAACATCCCTCTTGGGGTTGGCCTTCCATGCAGCCACAGCGGCCTTTGAACCACATCTCTTTGAATTCCACGTCACCCACAGCCTGTCTGTGCCAGGTTCGATGCAGTCCCACAGAATCTTGTAATGACCCTTATACTCGTTAAGGATTTCGAGGACATCCCACTTCTCACGATGGTTCTGACGCCATTTGTCAAGTGCAGCAGGCGCGTTGAAAATATCTTTTGCAACTCTACACACCTGTGTAGGCCTCTGTTTTGTGTGTACGTCAAACTCCTTGCCGTACTCATTGACAATCGCCAAAATCTCTTCTCCTGGTCTCATGTCCTCGATTTCTGTGTCAAAACCACTGTTGGCGCATTCGTGAAGCTCGGGTGCGGGACTGGTGGCCAGGCTCTGGTTGGCAGTGATGTGGTGTTCCGCATCGGTTTCGCTCGGGGCGTCCTCTTCTGCGGTCAAATCGATGACATCGCCCTCGGAATGTTGGCGGGGGGTGGTATTGTCGACGTTGGCGTCACGTTGGCGTGTCGGGGCGGTGCGGACGGGCATGTTGACTGCAATCTCCTCGTCGTCTTCTGTGGCATCCACATCGCTGGGTTCGCCGTCGAGATGTTCGTGGGCCGCGAGAGTCAGCAATCTAGGATTGACAACCCCCTCGTCTCCGGCCTGGCGATTGCTGGCCCGGTCGTCTACCGCACCAAGCTCCGCAAGACTATGCGCGCTGTCCTTGCGCGCGGCCGTGGCTGTGGTGACCACGATTCCATCGTCCAGGTCCTCGCCAGGGCCACCGGACTTCGCGGTTTGGTGACGTTTCCGCTGCGAGGACTTTCTGCTGTAGGTGGAAGTTGGAGGGTTCCTCTTCCGATTTCCGCCAATCCAGTCGTTCTCTGGTGGTGATGAGCGTTGGGCGCCCGCTGACGTTGAGCGTGAACCGGCTTGGTTCTCTGGTAGCAATGGGGGTGGGCGAGAGGCGGCTGGGTTCGTCGGTGGCAGAGAGCGTGGCGCGCTTGCATCTGAACGCGATGGCGAGGGTGGTGCGCTTGTGTTCGGTTCCATAGATTGCGGGCGGACATGCGAATCCGGATTTGGGGGCGTGGTGGGCAACGGTGGCGATGTCGACATTCTCAGAAGACGGCGAAAACTGGAATGAGGTAACGATAATGTGTGGAAGTGTGTAAAGGCAAATCTACGCGGTAATAGGATGAAGTTGTGCTGTGCTGTGCTGATGATCGCGTTTCGTGGAGGACGCGCGAAAAAACAAAACAAAGTTGAAGGTTGCGCGGCGGCCCGGAGACCCTGCGGAGAAGATCTGCACAGCAACGGCTTGGCTTGGCACGGCACCTGGCGATCGGATGTGGCGGATGACCAGAATAATTCAGAACACCGGCGACAACGCGAAGGCCGCCTCATCAACTTGATCCACGCGAACAATTGAAAGGACGCACAAGGAAGCAGAAGACTTTATTAGTCTGATCTGCTTGCGATGCACTCGAAGCCACGCTGGCGCGGGAATCTGGTGCGGCGGAGAAATGCGGAGAAAATTTCTTCAGCGAGGCATCCCCGAGGTAGCCAGCGGCGAGAACAGCAGCAGCAGCGGCAACGAAGACACCCGAGAAGATACAACTTTGCATCTATGAAGGTGCAAGCACCAATACGTGTCTCCGATCCCACCAATTCTGTGCTTTGCTCGCTGATTTGGATTCATGGCGTGTTATGTTGTGGCCATGGAGGGAGATGAGTCGGAGTCGGCGGTCGGCATTCGGCAATTGACGGTCCTCTGGGTGCAAGGATGCGAGTCATGCTAAAAGGAATCCCAGCCTTCTCGAGTCAAGCTCTTTGTTCAGCAGAAAGCTCAGCGTACTGGAGATGGCATGACACCGTCCATCTATTCCCCGCCCTCGCGTTCAATCGACGGCGAACGGATCGCTTCCATTCGAGAATAAAGCTGATCGTGGAAGGACATCGCATTAGGCGAGGAGCTCTGGGTTTGGCTGCTGTGATTTCGTCGGGTGAGAGCCTGAGAGCCTGTCATCGTGGACGATCCCAGTCGCTGAGTTGCTTGTTCGTCTGACATGGGAAAGCTGGGGTATGGAATTGGCAGATCGAGAGTTGGCAGCATTGCGCTGTGTTGTCGCGCTGAGAGATGCGTGCCGGTGTTGCCTCCAGATTTGCCCTGGCCAGTTGATGCCGCACATAGGACATTGAATGAACGCAATGGAATCTGGACCTCTCGAATGCCGTCCTCGACACTGCGGACTTCCGCGTCTGGGTCGTAAGGGATCGAGGCTGGTGGAGCTGTCGATGATCCTGGATCAAACGCAGGACGCGATCCTGATTGACTGATATCGTACGATCGTCTATTGTAGACTTGCTGCAAAGCTGACTCGAACGATATTGAGTATTTCTCGGCAAATGCCACGGCGATGAGACGGTCGACTGTTCTCACCTGGCATGTCTGGCACACGCCGACATCAAATTCTGGATCCTGCTCGAGATCGTATTCCGGGTAATCCTCCGGCGGGACCATGGCGTATCGGTCGCCATCGCAACGCAAGCAGCGTTGCTCATGATCTGACTGCGTTAACGTTTCCAGGACTGCCGCGACCGGGCTACGAAGAATTGAGGCTGGTAAAGCTGTCGATGATCCAGAATCGGGCGCAGGCCGCGACCCTGATTGACTAAGGTCGTGCGATCGTCTGTTAAAGAGTTGATGGAAAGCTGATTGAAACGATATTGAGTGTCTCTCAGCGAAGGTCATGACACGAGTGAATATGCGTTCGTTGCATCTCTGGCACACGCCGCATCGTGGAGTAGGACCCGAAGCATCGACGTCCGAACACGAACAATGCTCGCGCGTGCGCTTTGAGACGTCCATGACGAATTGATTGGTACCGCAAATGAAGCAGCGTAGCTCATCATCTCCCTGCGTTGGCGTCTCCATTGCGGTGTGCGGTGTGTAAGAGAGGAGGATGTTTACAGAAGAGAACTCCAAAACTCTGTGGCTGTTATGGTGGCCATGCCAATGCATGCTGTGTACCCAAATGCTACACTGGGTGCTGGTGGTGTGTCGCACATGATGGCAACAATTTCATGCTGTCTGGTTACGCAGCGGCCGAATGCAGCTGTCGCTATCTCGATTCGTGAATGCGCGAATTTCAGCAAGAGCAGAGCATCATGACGCGCCATACTGAAAGTATGATATGGGTACGGTTGACGTTTCTAAGTTGCGTCGGAAGAGAAGGAGCTCCACACCGTCCTCTCCTGCCCTCCACTTCACCCGACTCCACCTCACCTTGCGAACTGGGGTTCCCAGTACAACCACCGCGCAGACCGGCCCCGTTCGCCTCGCTACCACGGAGTTCTTCACTGCTGCAGACGTCCCTTGCATGTGCCATCAGCTTGTTGCTCATTGGATCCTATTTTCTCGACCCACCGGCCGCAAGCGCCAAATGGGCAACGGCACAACACCTCAGCTGAACATGATGAGCCTGCAAGATAGCTTGCTGAGAACAAGTGATTGGACATGCTTTGATGCTCGACCAGGACCCACTATCTCACCTTCTCCGCAGTTTCGCAATATCGACCACCTGGAGACTCTTATCAGGTCGCCTTGAAGTCCAGCTCGCCAATGCTTTCCGCCTTGGTAAGCGTTCAACACTTGGCCCAGCACCTTGGTCTCAATGCTATCATGCCAGTTCTCGGCTCAATATGCAGCAGGGAAGGCCAAGACATCTGCTGCCCAACAATGTTCTTACTCTGGCCTGCACTCGTACATCATTGCCACCTCCCAGTCTTCGAAGTATGGATCCCAACTTGGCAGTCATCCCTTACACAGGCCAGTAGCTCGTTACTCAATGGATCTTATGCTCTCGCCTCACTGCCAGCAGCAAATCGCCCGAACAGGCAGCGGCAAGAACACCTCAGCTGGACACACGATGGCTCTGCAAGACCGCTTGCTGAAGACCACATTGCGTGATGCTTGGGCATGAACCCAGTATCTCGCATACCTTCGCAGTACTGTAGTGTCGTTGCTCTGGAAATTCGTATCATATCTGCGCTGGAACTTGGATCGACACACGCTTTCCGACACCAAGGATCAAAGTCATGCTCTCCATCTCATCGTGCCGACTTTCGCCGCCAGCACAGCACATCGATCAAGACACTACTGCATGACAATATGCTTGCTTTGCCATGATCTCGTACGTCCATGCCGCATACGAGTCTTTGAATACGGAGCTCGACTTGGCCCAGATCTTGTTCCAGTCAGTTTTAGTCACAGCCTGTATTCATTTTCGCCGAGCTCAGGAAGAAGTCGGAAAAATGAGATATAGCCTGATAGCAGAGAGGATGCACATCCTGGCCACCAGCCTAGGCTGGCTGCAGGCAGCTGGCACACATACACACACTCTCTCACTCAGCCAGCACCAAGGATACCCGTGCCCACCGCAAGCCTTGAGCATGTCACAGACGCAATCAATGACATTTGCCTTGAGTTGTCTCTGGCTCTTTCAATTCAGCAGGACATAGCTCTCTGCGAGGTTGGGAAGCAGACATGGAGAACATTTTCCTTGCTCATCATGCTACGTCTGGCCTCCGTGCTGCTTCATTGACAATTCTATCTCGCTTGAAAGGAATGCATTTCCAGTGCGCATGTCCAGCGAAGAATGCTCGTCGTCTTGCCAAAGCTTGTGGAGTACTACCTGGAGCTCTTTCTCTCGCGAACGGCAGAAGCGGCGTATACAATGGACATGCAAGACATTGTCTTCGGTGATATCCATCGAGCGAAGATCATGCGGACCACTTGACCGGTTTCAGGTTGCAAGTCCTTCGCATTCTGTTGGACTTTCTTGATCAATAAAAGTCTTCCACCGCGAATCCCCAGATCATGGCCAGCAAGACGAGATTAGTGCTCAGAGTTTCGACGGTACTTCGTCGTTTGGATCTTTCAAGTTGCCGTCGTGCCATCAGCCAAGGAATTCTTGGATGCCATACCTCTGAAGTGCATATGAGATCTGGCTGCATCATGTCAGGTCAGCAGATGACATAGCGTTTCGACTTGAAAGGATTGAGACTACGCTTCCGTGGCCAGGAGCCTGGATGTTGGATGGAAATTTTCCGCAAGTTCAATGGGAAGCGGAATATGCCTTCTGACGATCTTGCATGTGCTGCGTATGACAAGAAGGAGCTGCCAGAGCACGGGATGTTGTTCACATCACACCCGTGGAGTGTCATACATGGACAAAACGAAGTCACGCTACCGACGCCAGGAGCAAAGATAGTCTGACATCAGCCGCAAGCTTCAAGAACGTCGAGGCATGTCTTTCGAAGAACCTGCATTAGATATGCAACCAGTCCCATTTGGAGAGAGCCAATTTACGTTTGCGAGGCCAGAAAGCCAAGACCTTCCATCACCATTGTCCGCAAGTTCAAGTGAGAAGCGCGAGACATTCTTCAAACATTTTGCACGTGCTGCAGACGAGGACAGGGTGCTGCTGGAACACGGAGTACTCCAAGCTTCAGACATGCAGCCAGCTCCGCATGAAAGAAGCAAAGTCATAGTTCCGAGGCTAGCAGTCAAGATCTTTCATTACAGATATCCGCACGTTCAATGAGCATTGCAAGCTGTCTTTTGAAGAACTCGCACAGGCTGCAAATAACGAGAGCGAGCTGCCGGAACACGAACCAGTCCAGACTTCGAACATGCAGCTATCCAGCCCGCTGGGATTCTCGGCCCACAAGAATCCTGTTGCTGACAACGAAACCATCTCCATCTCTTCTACCACTCCCGACTTATCTGCCGAGCCTGAGGAGCCTGTGACTGCTCAGTTGGCGACCTCTCGTGACGACAGGCTCAAAATATCTGGCAATGTCGATAGTCCGGCCGAAATCGCTCGTGCCGACGAGCTCGCGATGTCTGGCGATACTGATCTTGACACTCGGGCCGCTGCTGGCGAGCCTACTCTTGATGCTGCTGCCGACAATCTCAATCTTGACGACCAACTACTTCCTCAAGACGACACCAGTCAAGACTTGCTGGTGAAGCTACCTGGCAGAAGACTGGTAGCGCAGCCAAAAGCCTGGTGGCGCACTCAAAAGGCCTAGTGGCGCAGTCAAAAGGCCCGGTGGTGCAGCCAGGCAGACTGCTGGTAGCCGTCGCCGCGAATGATGGCCATCTCATGCAAGTTCTGCATGAAGTACCTCGACCATTTCCACACTCAGTCGATCCCGGACGGCCGTCGCCACTACCTCCGTGTGAGCATGCTGGCGGTCCACATGACATCGTCGACAGCAGTTACAAGACGAAGGGCAAACCACAGATTCTTGTGAGTCGGTTCAGCCTGTCCCAAGATCACGGTTCACTGACCTGGCGTAGGTCGACGATGACAAGAACAGGCTTGTAAGTAATTTCTTTCAAAGTGAAGGATCTGGATCTTACATGCAGCTGGGACATCCATCACATGCAGATGAGGTACGTTACGGCTCACTTTCTGCACGTTCACTTCGGCATAGAAAGAAATCCTTCTCACCCCAGCTTTCCTTCCTCGAACATTGACATCATCAAGCAATGGCCTTCGCGCTTCCTCCATCTACGATCAGGTAATGCGTGCACTTGGTGTAGGAGGAGATGGTCTCGGTCGATTGGCTGAGCGGCAAGCAATTTCTTCAGAAGTGAGACCATAATCTGAAATCCCAGCTTACACCTCCATCATATGCACATCTCAGTTATACCAGCAAGCAAGGTTCTCGACGAGCTTTTCCCTATCAGACATCAACATCATCAAGCAATGGCCTTAGGCGTGCCCCTATCTACGATCACGTTATGGAAGGAGTTGATATACGAGAAAGCCGCTCCGCCATTTGGCCACAAGCGGTAGAGCCACTCGAAGAAGCAAGAATACTCACACGAAACCCGGATCTCCGCTACAGCTATACGCTGTACGTCTTCTCGGCCCAGACTTCCTCTTCCGATCATCGATATCATCAAGCAATGGCCTTTGCGCTTCCACTTACAATCGGGTCTTGTATTGGCTTGGTATGGAAGAAGTTGCTTCGTAATTTGATAAGCGGGTTGAAGAGCAGCAGTAGCCGCCGCTATTGATGCTGTTATTGCTGCTATTGCGCATGCTAGACTTGCCGCGCCCAGTAGGCCTACTGAGGCTGTGTCAGGGCAATGTGCTGACCCTGTTGCATGCCCATCGCCTGCTGTTGCTGTAGGAGAGGTTGTCAGCCCTGCTGAAGCCGGCCATCTTGTTATGTTTAGGATTGGCGATACTATGGTAGTGTCTGATACGGATAATATTGCTGACCTGCTTTGGATCTGACATTCTAGACTGTGCCTCTGCTGGGCCGCAGCCTTAGCAGGTGTGACCTGTGGACTTCATCCGCTGAGCGACTTGATTTCAAATTAGCTGGTAAGAAGCGGCGTTTGGCAAATGAGAAACTGAGTTACTAATGTATGTGGACATCGAGAACACCAAGAATACCGCTTCAGGAGTACCGCTTCAAAGATACCGCTTCAAGATGACGGCTTACTATTGCCTAGAACCTCATTCTCGCCGAATGTGAAAAATACCGCCTCTCACAGAGGTGAGCGGTGAGCGCAATCGCGGCGAGATTCGAAGACACAGGTTTGCGGTGTATGATTACCAGCTGGGAAGAGGTACGTGGTAACCAGCCATCAGTGACTTTCCTTGGATCGACAACAGCGATAGGTCCTGGCATCAGGCCGATATACGCAAGACGAGCAAAGTGCATGTGTGAGAACCTGTTGTCAACTCAGGGCCACTGTAGCACCTTCTATAGAAATTCTCCCTCCATATGTTGTACGCACAGCTCGGCTCTCGGTTGGCTGGTCACATCTCGAAACTCAGAGCTCCTTCACCTACAGCAGGGCTTTGCTCCAATGCTGCACTTCTGGGCAATACGCTCGACGTGATTACAGAGCCTCTTCTACTCCTGGCCTTTGCGCTATGGGACCACTTGACTGTGCAGAGGAAGAGGAGATGGAAAGAGGACGATGCTGCAGGAGTGAATACTTACGAGGTAGTTGCTGAAACTCTCGCCCGTGCACCTTATGCCAGTACGCTTGCTATGGCCATGGTCAGCCTTCTGGGAGAGATGATGTCTTGGCTGATAAGGGCTTAGCGATCACGGCGCTTGATCCCTTGTTTAGACCAAAGCGTCGACGTGGGCGCGATTCAGAAGCAAGACAGAACGAAGGTGCCGAATCTAGGTCTACAATTAAACATCCGAAACTCATGCAGAGTGCTGCGGCTTACCAGGAGCGACCATGTCTACGTTGCCCACATCCAGATAGTCATCACAATCCATAGGCTGTGGCATCTGCCCGTGACATCGCAGACACTTGTGCCGTGGTCACATAGCTGGGGCAGCGATGGGTCAGCATTTAGATATTGACAAGATCATGCTCACTGGAACTACACCATCCGAATACAAACAATGGAAGGCGATCGACGTCAACCTTGTGTGACGAAAGGGACTTGTAGACATGAGGTGTCCTTGGTAGTTCTTGCTCTCTCATGCTTCGTAAGTTCAAACACAACTCATTGGATAATGTCGATGTGGCTGATCTTCCATTCAATTGGCGGCTTTTGCAGCCAGGGCTCAGTTACTTACCTGCGAGACCACCCAAGAGGCAAGTGTCCACCTCCAACCTTCAATCGATACTGACATTTCTTGCTGAGTATCATCATAAATCTTTCGCTCTGATTGCGAGTGATCTGGTCGTCAAGAGCGAAGAATGACAGAGACAAGCAAGGACATGGAAGATGCTGATATGATTTCTAAAAGCTAGAGAACAAACTGTCTTGTCTAAATACAATATCACTGACTCCCGCATTCCTTCCACGCCGATGATCAACCTCAACTCCGGCAGAACGGCCTCGAGTACCCTTTCACCTCACTTCCCGACCCAGCGGTCCATCCCAAGATGGGTGTGTGTCGTCTTGAGGCGTTCGCAGTATTCCTCAAAACACACTTCATCCCAATGAAGAAGCGACACAGCATCCTTGGGCTTTTCATACTTTCTTTTTGGGTGCTTCGGCACGACTTCCTGCATTGCAGTCCGAAATTGACGGAACTGCAATCCTACAGAATCCCAGTACCGACGCGAGCCACTCTCGTGCTCCTCCTGGATGTGAGGTGCACATTTAAGGAACAATTTGATGAATTCCTTTGGCTGCATGTTGGTAGGTGAAGGGACCTCTGGGTGTTCCAGAAACCATTGGCAAATTATGTCCTTGTGCTGGTCCACGATACCGGACCAGAGCAGGGCCATGCTGTCCAAGCTGTTCTTCAAGAGCAACTCGTTATAAGCTTGTTGCTGTTCGAGAAACTTCTGCTTTTCGACAGCTTGTTGCTGTTCGAGCTTGACGTTTTCTTCAAGCAATCTTTCACATGTTTCCTGATAGGCGGGCGATGGGGTGGCAGACGCCGATCGGGTCGACTTCTTAGACGGCTTGCTTACTCCCGTCTCCACAGGTCCTGTGCCTGCCGCTTGCTTAGACTTTGTAGGCATGATGGTCTTGAACGATGAGACCTCGTAGGACCTTGAGAAGGGACAAGTGATGCGGCGTTATGCGTCGTTGTTGCGGAAGAGAAATATTCTGTTGTGTTCGAGGACTTCGAATTCGTTTTTCTGGGGCATCCGCAAGTCCTGGTGAAATCCTTATCTGTCAGCGATGAACAAAGGCTGAACGTTTCGTATTGTAGTATCGAAGCAGTATGCGGCTGTCTCCGGAAGCATAGCACAATAGCAACTGAAGGCACGTTGGCCAGAACACTCGCGTGGCGTTGATACAAAGAAACTCAAAGGAAGTGGTTCGGCGATGTGATTGGGTCGTCGGTGTCTCCGACCAGAATCTTGCCTTTCATACCACCGTTTGCAGAGCATCACAATAGGAAGATGATTCAATAACGTGACCGAGTAGTCGTTGGTTTCGATCAGGTATGTCATGCGGACGGGAGTCTAGGCCTTGAGGCTTTGTTGATTGTCGGCTCCAGTACCAAGCTCTCTCATTTCCGCGGCACTTCTTGCCTCTGTGCAAATTGATTATGCTCAGGCTCGCCTGTGGTGCTTAACCTGGTTAGAGTCTCTGGGAATGCAGGCAAGGCTTGCTGTTACGAAGTTGCAAGATCGCATGTGAAAGCATGTGAAAGGCTTGGCGCGGGACGGGCTGTCCCGCACCAACGACTTCCGTGTCTAGTCTCCCTAGCCCTCAGGCTCCTCTTTGATACTCTGTATCCTCGTATGCGCGGGTACTTCTTCCTGTCTTCCTGACGCTGGCATACAAGATCGATCGAAGCGAGACTGTCGTCGTGGTTGCTATAGCGGTCAAGGATGGAGGTCACCGCTGCTACAACCATCAGTGTGTCAGACCGGTCGTCAAAATGTACTTGGTGATATCCAAGAAGCTCATATTGGCTCTAAGTCTATCTCCCACAGACTCTTGCTGATGTAGCACAAGTTGGGTGGGTTTTTGGCTGCCCTTGCCACCAATACCCGCACCTGCATCTGTACCTGCACTTTCCGTTGGCAATACCCATGAACGCCGCCTGCCTTCTATATCGACCCAGTGTCCCGCTCTTTACGCCGCTGAAGACTTGGAAGCTGTCATATATGGTACACCCGGGATCCAAGAAGTCTAGATTTCTTCGGGCTGTGGGTATTACGGTAGTAGCTGGACGTCACAAGAGAAGAGCCTGCGATAGAGGTAGCTCCAGATACAAAGTCTCTGCTCAAATGCGCAGATCATGGCACTCGGGAGCCGGCGAGGATCGAAGAACCATAAACTCAACAGGTCGAAGTGCCAACGAAGCCTGTCAGAATCTTGCAGATAAACATCTCTTGGCCGCTGGTACGTATTGACCGACTAGGAATGACAACATGTGGAGATCATTCGTCAAAGACTTTTCGTGTTTCGATCGAATGGGTTGAGCGCCAGAGTCATACTGACATGTCCGCTGGAGAAGCTGACAACACCGGCATTTGAGGCTGTCGTGGTGGCTGTCATAATCGCTAATGTTGGGAATGTTGCCGCTGACCCAACATTATCGCCATCAACATGCAGCTGCCAGAGACGAGAAAGATGGTGCGCCATTATATCCGACGAAGCCGCACAGTGCCAGTATCCCATGAGCGTGAGACTTCTGGTGAGACCACACCGCTAATCGGCAGAACGAGTGGCAATTAGCCACTGCTGAAGAATGAACAATTTCCGCATACCCAAGCATAAATGAAGCCGGTCCAGATAGAATCTCCAGCAGTACGAGTTTTGGAAACCCAGCCAGCACCAACATCGCCGCCGCCGCCTGCAATCCAGCACGCAGGGTTGCATCTAGGGAAATATGAGCCTGGGTATGCATTAGAGCTTGGCTCAGACTCAGCAGAGCGGCCAGACAGCCCGGCAACCAGACATCCATGGACTGCATAATGAGCTCTGGCTGAATATCGGACAGATTCTGACGACTTCTCAAGTTCTGCGGCAAGAGTAGATGAGCAGCAAAAATGATACGACCTATTCGCTCCTCGGTCGAAGAGCCTGCAGCGATCTCATGGTCCTTGCATGCAAGAGAGTTTGTTGAAGAGCGGTGGCGAAGAAGAAGATGTGGAGTCAACGCCAATACTATCGGCCGGTCTAGCGTCAGCAGGTCACCACGCATGCCAGTGCCAGAACGTGAGCGAGTGGATGTGGCCTCAGGAAGCTCGCTTTCAATCGTGTGCTCGATGCAGCAGCACATGCTGAGTCCTCGGCGCTTCTTGTCATCTGTCCGAAGGAGCTCCAGCAAGAGCTCGGTGACTCAAATCGGCAGCGAGGCTCCGAGGACCTAGTTGCTTCACTGTTGCATGAAAGCTCGCAGGATGGATTCATCTGAGGAGAGAGAGACGAAGCCGAAGATGTGGAGTCGATATTCTGGATGGCCACCAGCCATCAGTTTGCCAGCGCCATCCTCACCACGTGAACCAGTGTCAGGAGCCGAGTGCGTGTATGAGTATGTGCGCCGGTGTGAGCATGGGTTTGAGCCTGGCTGGCCAGCCACCATCCCGCGCCGGAGCTCAGTCAGCCGCACCCTCATGGAGCTCGTTGCGGCAGTGTTGGCTTGTCGACCGAACCAGTGTATGTGCCAGCGACTTGGAGACGAGACGAGATGGAGGGTCCCGAGCGAATGACCTACCAGCCAGTGTGTCCCATCTGGAGTAATTAGGGCGGCGGTCCAGTTTCTGGTCGTGACAAGCGTATCTGGTCAACGGTTTTTGGTCAACGCACTACCTCATGAATGAAAGACTCAGGTAAAATGTGCAGGTCAACGTATGTTCAACCCATATACGTAGTAGGACGTAGCGTGCGCGAGATCGAAGGAGTCTGATATCTGTCGGGTCGCAATGAAGGAAGTCACACACGTCACAATGCCAAGAGCCTGCTGTGGAGGCAGAACAAGCCGGCATCATCATCGCCGCTCGTCAACTGTAGACGCGAATGTGAAGGTATTGGCCATGGTGGAGCTTTCGTACCTATTTCATGCCAGGGCCGCACTCGATGTAGCTGGCAAGGCTGGTATATCAGACTGTCATCGTGGCTGACATAGCTGTCCAGGTTGGAGATCTGTGCCGCCACGACTACCAATATGTCGGGCGAGATGTAGACCCAAATCCGACAAGTCTAGATATCGACAGTCAGCCATCACTGCAAACGTTCTACAAGAATCCTACCACCGACCGAGTACGCCGCCACTGGTTGCTACTTGAGGACCACAACCTCCTGGAAAACTAGCAGAAATAAAGCTTGTAGACGCAGCAAACCAGTCAGCATCATCGATACGGATGCTTCGCGCGAAGTCACAAGCCAGGGCAAAATCTCAATCTACACACGCACCAAGGCTTGGTCTGCGCTTTCAACAGGCTGTTTGGTAAGGAATAGCGTCGAGAATCGTCCTTGGCTTCTTCGAGAAGGCGTATCATCTACTCATCCCGAGCAATACTACCAGCAGGAAAGAATCTGCCGGCACCATCATCACTACTCAAGCTGGTTCCACTACGCGAGACAAGGACAGGCCAGGATCCGTGTACGAGGATGTGCATCGACGTGAGCATGAGTACCACAAAGCAATCCTTCTCAATACAGCTTTTCTCCTTCGAGTATTGATACCAACAAGCAACTGCCTTGCGTTCCCGTCTACGAATAGGTTATGTATAGACTTAGTACAGGGAGAAGCTGTCTCTACGGAATCACAATGTCCAAGTAGCCGTTAAGTCTACGCGAAGAAGCAATTTCAAGTAAATGAAAGTTCAGAATGCTGGAGTATGCGGGAATCGAAAGCCAACCTCGACCACCGTTGCAGCCAGGTAGGATCTTGTTGTAATACCGCTGGCGATGACCGCCCTCTCTGACAGTCTTGATCAACTTCATTCGTAGAATGAGACCTCAAAAATTGAAGAATTTGAGACATCACATTACCCCAGAGCTTAGAGCACAGCACCATGCAAAGCATACCTATTATCCAGCATGTGAAACCACGATTTATCCATCTTCAACTCTCTTGTTAACGGCATAGTATCTTCAAGTCCATCAGATCCCATTGAAGATAAGGTATACAAAGCTCCATAAAACCTGACATTTACCAATCTCATCTTGGGACAACTGGACCTTTCTTCGAATGATTGATGCTTCCTTAGCTGCCAACTTGTTGCGCAAATCAGCTTGCTTACTGAGCCATGTAAGAATCATTGCAGGTAGAACGAGGAAGAAAAGGAGGGAGAACAATAATTGGGGAGCATTGTGAGGATGAAGGGCTTTGATAGAGACCAGGAAATTTGAATCGTGGGGTTGGTAATCTCGGAATCTGTGGTCGATGATGCTTCGTGAGTGTGCAATCTCCAAGCTGCAAGAAAGTTCAGCATTCAAATCTGGGAAACGCAGGCCTCTGTTCAATTGGGCCGATGTGTCGAGCCACTAGATTCTAGCACAAATTGCTTGACTTCATCGACGAAGCAGCAATACTGGCTTCCACTTTGCTACGAGATTTAGTTAGAGGGGATCATTGAATACCCATAATTGGATTCACTGTGAGATGTTCCTAGACGAACAATTCCTCTGGATCGATTCGTGAAAGACTCCTGATCTCTTCTTCATCATCGATTAGCTGCACTCATACATCCAATCTCTACCTCATATCGAGGTGGATCTAGAGCTTCGAAGTAGCTTTCGTTGAAAGATACTCATGGTATACTGAAGGCAACCATTTCTTCACGGTATTGCTATGCCAATAGTCCGAGAACTTCCTGATGGCATTTTGAGGGTTCTTTGACAGCTATAAGATTGGTATGGATGAGACAAATGAGAAGGAGGATAGGTACAAGCTACCAGGCGACCAAAATTCCTTCTTCCAATCGGATGGATTAGTGCTAGATATATCCGCTAGGTAATATGCCAAGGCTGACATGTGAGATTGACGGTGACGAGACTGTAGCCCGTCAAGGCCGGAAATTCGTTGTTACTATATCATCAGTACTGCTACCAATGTGCCAACTCGAGACGTGCACGAATTGAGTAGCAAGTCTTCCTCAGCCAGAGAGCGAGCCAGAGCCACAAGCTGAGTGGAGCACTTCACAACGAGCTACAGCTCAGAGACTACATACAGTTTCTAAAAGCGTAAGCCGGAAGAAAGCCTGCCCCAGCAAACCAGAAAACCATTAGAATCGTCGCCGCCACTGTTGCTCGACACCTGGCCACACACATGTCCATGAGAGCTTGGTCTTCCCTTAGTAGACTCACTGAGCGTTCAGACAGCCAGACGAATCCGTACTGTAGATTAAGTCCTCGACTTCTTCGACAGTGCGTATCATTATCTCTCCTTGGCTAGAGCAGCAGCTCCCAGACCAACAGCAGGAACAAGGCCGGGTTGCTCGTTCTGGCGACGCCGGTAGTGATCTCATAGTCTTGATACATCAGGCCATCTGTCAAGGAACAGCGTCGAAGATGAAGATGTAGAGTGCCACTGCCATCACCAGTGCCGTCACCAGCGCCACGGCCAGGCGTGTAAGTGGATGTGAGTAAGGCTCTCTCTTGCACCGACCGCCGGAGGACTTGCGAGTGAAGCAGCCTTCATTGCTGCAGTCCTAGCAGCCATCCATTATCCTTCGTTGCTATCCACCAACTTCAGTGTCGGATTGCCGACGACTGGATCTATGAACGACGCCGATTTGCTCGAACTGTAGCTATCCCAGAGTCTCAGCATATCAAGCGAGAATGATGGCGAAGACGAAGATGTGCGCCACGGCACAATGCACAAGAACGACTTTGAGTACGTGAGTCGATATGAGCTTATCAGCCACCACAATCCTCGCGCTCGCGATCACAATGGCATTCGTCACTGGACGCACCATTATCGAGTTTCGCCGTCATCCACCAGCAACAGTGATGACCGAACCTGCGGTCGTGTCAGCAACTTGGAGACGAAGACAAAAGAGAGGCAGCCAAACGGCTTACCAGCCCAAGTGTCCCACCAGGAGTCAATTGTTATAGAGGTTGATGTCGGCGATGAGATTTCTGATCGCATCAAGCGTAGCCAGCCTCCTCATGAATGAAACATGTGGTATGTGTGAATCAAATGTCATATTCGATTACTCTGCTCATGGAAAGAGGTACATACATATAATACAAGTCGTCCTACCCTGCCTGCGTCTTCCATATGATGCACTCAACGACACTCTTACAAAACGACCAAGACTACGAATACCATACTAGGACGACTTCTGTAACTGCCCAAGATCGGATTGGGATTGCTGCTCTTTGAGCGTCTTCTTCTCCTTCGACGCTTGTTCCGAACAAGCATGCTGTAGTAGATTTCGGGTATTTGGCATGCGATAGTAGACTTCGACCAATTACCTGAAGTCCACTACCGCATGCTCGGCCCGGAGCAAGGGTCCAAAGGAGAAGAAGACACTCAAAGAGAAGCAATTCCAGACTTTCTTCGGAGGAAGGTCGTTGGTTTTGATGGCGTGGCGTCTCTGCTGGAGAACGATGGGGTGTGCCTGTGATATTCGTTCCTAGGCGGCAAACATGGTGGCAGTGCGTTTCGCTGAATGCGTTGGACGCGATTGAGGTTCTGCTGTAGGAGGGAGATTGAAGAGAAGTGTCGGGTTCTGGTCGCGAGAGGTTTCGTACAAGTTGGGTGTAACTTTCGGCATATAACAGCGTCTTCTGCCGAATTGTTGGTTGCGGTTGAAATTCTGCTGTAGGAGAGGGAGATCGAGGTGAAGCTTCGGGGTCCGCTTGAGAGATGTGTTGTACGAGCTGGGTGCGAGATTTGGCTACATGTTGCAGAAGAACGAGATGCAAGGTAGGTCTAGCTATCCTTGGTTCCAAGTTGTAGAGCAGTTCTCGGCATGGCAGGCGATCTGTTGAGGAACGGTAGCGGCGGCGAAGATGTGGAGTTGATGCCAACACGATCACCCAGTCTGCTGCCATCAGGCAAGCCAGTGCTAGGATGCGAGTATGAGCATGTGTATAAGCGTAGGTGGGAACATGATTATGAGCCTGATTCACGGTGTGGGATCAGCTACCGTCCTGGGTAATTGCAGTCTCTGTAGTCGCGTTCATGAGGACCATTACCGAGTTTTGTTGACATTCACCAGCGCCAGCAGTGTCTCTCTGTTGACCGGATCTGTCGATATGTTAGCGATTTGGACATTGACGAGAGGGACGTGCATGAATTACCAACTGCCATGTCCCACGCCGAGCCGGTCGCACGTCGTGCTTCTCTACGTCTACCACGAACCGAGGCGAAAATTATCGTCACCCGTAAGAGGATCCCCAGCGTTGTGGCGTGCTAGCTTTGGCATGTGGAAAAGATGAGGCTGTATTCTTGTCGACAGCAGCTGAAGCATACGGGAAGCATAGCGGAAACAGGTCGACCGGCACATACTTGGTCTCTCGAATTGCAGCACGAGGTCAGCCAACGACGCCAAGGCAGCAGAGAGCGATCAGTCTGGGTGGCCTACTCCATCCTCGTCACTCCTGTCAAGATCGAAACATTGTCGGGAGATCTTGAGAATCGATGAACCTGGAAGCACGAGATGTTCTGAAAGGCTGTCGAGGTCGGCGGTCTTGAAGCGTCTCAAGAGCCTGCCAGCGATAGCAGGATCACGAACTGACTAGACACCATTGTCGAGGCGGCGAAGACCTCTGGCTGAGTTTGGCGAGAGTAGGAAGACCAGCTTACATTAGAATTTTGGTATTGCCGTAGGAGGCCAGCCAAAGCCAAGGAAATCACTGCGAAAGCAGAGTTCTGTGCTGCCGAAGCTGGAAGTCGAGCAAACGCGGCGCAGGTGGCACATGTCGTACGCCAGAGCCAGAACCTTCACGGCCAATGATGGGTTGTCAGCACTGTGGTGTATTGTGTATCTGTACCTGGTATCCGGCCAGCGATAGCAGGATCACGAAGTGAGAAGACGCCATTGTTGAGGCGGCCAAACGATCTGGCGAGGATGACGAGAGCAGGAGGATCAGCTCATATTGGGTTTGAAGTGCTGCAGGAGATCAGCCAGACCCAACGCTTTGTGGGTACGGCCGTAACGAGATCGGGACGTTTCGGGAGGTCTTGAGATGCCATGACTACAAGAGCACGAGATATTCCAGAAGGCTGTGGAGGTCGGCGGTCTTGACGCTTCCCAAGATCTGCCAGCCATGGTGGGATCGTGAAATGAGAAGATGCTACTCTTAAGGCAACCAAGGGTTTCTGGGATTGCGGCACGAGCTCAGCCGAAGCGACCAATGTATCGACCAACTCGGATAGGACGTTAGACTGCTATGGCTTCTCAGGAGATCGAGACACCGCGGGACATCTGGAGACTCCATGACTTCGAGAATGCGAGACATCCAAAAGGCGAGTCAAGATCAGCGAATGCCGGAGCTCCAAGCACTGGTCATTCGTCTCGGGCTGGTGAGGTGGCATTGACGATCGCTTGCCTTCGTCTTCGAATGAGATGCATGTCGTGTGCCAGTCCATTCGCTTTCTTGATATTAGTACGCGGCTCTGCATGGTACGCATCGCCATTGATGGTCAGCATGGCGAGTGCTGATATGCTGGCTGGGTTCTGCATGCTGGCTGCGTCAGTCTCGCGGCTTCGAGTGCATGTCTTGGTAATCGCATGGCCGTTCGGTTGGGTATGCACTTACGTTCTGGTTCGTGCGAGTGCCAGCAGCAGATCGGTCTTTTGTGGATGTAAGTCTGGATGAGCTCCATGACCTGCTCTGAAACACGCTCGTCGGTGGCAGCCTTGGATCCTGAACTGCGAAGCGGCGTAGAGTGTGCTCTGCAGGTGATGCTGGACGACCCAAGAGAGGCTTGCGTAAAGGACCATCTGAATGGCGGATTGGGATTGGATAGCACCAGAACATAACACTGCAAAGAAGTCCACGCCGGTGCGGGACCATCGATGAGATCGAAAGCTTGGTTTGAGCGAAGGACGGCAAGTCCGCTCGAGCATTTGGCATGCTGCTGCATCGTGCACTTGGGTAGACTGAAATCCGCCTTCCTGTATTGTGCAGCTGACCTTGGTCTGACAGGACGACGGACTCGTGAGATCCGCAAGAAACACACCCGCCATCTCAGCCGACCTCCACGCGCAACGACTGAGCCCGGCGGCATCAGGCTGGACTTCTGCCAAAGACACTACCACGTGTTTGACAAGCATGGCCCGCGCAATGCAGTTCTGAGCAACTATGTAGCGATTTCCTCAGCTGTCTCATACCGCGGTGACGACAAGTTCGTGCATGCCGTTTCTCCATCCACGACAGGCATCGGGCACGCTTGTTCTTGCCAATCCCGTCGGTGCCTGACCTGGAAAGTGGCATGCCAATGGTGCGCCATTTGAAGAGGACGGTGCGAATCTGCACAAACATGGAAGACAGCGGGCATCGTGTGCATCCCTCCAAGTGCGCGAGCGCAGTTTCTTCGCATCGGTGTCTTGCAGAGACTCATAACGGAGCAGCACTGGCATTGTCCTGAGCACCAACGAGAATGTGATGTTGGCCGCTGCACAGCTCTGGAGATGGATGCTCGGATGTAGCCATCCCCTTGCCCGCACTAATTGAGCTCGCACGCTGTTGTTCTCACATCCGCAGACGGGTATGCTGTGCTGTGGTCTTCTGCCGGTGTTTCCCAGAAGCTCAGGGCGAAGCAGCATTGGCAGTGTCCCCAGTACCAACGAGCGAGCTATCACTCGCTGCATAGCACTGAAGATGGAGGCTCAGATGTAGCCATTCCCGTGCCTGCCCGATTTGAGCGCGCGCGCTGTTGTTCTCGCAACCGATGTGCTCCTCTTCCTGGCCCACCATTCCCGCTGCGCCATGTCGGTATCGCATCGAAATTTCTCGCGCGACGATCTTCATCGTTCCCAGACACCGAGACTCGAGCGCGCGTGCTGTGCGATCAATGGCGGAGCGCAGCCTCGGAGGACTCAGATCAAGAGTAAGGGGAGTTGTTCGTTCGTGGACGACGCTTTGAAGCGCATGGAGGCTGGCGAGGCTGCTCGGGCGAAGATGACGGGAATGCTAGTGATCAAGAAGGCGGATCATGGCGGTACGTAAGCGGTGGATGGGGATAAGGATGGGGAAAGCGCATGTTGTTGTGGGCGTGGTCGTGCTTGTGCTTCAGCAGACAGTCGCGGCGCAAGGTCTGCTTGCTCTTGCCGATCTCGAGGGTACTTGGCCTGAAAATGGGCATGTCAAGCAGATGGTGCGCCATTTGGAGAGACGTGGAGAATGTCCAAGGCGTGCAAGATGCACAACATCGGAGGCAGTAGTGATTTTGTGCCTTCCTTCAGCTGCGACGCGGACCTCCTCCGCAGCGATGCTGTGTCCCCAAAAGCTCACGGCAGCGCAGCATTGGCATTGTCCCCAGCACCAACAAGAATGTGACTCTGGAGATGGAGGCTTAGACGAAGGCGCTGACTCGCCCACTCGACTTGAGCTCGCGCGTCGTCGTTCTCACCACCGTAGAGGGCGTGCCATGCTCCTCTTCCTGGCCAGCCATTTCGGCGGCGCGATTTCCTTACCGCATTGAAGTCCACCGCGCGATGGCTTTCCTGATTCTACCGAGTCTCCCGAGCGCGTGCTATACGTTCGGTGGCAGAGCACAGCCGAGTGAGAAGAGTCGGTGAAGCGGATGGACGATGCTCCCGCGCTTGGAGGTCGGCGACAGGCGAAGGTGGCGGAGATGCTAATGATCAAGAAGGCGCATCAGGGCTGCTCGCAAGAGGTGGATGGCCGAAGCGTAACTCGATGGATGAGGTGTATCATGTCGCAGACTTGAGGCATCGCATCAAAGCCAGCGAGGCAAGCATCTCCGCTTTCCCCGAATGCCGCCGCGGAAGTTACTCGGAACGATGCCCGAACGCTGTCCGCCGGTCGCAGTCTGCTCCTTCCACTTCATACCGGACTGGCTACAACTACATGTGTTCTCACTCTACACACAAAGCTTTTGTATCATGCGCAGCTACCTCTACATGTGTGAATTGCCTATGGGTTGAGGTCGTCTCAGACGGGCACCACGTTCCCGCCATCGCCCTCACGCTCGCCCGCCCAGCCGCCCGCAACAGCGACACCTCTCCTCGTCCGACTCGCTACCGCCCAAGATGCCTGTACACCCAGCTTACTATAGGCTGCATGCTATCATAGTATGAAGACTTTGGACTCGGTGGGAGTCGCTCGTCCCTGCAAATGGCGCTGTGATTCCCCTAAGCGCCTATGCGAGGCGCGAATCCACGAACACAAGACACCACCAGCAAAGCACAAAAGTCTCGGATTCTGCATCGCCAGTCAATCAGCAATATGCACTGTTGTGGAGTCTTTCCCCTTCAGACGGGTTGCGGCATGGAGGTGCAGGTGAGAAGGTAGGACAAGTTCCGTACTTGGTCTTCTGCAGGCATGGCAGGGTGCATAAAGAATGGCTGCTCACATTCCATTACGCGCGCTTCGCTTATGCAATGGGAGCAGGCGCGTCAAACGACGAGAAGGTGTGGAGCACCTTCGCACATACATGTATTCCTTTTCGTACGCTGCACACCATTCCAATCCTCTCCCTTCGCACCTCTCGTCGTCTTTCTCTCCACGCACCCGCCCGCCCGCGCCAGAATGTCAATCTTACAGGACCTTTGCAACGACATCTACACATTTCAGCGTACACGTATCCATCCGAAATGGCTGGACGATTTCAAACAGCTCTACGCTCGCTTCGCTGGTCGGTCCAGGCCGACTGATGAGCAAATGACCCGAGTCTTCGGCCGCGAGACGCTTGAGCTGGCGGACGAGCTGTATCTTGCACGCCCTTCTCACGACCCTGCCATTCGAGTTACGCTCCTTACCATCTCCGAAGGAAGCGGCGGGGGTCCTGGGACGCGATATCTTCCGGGATACGCGCCGCCGTGGCGACTTTTTCTCGACTTCGGAGAATTCACGCTAGATTTCGCTTGCGCACTACTTGACCTGCTTGAAAGACATACGTATGCTGATGTCGTGCGCGAGATCCTGCGGCAAGGCGCGAAGCAGAACCGTATAGGTTCCTACATTTCGGACGACGTAAGATGCGCAAAAGCCGCCCTCCCTCCGGCACCATCATGTGTGCTGCGCCCTCGAACCCACGAAAAAACCAGCAACCAGGAAAGTGAACAACAAGCCATTGCTACACCACTCGAGACTGCAACGTTGAGATCTCCTACAGACGCCACTGTGGCAGGGCAAGACCAACGGCAGGACGGAGGTCATGATAAGACAGAGGAAGGAATGGGAAGAACAGTGGTGCAACAAGGGCTCGGGAAACGACCGGACGAGAACAACTTGCCAGCAACGGTGATTGGTGAACATCTCCAGACGTCAATTCGCAGAGTCGACGACATCGACAGTGGTCATGTACAGGCACAGATGCCAGAAGAGCACAGCTACAACATGGGTGTACCACCTACCCAGACGTTCCTGCCGCAGCATGCACAAAGCAAAACAAGTCATGGCGATGTCGCCCTGGATTCCAAAGCCTCCGAGGCCGCCGATATAAGCACGACACGTGTGGGAACTGGCGGTCCGGAGAACCACGATACCTCCCAGTCTTCGAGCTCACCGAAGCCTATGACGGTCCCTCTGGAGCAGCGGAAGGTCAAAGAAACTCAGCGAGAAAGACTGTGGAGGAAGATGCAGCATTTTCAGCGAGACAGAGAAGGATTTCAGCGAGACAGATTGTGGAGGAGGCTGGACCTACTGCGCTGGAAGCTGAACCTACCGCCCAATACCCGACCGAGTCTACCTGAGCACCCGGAGCTATCGCTTCTCGACTCCGATAGCAAACGCAAACACGGCATGGCCGAGCTCACGCCTACGGCTCCTACCTTTGATTCTGGTCCGACGCCTTTTGGCATGTCCTCGCCTTCGAAGAAGTGCAACTTGGGGCAAGCCGCTGAGAGATCTCAGGAAAGCCAATGAAGCGCTTTCTCGAGTAGATGGCACTGGGAAAGAGACCAAGGCTCCCAACGATGATGTCGTCCATCGTAAAGACCAGTTTCTGGAATCAGGTCGCCCCGAATCTGCCAGCACTAGCTCATCAGCATCGGAAGCTGGAAGTTCTCCGAGCGATGCCAATCAACCATACGCATGGCTTGATGCAATTCTGAGCTCGCTCGCTCCTCCGATTCCGAAGCTGGGCATCAAATCCCGGGCACCCGTGCAAGCCGTCATGTTCACAAAACAGAATCCTGGAAAGAACAGCCAGCATTGCATACGAGTAGGTCATCCTACCCATGCGGTCAGATTTGGCTACAATTGCGACCGCACTAGCGAAGTCTACGACTCTTCACACGACCTGGAAGCTCGGGATACTTTGTTCGGAGGAGCGAACAAGTTCGTTCGGTTTAGCGACTGTATCCTCCTCCATTGCAGAACGGAAGGGAAATAGCTGCAGGCTCCCGAGCCAGATCCATTTCGTCAAGGACATGGAGTGGAGTTGTGGTATATATACATTAACGAATGTGCATGATAATTTTCAATCCCCAACATCGCATCGCTACTGGTCTTTTTTCCGTTTCGATCTGTGCTCACATCCAGCTGGCTCTGAAGACCCTTGCCAGCTGGTGTCATGGAGCCGGCCTGCCTACCAAGATCTAACCTGGCTGCGATTGAGTCGAGACACGAGCTCACATCGTAGTTTGGTAACGATCGGGTTAGCAAACGGGAGATATTGTAATGGCGAAACGAACTGTGGCCAGCTTGCTTTAGGACGGCACGCAGGAGTTGGATAACTTGCTCGATTGGGACCTGGATAATGATGGACTTGAGGAATGGTAGATTTGGTGACGATCACACAACCGTTGGCATCTTTGGCAAGCGAATTTCGTGTTTTGGTGGAAGAGCTGGGAAGGAAGAGAAGCAGAATGTTGCTTAGGGTGTTCGTTATAGGATGGTGTAACTGCTGCACGCAGAGACGGCGTACTCAAGGGGAGGAGGAATGTCTTGCTATAGAGGAACGAGATGTTGAGTTACAGATCTAGACGGCTGAGGATATAGCGTTTAGGGATATTTTGTTTGGTTGTTGATAGATGAGGTTGATGTCTAGGATGAAGTGTCCTGGGCTTGAAACTGGTTGGGAAGTGTTGGGATTTGGCTATGTATTCAGCAACGGCCCAGCTCTTCTTCGTTTCTCCTCGATACTCTACTCGCTTTGCGGATATTTACCACGACATTTGTTCAAACACGTTTGATCCTGTCTTGAGCCGATACCCAACTTCTTTACTATGATAGTCGGATTTGTTGCTGCTGAAAGGTTGCTACACTCTCCAGCGATGTTCGCTGCCAAATGGCAAGTTCAAATACGCACACAGGTCTTCGTCATGTCTGTCAAACTGCGGCAATATACAACTGCTGCTAGCTCATACGGAGAACTGAACAGGAGACGTACGCCTGGCGGGTCTCCGTAGTAGACCGTCGAGCGCTTGTAAAGTCCGCAACATAGACAGCAAACGAGGACGCCGGCGAGGATGTCGCAGTAACCCGCTTGCTCAACGTCTTTGAGAACGTGGACTCCCCATGCTCGAGTACACCATGTGAGGAGATAAAACGCCGATAAAGAGGATTGAGAGCCCCAGGCGTTCAGCAGTCTAAAGCCGCTCCTTATATAGCTGTTGACGACACGACACTCAAGTGAGATAATGGAGACGCCGCTGAGCTGCCTCGATTGCTGTTGCTCACGCAGATTGTGACAGCTGATCAATCTCTGAGGAGATTGGAGAATCTGGAGTACGTGACATCTGGTGCAGGTTCTTCTCCGTTGTATCCGAAGCCATTCTTCTCGTGTAGAGCATCCGCAGACAAACAATGGCAATGCCGAACCGCGGCTGGCTCACGTCAGGAAGCTAATGGTCGAGGTATTTGCCGGGAGCGGCGTTGAAAGCTGCTTCACTGATGGGCGAGGACATTGGCAAGGAGATCGGAGTAGCGTACCTGCTCAATACTCCTGAGAGGGAGGGTTCAGGCAAACGATTTGGGGGCTTCAGAAGATAGGCGCCGATGATGAGGAGATTATGGGAGCCAGTATCTTTTTCGGTCAGGTTCAAGCTGCCGCGGCTGTCGAGACGACGGAGATGGTGCGGAACTGGTTGATACTGGTAACAAACTTGTTGTTGGACATGCAGATGGTGTCACGGCCTTACTCTGGCCAGGGATTCGGCTGAGTGCTGCAGAAGTGGTCGTTGTGGTGACCGATGCTTTCTGTTTACCTGATTTAGATGCATGTTCGGCACACGCGACCGCCGTTATGACTTGATGTCTTGTGCGAGGTTTGCCAGAGGAGTTTGCATGTCGAGCTCGCCTGAAACTGATGTAGAAAAAGATGCAAGAGGTGGTAGAGACATGATATCTGATGTCCAGATGGGGTTTGCAAAAGGACATGGAAAATGTGGAAGATATAGAGGAGAAGTCATGCCGAGACCACGGAGAAGGAGTGAAGCGAATGACAGCTGCTGTTACAGTATCCGCTCCGAGTGGTTCTCTTGATGCTCCTGCCTTCCATATCTGCTCGATCTGGTTGCCAACTTGATTTGTCGGAAGGTACAAGTCGGTGCAATTACCAAAGCCAGCCCAATCCTGCTCGTTGCCCCTATCTTAATCGACTTCCCCAGGTAATTTTCGTTCACGCTGCGCAAGATTTTGACTTTCACGCTGCATTTGTGAACCAATCCGAACATATAATATCGATCAATATATCTTATCGTTCGGACCTCAGTCCGGTGCCAAGAATTGCCAGCATGTTATCTGCTGCCAGTACGTCAGCATCGGGCGTCTGGGTTGACACGACATCGTACAATCACTAACCATTGACGAACTCAGCGATGAAGACCGATACTGCTGTAATGTCAGCGAGCTGGATAGATGCGAGAAGTCATCACGCGCGTTGAGGAGCCAGAATACCGGCCACACTCGGCGTTCACATTATTCCCGAGGCAGTGCTGCTGTTGAATGAGACATAGTCCTCTTGGAGCACCGTGCTACAGCTCTGTTGTGCCAAAGCAGAGCTACAGCGGAGAACTGATCCATGGAATAAAGAGATTGGACGAACGAGAACGACGAGATGGGATCATAGTTGGGCAATGCAGGTTGGTAGCTCGGTCTCTCTAAACGCTCAGACACAAGGATATATCTGCATCTTTCGTAAATGCGAGGCGGACTTCGATGTATGGTGAGCTTGTGGGACTGCAATTGAGGGAAGGACAAGAAGGCCGGCAAAAGCATGGGCTGTACATTTGGGATACTGGATTTTATCTCTGTCGCTTATGAGTTGCCTGGCAATGACTTGGATCTTCTTGATTCGCACAAGCAGGACTACTCCAAACATTGCCCTGATGCTGCCATTTGGGATCACTGGCAGAGTCTCAGCTTTACGAAAAGACATATCTGGACCGTGTCCAAAGTCCGATCTGACCTTGAGCATGCAAAATCGATGTAAAGGCTTGAAGGCCTCGTATCCAACGAGCTCCAGCAGCGAAGTATCTGCAGAGTTTACAGCGATGGCAATATCTGAAAGGCTGCGTTTGGTCAGGCTGTGATCCTTATATGCCTCGATTGATTTCCAGAGGCTCAAAGTTCTCGAGATGCTCTACTCTGCAGCAGCCTGTGAACGAAGCTTTGAGATAGTGGTTGATGTAACGACCATCGATGACAAGAATAGCGGAGCGCACATGAGCGACCTGCGAGCTGCATCAACCTTCAAGCTGGCTCAATGTCTCTGATGGAGGTGCTGGCGACAATCACTTTCAATGTTCTGGGCTGAAGAACAAGACTAATGGCCTGGAGATCCAAGGTAGGCGTAGATCTCTGCAACCTACGATCGACATCGACCTCGCGGACCAAACTTGGCTAGGAGAAGAGCACCGATTTTCAGGCTAGTCCAACGTCACTCTCAAGTCCTCTGCAGCAAAGAGCACCCTTCCGAACAATTTCGCACAGAAAGATGTGACAGAGACGATCCCGTTGGAGCTCGAGCATCAGGCTGAGGAAAGGCTGAGGAAAGTTTTTGAGGCAAGCTGAGACGGATGCTAGGTCTGCGAGGCTTCATTAATTCTCTGGCAGTTGATCTGATCGAGACGGTGGAGGAGCTGCCGAAGCCATCTCTTCTGAACCTCTGAATCTCGGGATCCGGTCGCAATCTTAACAACAGACGCTGGCTCAAGAACGCAGCGTAGTGCAGCACATTACATCAAAGACCTCCAGAAATCATCCTCTCTTGAACTATATATCGAATACTCAGTTATCGTGAATGGACCGACAAATGAACGAAAGTTCACCCATCTACCTCCGAAACCCGCAACACATTTTGTCCTTCCTTTCAAAACGACATCTTATCGATATCCAAACTCTCTACCGTATGACAAGTTCCACGTCTGGTATCGTCCTGGACTGTTATCGGCTCGCCGTCAGCTCCAATTTCGCGTTCTGCTCTCATTACATATGCTAAGTCAGCAAATGTCGTTCTTGAGCTCACGATTAGCTAATACTCACTTCGAGATCGAGGCGATATCTCAGGCGATACGACAGGCCATGGATGAGGCCATGATGCGCGAGGCCATACAGGAGAGCGCGAAGGAGGAGTCGCTAGAGAGGTTAGCAGCAATCTCGAAATGCCGTATAGGGGGGAATAGCGTACCTGGAACCAAGTTCTCCTCGAACCATTCATATGCGAACTCACGCATAGCGTTCAGGAAGCTGTTGCTGAATTTGTTGATGAAGTGGTCTGTGGCTTTTGCTACTGCTTCTTCTCTTTTCTTGACGAGAGATGGGGAGGCTAGGACTAGTGCTTTTGAGGATGGGTCGTGACTTGGACTGCGAGATTGACGTGAGATGCTGTCCGAAGAAGGGTGACTCGCTGGCTCTGCTGCATCGTCGCTTTCGGAGATTTGCAGAGTCCTGATCCTCGTCCTCGTCATCCTTGGGTCCGGGCCATTTCTGGCTGAGCTACGCTGACGCTTCTTGCTAGCCGATGCTGCTTCGTCCTCGTCGAAGGTTTGATTCTCGGGTTCCTCAGCCGCTGGTGAACGGCGGCCTGGATCGATACAAGGACTTCGAGATCGGCCGCAGTTACAGTATGGACTCCAAAGACAGCTTAGGCTGTGGTTACGCTGGTTTGCTGCTGTTGCATCGTCGCGGTTGGATGATGAAGGAGACGGAACTGGCTGTGTCCTGATTTCCTTTGGTCTACCGGACGAGGTGCGCTTGCGATTCTTCTGCCCGCTAATGCTACTGTGACGGGAACTACTTGGAAAGAATTGCGGTGAGATCTCTGACGGCTGCTTCTGCTTCATGTGGATCGATGGCAGTATTCTTGGCGATGGATACCGTCCAAGGTTGTTACTTGCCACTCCAGACCATGGAGATCTGCGTGAGCTGATCCGTGATGTGGGCGATGGCGTGCCTCTTTGTGGAGCCTTCCAGGCGGGTGACGTGGGTGAGCGACGTCGTTTGGAGGAAATGCTACCACTCGGTGGTGATGTGGAAGTTCTCTTCCTGCGGACTGGCGACTTGCTGCGTTCGCTGACAGAAGACTCGGGCGGCTCTTGCCGCTGCAGACGTCTCAAGTTCTCCCACAATCCACGGCAGCTTGAAGCGATATGAATCACCCCATCGTCGTCGTCCTTTTGCGTGTTTTGAGACTCCTCCATTGTCTTGTAGTGTTCTTCTGGCCTAGGGAATATGGACGGAATTGACTGAGGCCTAATTCGCTTGGGCAGCCTTGTATCGCTTCCACCATCAGAGGCACGCTTATTCCTGCGCTTCTGCCCGCCACTGCTACTACCACGGGAAGTGTACGAGAGAGGAGATGAGCTCATTCGTGATGTAGGCGATAGCGTGTTGCCTTGCGGGCTGGGCGAAGAGGCAGGCGAGTGAAGTGTGCGACGTCGCTTCGAGAAGTCGCTCAATGTTGGCAAGGAAGCTCTCTGCCTGCTGACTGGCGACCTGCTGTTGCCTTCGCTGGCAGAATGCTTCGGGTCTTCTCGATGATGCTGCTGAAGACGTTTAGGGGTTTCTCCTGTCTCCATTCAGCCAATGTGCGGTGTGGCGTAATGTCACAGCAAGTGCAATGCACGAAGCGCCCGAGAAGGAGGTAGGCTTTCCCACATACCACGGTAGCTTGGAGCGAAATGAATTGTCTGGCCGTCGTCTTTCATACCCTCGTCCTCATCAAATGTCCCGTGACCCTCTTCCGGCCTGGAGCAAACAGACGATAGCGGGTGAGTCTTGGCTCGTTTTGACAGCCTTGCATCATTGGAAAGGTTGCGCTTGCTCTTCCGCTTCTGTCTGCTTCTGATACTATGACTGGAGTTGCTCCAGATAGGTAGTGAGAATTCCTCTTGTAAAGAACCACCTTCGTCGGCAGGAAAGCTGAGGGACTCCCACGTCTGACGATCCAGTCCTTTGCTTGGGTCGAGGTAGCGTGAATTGATGTAAAGAATTTCCCGAGTTTCGATGCCCGCAAATTTCTCAACCCATGGAATTGCGATGTAACCCTCACGGGGACTCGTTGAGAATAAGTGATCGGGCGTGGCGAGTTAGCGTGAATTGATGTATATCGTTTCCCCAGTGTCGATTCCCGTGGAGTCGTCTACCCACCTGACTGCTTCGTAGCCCTCACAAGGAATCGGCGAGAACAGAGGACTGGACATGGCTGGAACTCATGTGAGGTTAGCGATGTGGCTTGCACATTAGCTTGATGCTGAAAAGCACATACCAGGAGACTCAGGCCTATCTTCAAACGCTTCCAAACGCTGAACAGAATGGCGAAACGGGTACATGTCGAGCCTCGACGCCGATTGAAGATTTGAGTGCCATGAACTAAATTTTCGCTGTTGTAAGAGCTTGAACTCTGATTGAAGATTTGAATTTGAGAGTGTGTGTCCTGGTTGTTGTTATTGTTGATCGAATGCGGGATCAGGACAAAGAAGCTAGCGTAAGAGGTAGGTGTTGGTACAATATCAAGCAGTTAGTCAGTGAACAAAGGATCCTCTCGCGTGGTGGAACGACCATGCGAATCTCAGCCGACGGAGATAAGAGGGAGAGGAGTTGGCGCCTTCATGTGAAGGGCTTGGCGCTTCCGAAAGAGGAAGTAGCCAAATTCTCAATCGATATGGTCAGAAGAAACGAAGGCAGCTCCCTTCGGCGCAGAAACAGACTTGAAGTGTGGGTCCATAGGGTGTCCGTGCACCCACTGCGGCACTGTATTTAGCTTCCGACTTCTCGAGCCTACTAGGCTTCTACAATGACATCGACTTACATCAAGAAACAGGAGTTCTGCTTGATCATTCTTCGACCTTCACAAAGTCGACTCAGTTGAAACGAGACACGCCTAGACATGCCAAAGCTGACGATCCCTGGGTTCTGAATAGCGTACTAGGTAGCTCTTGCCCAGCGTCTTAAGGAAAAACGCATTGTACTCATCACACATTTTTTGCTTTGGTTGAGCGCCCTCAAGCAGGTAGGCTGGGTTGGAACGAGAGCCTTCGAGGCTCGGCACTCAAGCTCCTCAGTGTCATTGATACATGTTAATCACAGCCAGTGGCTCACAGAATGCTCCCATTTATCAATAGTATGCCGTGAGGATTGGCAAGCTTTTCCGCCAATGGAGCCGGAGGGAATTCCAGGTGGAAGCCAGACTAGACTTCACTGCCTCGCCTCTCCGACACTCTGAATCTGCTTCCTTGGGCATCCTCCTCTGCTTGCTGCCCGACGATGAGCTAACCCCCCCAAGCTAGATGAGGAAAAATGAACGAGCATCGTTGGGGTTGGCCTTCTTGAGTTGCACCCGTCTTCAAATGCCAACGTCCAGTTTCGGGAGTTCCTTTCTGGACCGAGACCACTCGATAAGAATTGCATAGTACGGTCCATCTTGTGCCGGAAACCAAACCTTTTGCACAAATCCTGTACACATCCTGTCCTTATCAGCCTCTCGATCTAGCGCCGACCAGACTCCGGAACACAGCCCTGCCATCGAACGCATCAAAAGCATCGAACGCCCTCTATATATCGATCTCACAGTACGACAAACTCGCCCCGAATATCTGCAGTGACGCAGCTGGGTTATGAGATCTCAATACCCTCGAGATCAGGACCAGACGAGTTGCCGTGTTTGCCGCTTCAGTGACAAGACCTTCGTAAAGTTCTGAAACCCACTCTGCTATGTCCATATTCGTTCTCCATGTTCTAACCAATCTTTGTCTCGTCATCGTCATGTCTGCGGACAAGGCGAAATCTCAATTGCTGGGAAGCATCGTATCGCCACGGTATTTGCTTTAGACTATAGTTCGCTCATAGAATTCCATGCAATGCTCTTCGTCACTCCGAGTAAAGGGAAATTTTACGAAGTTGCCATACGAAAACCCATGAAGATGACAAAAAGGCGAGCAGGCTGGGCTTGACAAATCATCTCCTTGCAGGTGACCAAAGTCGTGGTATTAGCTGTAGCATGGTTCTGCACGGTTACCTTCTGCTTCAATACTGTGTCTGGTGGCTTGAAGATCTTGTTCTGAGACGACCTGATGTCGAGACGAAGCGTGCAATGGAATTTGGGGAGAGATCTGTGCCACCTTCATATGAATGGCTTAGCGCTTCTGAAAGAGGAAGTCTCCGGGAATCTCCTCTGAATCGGCATGGGGTGATTTACATTCAGCACAGATTCTGATTCAATCTGGCCTAGAGAAATCAAGACACCTCAGCCCAGCATTCCGTACAGAGTTGCTAGAGAATTTTCGGTCCTGCTCAACTGCTCGACGATAAATCCTGAATTGGCACTGTCATCTCTTGCATGATTGAGGTCATCGCAGACATTGTCGAGCTCACATTTTGCATGTCTTTGATGGCATTATGTGAACTGTAAGGTTGCTCTCGCCAGGCGTGCTCGGGCTTTTGGTAGATGGAGGCGAAGCGTATCATGTTCATAAAATATCTTGTGTGTCGACAGGGTGCTCTCATGGAGACTGGCTGGTATGGCAAGAAGCTTACACATCAGCAAAATCGAGTTCTATATGATCAGCGTTCTTCATTGCCACGGGCATTCAACTATTCTTCTGCACTGGCTCGGAAGCGAGCATAGATTCATTAGCGGCATGCTGTGGAAATCGCACCGACTTTCTAGTAATTGCTCATGGTATACTGCACCATGTGTCGCAAATAAAGCCGCAGAGAGTGGCAGCAACTCCATGCAATAATGACTCAAGAGCTCACCTGTCCCAAATGTCAGATCAATTGTTCTGCCTGCTGCTTGACTGGGATAGTGGCAGCATGTCAGCAAGCCAAATGATGCAGGATGAGCGATCCTCGTTGAATTTGGTGTCTTTATCCTGGACCCTTCTCGAAGTGCCAGCCAAAGTCGAAACATGTTGGCTCCAGCAAGATGAGCTGTTGATCGAGCGTGTCTCAAGCAATTCATGGGAGCGGTCTCCCGTTCCAGCTCAAGCTCGACACAGTGGCGGTCGACTTCATCATTCCGACGTCGATGGCTCTCAGGATTGTCTTCTCCATATTCAGCGCGAGGGCGACGTCTTCAATATGTATAATCATGACCAGGCGGATTCGCAAGAGATCCCAAAACCCGGACGTTCACCCTCGGCATGGTCGCCATGTGCGTCGGCTCCGTAGGGAGAAAGATCTTCACATGGTTCTGAAACGTCTCTGCTTTGCGTCGCTTCAAGATACGGCCTCTTCGTAAGATTGACTATTAGCTCTCTCGTCATCGCCATGTCTACGAACATGATGGAGTCTCGGTTCCAGTTGCCGTGGCATTGCTTCATAGGTCCTATGAAGTCGACTAGGACGACAAATTGGAAGGCGGACGTCTTCCATTTGGCCACGTCAGCATAGGTAGCTCGTCGAACTTCTGCTCTTCGCCGGACTCATCCTCGGTCATCCAGCAGGCTTGATCTTTGAGACTCAGCAAGAGATGCACAAGATGAAAGATGGCAGGCTGTGGAGACTGGAGATGAGATGATCGATCAGTTCCATCTCTTTGTTGAATGAACCACTGATGCATGTATGAATTCCATGCCAGCATTTCAATACACAAGCGTTTTGCTTAAATGCATATAGATAGTCAGTCCCGGGGCTATGCTGAGCGAGCCAGGAGTCTATGGTCGAGCGGCGATCTACTTACCTCCGCTCCTCGCATGATTCTGCAAACCTCCAGCCGCTTGGGTCTCGGTATTCAGGCCTCCAGTGGGTATCCAGAATGCCGCTCGCCATCGAAACAGGAAGAATGAAAACGATGTGGATTGCCCGAAAGTGAATGAGAGTTCAGGTTCGAGGAAAGTAATTTGGAGAATCAAGCATACGACATTTCCTTCTGGTCGTCGATATAGGCGGGCGGGAGAGTGGACGAATCCAAGCATAATCCGAGTGGTGAAGCGAACTTGTCCCAAAAGTCCAAGCTCAGGCTCAGAACACCTGCTACTGCAAAGTGACAAAGCACTCAAAGCTAATGGCATATGGAGGAAAGTCACAAGCAACATCAAGACATGGTGGCATCCGGTGGCTTTTCGCAAGATCACTGATCGAGTCAGTGGCTGGATACGCTTGGTGTGCCGGGCGAAGATCTTCGTCTCCATACGCCAGCAAGAATGTTTCGAGCTCATCGTACGATCGTCTGTGCTTGATCGCTGGCGCATGGTCTCAAGCTCGCACGTTCGTTTGATGCTGCCTGGCGCTCTGGAGAGGTCACATGTGCTCTCTTGCCAGCGGCATCAGCTAGGACGAGTCCGATGCAGTGGCGGATTCATTCCTAGCATGTGGGTTGAGACATTTCTGCTGAAGCTGGCGGACCGTTCTCTCACCCAGAAGGGACTGAACAGATGACATCGGCTCTCCGTTGATGGCTTTCATATGCAGTAGATATAGACATGAGACAACTTGGTGTAGTGCCTCCACTACCGAGGAGTCGTATGCTCGCCATGGTTTCGCCGGAACTGTGGATCCGATGACGCTAATAGCTTTTCTTGTAGAAGTCGACTGTGGGATTGACGCTGCAGAGGCAGTTCATCAGTACCAGGAACCTGACGGCATTTTGCATAAGATTTCAAAGAAGGGAGCCATGTAGGCATGCTGTTGACCTTGTAGAGAAAAGCCGCTCGATATGCACGTTCTCGATGGAAGGCAGTAGCCTCAATCATTCCTCTGGTCGCTGTTGTCTCGAGAACGGTTGCTCCAGGTAGTCACCATGTTTCTTCCGAGGGAGATCCATGCCGAGGGATCCATACCAGAATCGGTGAGAGCCAGCATCTCAGCAAGAAGTACTCCAGCATATTTTGGCTTCGAATGCAAAACGCCCTTGCTCTGGGGTCATTTCTTCTCGTCCGCCCTTGTTGAACAACTGTACTTCGCATGTCCGAGTAGTCGTCATCTGGGCCGCGACCCTCAAGTGCACTCAGAATCTCCTCCTGGGCATGTCGCTTGATCCGTAAAGAGGAGCCGGTTGATGTGGGCGTTCCCCATAGACGGTAGGAGCCTCTACTATTCGTCTTCCTACTTTCCTCTCGAACATAAATGATTCAACTACCTTCAATATCTCTGGGTGCGACATTCTCTGGGGGATATGTGATGGTGAAGCCATATCAATGCCGCTCAAAGCTGGTAGTTCGACAACAAGTACTCCGGAAGAGCGTAGCTGCGAATGCAACAGGCTTATCTTCTCGAAGGAGCCTTCCCGTTCGCCGAACTGCATTATCGTGGATGGAGAACGAGTGACTAAACTGGGTATGGATCCGTATGGTAGTATAGGACACTTGATAATGTCAGCTTAAGGATCTTGACTGCAAAGGTGAAGCTCTTCCATAAGGATTTGCGTAGAGGAACTAGGAAGTTGAGCATCTCGAATGGAAAGGGTTACACGGCCAATGAAGTTGTCGAAGAGGCACACGCGGCCATTGGAGCCGTAAGTGTAGTGTTGCCATCACTATTAATTGGCGGCAGACGCTTGTCTAGAGAGGCTGGCAGCAAGCCACGAAGATCCAGATCCGTACCTCGACCATTACTAAGCTCGTGAAGACAGTCAGCACACTTGCGGGCGACGAGGGCGCTCACTTCAACGTCAAAAGCGAGATCCAGCTTACCAGGAAGGTCAAATCCGCCTTAAAGTCAGAGGCTCCCTCTCATGTCAACCATATTCCAAACTGATCACCTCGCAGGACTCCTCTGGCAACAAGATTGCGGACAACGTGAAGGACAGCTGTCTGCTATGCTACAGAGATGATGCGCCAGGGAGAGAGAGCTCATATTCACCATTTCTACCACCGTTTCAGGACGTCAGCGCAGGTGATCGATATTGCAACCGCGTTTGATGACGATTTGAATCGACCACGAATGTGCCGGACGGACATGTACGCCACTTCGTTCGAGACGTGAAGGCCGGGAGATAATCTGCTGTGCATATCTATCATCCTTGATCGGCGCTGAAGTCCAAAGGAGATGGGATGCAAGATCATCCTGCAAAGTCCCACGAAGTCGAGCTCTGAACCCACAGCCGCAAGTATGTATGTATGGAAATCTCTCGAGCATAGCCCTATATCTGCTGAAAGCCCGAGAACGCAACCAATAAAGAGAGGTGCAGGTTTGGCCAGGGAGTTCGAACATCCCGAGCGCTCATGTCGAGGTTCCAGTATGTTTGTTCTTGGGAATGAAGGAAAGCTATCTATCTCGATTCCATGTCAGTGCTATCCGGTGATGGTGTGGTTCAGGGTCACGCCGAGGGAGTAGACCATTGTGAGAGCTTTCCCGGCAAGCATGGAGTTAGATCAGCTGTGTATCATCTCCAGGCATGTAGGTGATACTCGAACGGCGGCTGCAGTGCAGCTGAAGATGTGAGAGAGAAGGCAGAGATATGCTGTGCTGTGACGGCAGATTGTTGGCTGATCTTGCGCAACCTGGCTCCTAAAGATGGTCTGTCTTCGGATGCTAGCTGGTGGAGTATTTGTAGCTGTCGAGTATTTGTGCATGTAGTCGTAAAATATCTTCTCAGCACCCAGAGCCGCGAGCGTTGTAATAGTTGGGGAGCTCTCCGAAGATGGTAAGTACACTATGCAGCGTTCCACAATAGTAGACCTAGAGACAGCGCAGAGAAGACGATTGACAATGATAGTTTCATCCTGAACGATGACAGCAAATGGCGGGAATGGAAGCCAAGCGTACAAATCCAGCTGCCTTGGGGCATCGTCATGTGGCGAAGACAGTTAGGTATATGGACGGCGAGGATGGTTGTGCAGTTCCAGAACAGACTCTCGTGGATCTATGCTTCTATAGCAGAGCCTCCAAGCAGGGCAGATGAAAACCAGGCCGGCTGCCACGGTATACCATTAATTTGAGCGTTGCTGTTCGACTCGAAACCCTCTGCTCTCGATATGGTCGTGTCGGTAGAGAAAATAGATCCCAGAGGGATGTACATGTATGACCCAGAAACGCCACGTTATCGGCGTTGCGGAAGCGAATGTCAAAGTCAGTCAGCCAGCTACGGAATGAGACTGGCTATGACAAAGTTTGATAGAATCCGTGTATGTGATTCTCCGAGTGCTAAAGCTCGCGGATGCCGGCCGGCGTAGATTGATCGATCGTGTTTGATGCTGTCATACCGAGAGCTTTCCCTCCTCGTCGGCAGTAAGTGTGACATCTTGCCACGAAGAAGTTCTTCTATCTTGCCAGCAGCGATTGATCTGTTGGGAAGTGGTCATATCATGCTCGTCAGCAGCTGAGAATGTTTGGTATACATTGCCTCTCCTTCATCCTGAATAAATCGTAGCGAGATGTTGAAGGAGAATTGCAGCTTTTCCCTCCTCGGACAGCGCTGGTGAGATGCGCCGGTGGTATTCCAAAGCCATGCATGTATGACGTTGTCCGATGTTGGGGTTTCGCTCAGACTTACCACCTCAAGGTATAGCAAGTTGAGGTGAGATTAACAAGTAGCACTCGAGAAAATTCGCCTTGACCGGGAATGCTCACGATGGCGCTTGGTAGAAGGACATAGAAGTTGTAGTACAGCTGGCCATGACGTACGCTCGTCGATGTATAACATCTCCCACACACAGACCAAGAGCCGCCGGACTGGAAGGCGGAAGGATGCTGGTGCTAAGAAGCCAACCAGACCGGCGAAGAACATCCTTTTCCGTTTCGTTCAAAGCCGTGCTTTACGAGAGCGCAAAAGGCATCGGGAAAGATGAGGTTGTGGACGACTCGCCATTCGAGCAAACAGGTCTAAAATGCTACAAAGTGGAATGTAGTCGTTGCAATATCGCGTCGTGGCTACTTGTGACATTGTGCGAAGACTTTGGGGTAATATGGCTCCGAAATCTGAGGCTCGCGGATACCAGCTTGTCCGCCAGGCGGCGTAGGTCCATTGTGCGCGGTGCTGCTATATCGAGAGCTTCGTCAACCTTGTTTGTAACTTTTTGCCTTGGACCAATCCTTGCACCATACCAAACACGGGACGAGCAGCCATCGATGCATTGACAAGTATCCGTGTTGTAATTGCCCAGAACAACCTCTGAGAGTGCCTGGCTTCCATCTTTCTCTCATTTGCAACTCGCAGCCAGATGTTATAGCTTGCGGTTTCCCTCCCTCCCAGCGCATGTGAACCAACCTGGGCTTGCCGTTGTAGTTCGGTGAACATGCCGCATTAGCTCCCATATGGCGAACAGGCAGAGCTCGAAGCCATGCTCCACAACGTTCTCGAGTGGCTGATGGTAGACCATCACAGTACGGTCGAGAAGGTCTGCAGCCACAATGGCCAGGCACTCGCATAAATTGTATTCTGGTGCTCCGAATTCGGAGAGACTCCCTCAGGCAAACAGCGTTCTTCTGTTGTGCAACATCCGCATGTTTGGGCTGAGCTCAAAGATCCATACTTCGAGTAGGATGGCCAGTGACGGGAGCCAGGATCGTGGCCGTCTAGCGGATCGGGAGTGTTGACTTGGTAGTACTTTAAACATCATCATAACATGATCGTTGATGTGTGGCGAGGTTGATGGACCTGCAAGAGACAAGGAAGAAAGGTTGCACGATGCCTGTTGGAATCGCTGGTCCTGCAAGGATGAGGTGGAAGAAGGATTGGAACTGGAAACGCATATCAAGTTTCATTCGGTATCTGCATCGACATGCAGCAATTCACCTCAAACCAGGGCCGGAAAACCGTTTCCGCATAGTGGATGAGGTACTGAATCGCAGCAACAAGTGTGTACACTCCAAGTCGAGTCGTGGCCGCTGCGATTTGGCCGCATTGCCAGATCGTCGTCTCGAGCGTCATCTCATCCCACACTGCAATCAACAACTCCCAGGTCTCTCCCTCCACGACGAGCATCGGGATCGGAGGAATCTCGGGTTGGTAATCATCGCCACTGAGATGGCGAATACTTTTGCGGAGATGGCGAAAATTTCTGAACCAGGCATACGCCCAGACGCTGAGCTGGTGCTGGGCGTATTGCGTATCGGCACCCTTCTTCTTGGACTCGACGAGAACGGCCATTGGAGTTTGAGCTACTGGACCAAACCGAGTAGGATTCCAGGATGGACGAGGGAGATATGGAAAGCAATCTTTCATTAGCTGCGATTCCTCGAGGGTGATGGCATAGTCGATGCGTACGCCATCAACGGCTCTCCCCAGACCATTTTCGGGGAGAAGATCTCGCGGTTCGATGTCTGCGGTGGTACTGGAATGGTCAGCGTTGGTAGACAGGCCCATGAACCGCTGTAAGAACTCACACATTCTCCCATCTCGTCGCCGACTTGTGTTTCGAATTTCGCCACGCGTTCTTGCCAATCGGGTGATGGCTCTCAGCATTCCATGCCGCCTCTTTCTTGAAGAGTCGCGCACACTCGTTTGTATCTTGGACAATCTCATCCACGACATCCAGCGAAGGATAGCCGCCAAGTGCATCGCGCTCGGCATCGGGCGCAAATTTGGCGTCGTCGAACTCTTCTTCGCTGTCGCGGAGTCGGATATCTGCCTTTGCCCTTTGCGGTAGTATATGTTGCCCTCGCGCGAATCGGTACTTCAATTTGATGACCAGCTCGGCAGCGGCGGCGGGCATCTCTAGCATCTGCTCTTTGAATTGAAGTCGCTTGGGGTTGAAACACTGGGCGGCTGCTGCTAGTTGGGAAGCTTTGCTAGCCTTGCTCGGGCTTGATGAGCGGGTGCGCGTGCTTCGAGACGTCGTCGTCGTGCTGGATCGCGTGGGCGACAAGTCAGGCGGATTGTGCAGCACGGAGAACTGCGGCGGTGGTGGTGGTGGTGGTGCTCTCGGAGTCTGCTCATCGGTCGCATTGCTCGAGGAGGGATTGGCGCTCGTGTCGGGAGGTGTGTGACGGTCTCGTCGCCGCGGAGATCGTCGCGCTGCAGCGCTGGACATGATGCGGTCGCCGAGAGGATGGCGCGCTCGCTGTTGCTGTCGCTGTCGCTTGGGCCGGGCGCATTCAGTCTCGGTGGTGTCGCCGAATCTCCGCTTCCTCGTAGAGCGTGAATCCTTCAGTGCGCAATCGTGCGGGTCGACGTTTTCCAAATTCTGCAGCCAGTCAACCACTGACGAGGCCATGGGATGTGTTGTGTTGTGCTGGGGATGGTGTCGTGAATCTCACAATGTTGCTGCTGGCCGGCTCGCTGTTGTGATCTCCGCATCGGCAGTGGGATGCCCAGGCAACGTAAGCCCCGATGCCACACACGGCTTAGCGCAGTGTGGAGATCAGCCCCTCCTCCGTTTCCGCAAACCTCCGCCGGGCGCAATCTGAGGTCTCCGGTCGCAATCTGCTGCCAGCGGCGCATTGCAATGCTATTCAGTACAACGCCAGCTCCATATCATGGATGCACTTCTTCCTGCCTTGCATCGTCGTAAGCGGCGAGAGGTAGCTCAAGGTTGCGACCAAGGTGCACCTTCTCCTGCATCAATCCAGCGGCAGCGACCTCGAAAGACACGCGCCTCCTCTTGATCTCGCTGAAGTCGGTTCCTCACACCACCTGCACCTGCACCTGCACCTGCACCTGCGATCCAACGTACGCTCCTCGTCCTCGATAGCAAGCACGACTGCATGCTGGATCTGCAACTTCGGCTCTCGAATATTGCTCGGGCGCATTAATGGAGGCGTGACGCTGGGCTGGCTTGTCTTGAGCTCTTCCGCATTTCTTCTCCGGGCGCAATTTGAGGCCTCGACGCAATGCATTCGGTTCACAACCAGGTTCACGACAATGGCCGACCTTCACCTTTACCAATGCCAACTGTCTGCGCCGACAGCGAGCTCATGGTCACGACCGAAACGCCACCAGTGCCGGATTGCCGCAGCGACGGCGACATCAAGAGGAGGCAGAGAGCAAGAAGTCGTTCCTCACAGACCTGCGGCCCACCCTACGCCTTCCTCACCGCCACCAAGTACGAGCGCACCAAGAGATAGCGTAGCGCTGAGCTGGCTCGCCGGTACAGACGCGGCGCCAGTCTTGGGGGACGCAAGATGGAGTTCAGCTCTGTGCTTGCTGATGCGCGACGGGGAGCGAGGACATCTTCACCAGCAGCACGGCTGCGTTCATGCACTTGAGCCACTTCCTTCGACGGGGTGTAATACAACAGGTAAGTCGTGGTCAAGCGACTGCCTATGCCAGGACAGCATTGTCCATTGCCGCACTGTAGGTATAGTTTCTCCTTCACTTCCCCACCACGGTGTAGCGATGCATCAGAAGCACATCTCTCACGCTTAGCCTAGCTGCTGGGACTGGACGGGATTCTCGGTCACCTGTCGGCGCCGCGGCAGTGCCTGCTGGATGAAGAGTCGAAGAAGATAGCAAACATGAAGCAGCCGGGTGCCCGAGCCTGCCGCAGGAGGCATGTACATGGTGCTCTTCGAAGACTCCGGAAGGCTCTCAACCCTCCCACACACGCAGCCTGTGATCCATCGAGTCTACCACACACGCGAAACCTCAACCTCGCACAATGTTGTGCCGCATGGCTCCAAGCTCTCGCTGTTGCCAGCTTGACACGAGCCTCTGGTTTCGGAGAACTACATCGCCTCGCAGGCTTCGCCTTCACGACTATCACGAACCGACATTGCAGGAAGCCGCGAGGCAACCGCGCAAAAACCAGAAGTCCACTTTGTGGCTGTTCAGTCCCGTTTGCTGGAAGCTTTCCACTGGACGAAGGAGGCTCTTCCTCGGTGGCCTGATCATCTGAGTCCGCTCTACCTCCAGCTTCACGATGCCGTCCTTCACAGTCGATATAGTTTTGATCAGAAACACTCCCGAAGACAGCCTTGTGCATCCGTCTCCATCGAGAAGGCCATGGGGAGAGTCAGAGCATCGAGCAACCTCACCTACTTTCCATACATCGGCTGGGACATCTTCCGGAGAACCGGTCAAGAGGGAAGACACTGCGCTTGGCCGTGTTCTCACGCCGGTCAGCATCTGAGGACGACATCTGCGCCGCGAGTCAACATCCACCTGTAGCTGTCTTTCGGTGACCGCAATACGCGATGGCAGACTAGTAGAGGCCGTCGCATCGCACCCTGGTCTGACCAAGAATCCTAACCCCAGGAGATGGCGCTGCTCGATGCCCATAACACTCACTAACCAGGATCGATTCAGACTTGCGATATCTAGCGACTTCGGAACAACAGCGCTTCGGACGATCATTCTGCGAATGGTCTCAACCAATGCGCCATATATGCACACGAAGTTTCGTCATGTAAGTCTTGCCATCGGGTTCCAATGCTGTTGTCTCTTGCCATTCTCTCGGCTCTCGGCTTTCTTCTACTCTCATACATCAACTCTCGCTCTCGAACATGTCAAGTTCCGGGTCCATGGCTCGCATCCACAAGCTCTATCTGGATCCGATGGCAACGCTGGAATGGTCGCCTCTCACTCGAAGCCGACAAGCTCCTCGCTCGATACGGACCCATCGTCAGAATTGCACCCAATCTGGTCCTTGTTAACGATCCTGATACGGTCGAGAAACTCTTTTCCCGCAAAGATCTGGACACTTCCCCAACCTCGATCAGGGCTTTGCGTGTTGGAGGTCATGACTGGACTGTCACATACCTACAATTCGATATTGCAAGGCAGCGACGACATCCGGCCATGATCGCTTCGACGACCAGGAATCTGAAGAGTTGGCACCAGCTTTTCGTCAACAACATTGACTCCATGGTTCGAGACATTCGCAAATCGGAAGGTGCCAGATCTGAAGACATTGTCCATCACCTGCGCATATGTACGCTCCGAAACTCGCAAGCTTTGATCGGCGGTGCTGGAATCGACTTGGATTCTACAATTTTCCCTCGCGACGTTGGCGAATACAACTTCCTCGTGGTCTGGCGACTTTGTCTTCCCGAATGGGCCTTTGCCTGGTTGAAGTACGGTCCTTTCTCTCACGCCCGTTTCCGAATCAGGTCGAGCGATAAGTTGTTCCAGCTCGGCGAGGAACTTTGCAAGCAAGCGGAAGAGAAGATGGATACATCAGATGCTCCAGATATCTACAGCATGTGCGTCGATCCTGGAGCCAAGTATCCATGTCAGTCTTGGACCCAGAATGAGCTCAGTGCGGAGATGGCTGGCCAAGTCCTCGCAGCGACCGAGACGACAACTTCAGCGCTTGCATTCATATGTTACGAGCTTGCCACGGACCCGGGGCTGCTGAAGGAATTGTACCATGAACTCATGCAGGTGGAGGATGACGAGGATCTTTCTTCGCGCACGCTGCTCGATGCTTGTATCAAGGAAGATCTCCGGTTTCGACCTCCGGTTGCCCTCACTGGAAGTCGCCTTGTTCCAAAGGGAGGTCTCGATGTTCTGGGCTATTTCCTGGACGAAGGCACAGTCATTACGACACAACCCCTCTCCCTGAGTCGGCAAAGACCTGACCTGTTCCCGGATCTCGACAGCTACAATCCCTGACGATGGTTGGTGGAGGATGACCGAAGCGTAGAGCGAAGACGACTTCTTGCTCCGTTTGGTGTGGGCGCACGACGGTGTCCAGGTGGCAATATGGCGTTGTACCAGATGCGTTTGATCCTTTACAGCACGGTGTGTGCGTTCAGAGTTGAGGTTGCGAGGGAGACTACGCCGGAGAAGATGGCGCCTTTTGAAGCGAATGGGTATCGGAGCAGGCATGATAGATGCGATCTGGTGTTCATTCCTCGAGGGACTGGAGACTGGAAAGTGCAGTTATGCTGAAGGTAAACCGAACAAGAACAAAGAATCACAAGTCAGCGGAGTTGTCGAGCAGCTGCCGGTATCGGTTACCCGATCCGGACCCAAGAAGAAACAAAGAAACAACAATAGAGATGAGGAGGAGAGCTTTCGCAACTTCTCGCAGCTTCCAGTACATGTCAATATGGCACCAGCTCAAGCAGACACTAGCGAAAACCGAACCCAATTGCGGCAGGACGCATCACAATGGCCACTGATCATCCCGCATGGCTGGCCAACATACCAGACAATGGCGCAATGGGAATCGGCCTACCGACATGGCCTTTCCAGGACTCCAATCTTCGTTGCGACAGAATCCGAACCAACCACCACGACCTGAAGATGATGCCATGCCAGTTGTATGCGGCATATGCGAATACGCAGGACATTCTGCTGGAGAACATGAGCAGGAGAGAGCAAGAGAAGAGATGGAACTCTGGCTACGAGCACGAGGAATACCAGGAGAAATCACGACACCCGAGGACTTGTTGGGTGTCGATAATGCGAGCTCTCGATTTGAAGCTTCGAGTACCGTACCTGTGATGTCGTACGAGCAGCTTCCCAGCTCCGCCTTTGCTGACGATGGTACGCGCCGGTATGAAGCTTTTAGGGATGTGCCCGACATCTTCTTGGCTGCGAGTCGATTTGAAGCTTCTGGGACTTCGTCTCATGCCTTCGTGTCCGACACCTTCCTCGCTGACCGTATTGCTGAGTATAATTTGGCTCGATGCGGAAGTTCTGGAACTGTGTCTGTCATCAACACCATGTCCGACAGGCAGCTTCCTAGATCCTCATCCGCTTACGATGATCCGCTTCGCAATGAAGCTCCTGAATATGTGTCGGTACCAGTCTTCTCTAACAACGCTGCAGGTCGCTATGAAGCATCTGGGACTGTGCGTAACATATTCTTGACTAACGAGAATATGTTCCGACACGAACCTTCAACAAGGACTGCACCTGTAATTGACACAGTGTCCGACGAGCAACTTCTCAGCTCCTCGTCCGATGACGATGACGAAGCCTCTGGGACTGTGCCCGACGTCTCCATGGCTGTGCGATATGAAGCATCTGAAACTGCGGCTGACGTCGAGACTATGTTCCGACACGAAGATCAAAGGACTGCGCCTGTTTCCGACGCATCTTTCGCCGACAATGGTGAGGTCGTCCGATATGAATTTCCCGAGGCTGTGATGGAGAGGTTTCCCAGCTCGCGCAGATACGACGCTTCTTGGACTGCAGCTCTCCGTGACTCGCGCAGAAGAAAGCGTAGAGAGTCGAGCGAGCAGTGTGGCTGTGGTTCGTCTCGCTGATTGAGAATGTGATGTCTGGTGTCGATATGATGATGGTCGCGGCCGATTGATAGCTATTGATAGCTTGAGGAGGATAGAGTGATATTGAAAACTGATTTTTGCAGCAGAATGGTTGATTCCAGTTCGTTTCCTGTTGGTGTCTTCGGCGGGTTGCACTGTTGGGTATCTTGAATCATTTGTGTTCTAAAATCTCCAAGACTTGCTGTCCTTGTTTAGACCTTGGACGCATACGAAGTATCTTGCCCGAATAATCAGAGGCAACGAAGAGGTCGAGCGAATCAGACATTCACAGAAGCGAAATATTTGTGCGATCGGCAGCATCACTTCCTCAATAGCTGTACTGTAATGCTACAAGTTGTAGCGATCTCAAACCTCGGGCTCATGGATTTCTGCTGCAAAGGTGTAATAGCAGAAGACATTTCCCGCTCTACTTGGCTTTCGAGATCCGAAATACCTCGCTGCGATCTTGAGGTTCTGCGTCTTCATCTGTCATACGAGGGCCTTGTCTACAGTGGTGCCGTGCCTCTCAAGCCGAATCGCCGTCTAACATTGGAATCATAGCCCGACTCCAGCGCATGTCAAGATTCTCCGCCAAATTTCATTTCTCGCATATTTGGCTACCGAGAAAGGAGAGACTCTACGACGTCTCGTGGACCAGGGATGCATTCAAGACTGCGCGAGATACACGATCGTCTTCAATCATGTATCGACTAACTCTCCATGGTCTCCTCATCAGTAGCTTCAATAAAGTAATATCAAAGCATGCTTCAAGTCGCTCGCTGGTTCGCTCAATCTCTCGAGTCTGTTCCCCAGCCACCGGGATCAAAATTCGGTGTGGCACCGAAAAGTCTTGCTGCATTCTTCCAAGATGCCTTTTCTCACGAGGGAATCGAAGAGCCTTTTCATACATGCTACGACAATCCGTGAGTCTTGGATCTACCAGTCGCTTTGTCAGAGATTAGGCAAGATAGCGAGCTTGCTCGAAACCAAAAGACTGTATTCTTAAAGCGAAGCTGTCGTCCTTGAAGATCGTGTGCCAAATTGTGCGCCCTGTTCTGCTTCAAATACATGATGGATTGTGGAACACTCATCTTGAAAGTCGCATTCCTGGAAACAAACACACGGAGCCAAGGTGAAGCTGCATGTCTAGCAGTCTCTTTTCCAAAAGCCAGGCAAAATAACGAGCTTACTCGGTTCCCAGAAGATAATATTCCCAAGTTGACGCTCTCCTCCTTGCGAATCGTTTCCCAAATTCTGAGCCCATTTCTGCTGCAGGTCAAACACACTGCATCGATGTGAAACTAGAAACCTCACCATTACTTGTGCTGAGACAAATTAAGCCGAATATCTCTTTTCTCTCACTAGATGCTCCATCCGTGTGTAATTATTGACGCTTCTCGCATCTCCCAAATTCTGTTCTCGAGTTACAAGTCTCGTTGAAACTACTTCCTATTTGACGGCATCCAGTCTCTCCTTCATAACACCAAATTATTACCACAGCACTCATTCTAATCCAAATGCTCGACCTAGATCTTACATATCAACCGGAAATGCGTCTTCACCTTTTGTTCTCCAATCCCATCTGCGAAAAGCAAGAATACTGAGCGAAGCCAGTCACCTGAAGCCAAACATGCTTTGCCGGACTCCATCACCATTACTACCCATGAAAAACACCAATCTTACTTGTTGCCTTCCAGGGTTGGTATCCGGGCTCGCACGGACATCATCCTCCAGCCAAAGTACTGCAGCCACGCTCAAGATTCAGGGCAGATTCCGTGTCATCATCGGCGTCAGTAATTCGTTCAAGATCGCCAAATCTGTGCTTCCGGAGCTTACAAGAGCAAATATCTTAACGTTATTCGAAATCTTTTCATCTCATAAAACTCAGTACTACTGACAATTCCCCGTTTTAAAGATGCTCACATGCGTATGATAAGCCAGGAGAAGCAGCTTGTTCAAAATGCATTGGCGATGACGGATGAGGTTTGGGAAGTCGAGATAGGGTCGAGGTTTAGATCAAGAATGCAAGAAGGATCAAGCTTCGGGGCAGAGGTGTTCTTCGCTGAGCGACGTTAGCTGGTGGCTGCTGGGAATTGTATATGAAGCGTCTCTTTAGGCTGGTAGACTTGGTGAGCAATTTGGCCTGCGAGTCTGAGGAACCTGGATGTTTCCTTGTTTCAGGATGTTTTCCGCTCGAGTTACAGCAGCTTTGCGTGCGTACTTCCGCCTACCATTTCGCACTTATATCGAAAGCAGCCCTAAGACTTTCCATACTACCACGCCTGGCAAAGCATCCTGTACTGCGACACCAGCAGCCAAAGTACTTGCTCCAGCTGGCTTAGGAATGATCGCTAAACTGTACACATCGCATCCATTCAACTAGAAACCAGCCTGGATCATTGTTCTCTTCATGCATCTTGAAGACCTGTCTGCTCTCTCGAACAGCAACAGTTACGATCGGAGTGTTGAGTTGAGCCTCAGTGCCATGATTTCAAAGGTCCGCATGCATCGTAGTCCTTCTGCCGCAGGAGAACGTCTCGGTCCTGCTCACAAGAAGGTAAACAAGTCTCGGAGAATGAATGTGTATACTTCCTATTGCTTGACCACAGTCACTGGAGCGAGAGGCGAGGGATCAAACATTCAAAAATTCATCTTTGCTTCATCACCAGTCATTCGTCGATCGGACCTGCCTAAACGGCATTAGACGAAATAGACGAAGCACAAAGGATCACATGATCCCGGAATGTCTCTTCATACTAGTTTATGTCGTTTGGTGTTTGGGTGAGAAATGATGCTGAATTCATCCTTGGGCGTGAGAAGAACTGCACCTGGGACATTCTGGATTTCTATCCCCCATTTCAGTTGATTACAGGCTCGTCGAATTCTTAAGTTCCTCCAGATCGCAGGCACAGACATCGACGGCAGGTAGTATATAGAAGAAAAATGCAGGTACCGGGCTCAGAAAGCGCACCCACGACTTGCGCTATACCGACAAGGTCTGTTGGAGGTAGCGAGCAGCAAACCTTGCTCAATTCCCGTCTCGCCATTTGCGTACAAACGCAATGACACAATATATTCTTGCTCACAGGATGGCAAATTCCTTCTCCAATTCAAGCTTGGAGGTAAGATCAACAAGCGCACTGAATGGCTGGTTGATGCTACCAAGGACATCAGCATACCGCCCGGCAGTGATTGCTTTAAAGCTGTATGCCGGATCGCCAGCAAGCATTTTTGATGCCGAGAATGGAGAAAGTTTTTGATTAATCTACAGCTGTCTTGGATTGACGTAGATGCGCCATCGTTGCAGCGTGTCGATGATCTGCGATGCGGGCTTCGAGGGTTGATCATGTTGTGGAAGGCATTGTGACCTTTTAGAGCTCTTGACAGCATCGGCAGGAGCTACAGAATCTTACTCACGAGCTGAAATGTGCCAGGTGTCCATGTGACTTGAGATACACCAGCTCGTACATATCGGTCAAGGCCGGTACTGTTGCTTTGTGCATTTTGAAACCTGATGCAGGGAAAGGATATGTCGCTGAATCAGCATTATGCCTCGAGATACCAGGACAAATTCTCGACCGCTTGAAAGCTCGCCAGCTGTGGGACTCCTGGTTCGTCACTCGGACTCGATGACATACCTTACTCATTCTTTGCAGCATTATTGTTGAAGCAGAAACACCAAGCTCATCCAAGCTTTGCCCTGATTGTCTTCCCGGGATCCCAATCTGGAACGATGTTCTTCGTGCCATGGCCTATCTAATCGGACTCGGGAGCCAAGACCATCGTCGTGGGAGTCGACGAGTGCTAAGCTAAGAAGCCCACACAGCTGATCGACATAAAGAAACGCAGAAAGAGGGACCTCGTGTTGGACCACTTCGAAGCACATCGGGCCTGCAGCTCAAGATCAACCATTCCCGGCGACGAGACCTTGCACGCCGAGTAGAGCAAGCAGGTGAGAAGCGGCAAGGTCCATATTTCTGCAGTGTTGACTTTCACCTACGCATAGCCGGCCACTGTCGACGGAGAAATGGCACACGGGCTCAGCGTGCCTGGTTCGGTCAATCGGCAGGGCAGGAAAGATGTCATATACAACAAAGCCGACCCAGTTCTGCTTCCTAGTATTAGTGATCTGGAAAAATGTCGTCGCAGAGAATAAATGCCAGTCAAAGAAACGAGGAACCCTCGCTAGGGTAACAATGAGACGCGAGATTCCGCTTCCAGAGGTGTCTCAACAGCTTTGGGAAAGGCTGATACCACAATCTGATTGGGGCAGAGAAGCAAAGGAGTTGAGTTGGCTCCTGCACCAGAATCTGGATGGCTGGCTTGGTCAGCGATGGAGGCTGGTCTCAGACATTCTCAATTCTGGTGCGATCTTCGCTAGTCTTGGAGCCGGTAAGGCGTGATCGGTCGAATATTGCTGAGCCAAGTCACTAGGCAGGGTCGGGAGAATTGTCTGATGCCTCCTCGCCTTTCTCGATGGGTTGTGTTTCTGAAGCCGCTGCTACCTTGATAATGAAGGAATCCTGAAATAGCTAAGCTTGTATCAGTAAGACGTCTTTGGCCGAGAATTCTGCATAGAACCTTAACCAAAGCCAAGCTCGTTGAACGGAAGCTCAGTCCCGCGTAATGTTCTTCGGCGATAAAAGTTGCCATGTGACACGAGACCGTGCTGTTTGAGGATCAAATTTTTGCATTTGCTGGTCCTTCGAGGAGGGTTTCTCGGATTCCTTCTCGTCTTCTTTGGAGAGATCAGGCTCCCTGGACAGTCCTGACGGAGAATTGTCCTGAGTGATGATGTTAGGAGAGTTATAGGACCATCAGATGGTGCCACAACTCGCAGCATTGAGAGGATCAGCCGCAAAGACATCTTCTGCTCGTTCTCAGAAGTGTCGTTATCTGCTTCGTGTCTCAACGGATCTCCAGTCAGATTTGGCATGCCAAAGAGAGCTTCATGAGCCGAAAATACATAATGAAGAGGCTCCATGCGATCCATGTAGATCGTGCGTAAAATGATCGCGAGAGCTCATGGTAACAATTGGCGTGAACGCGAAAATTTTTCGGAGTCGTCCCGTCAATCCCTCTGAAGAGTAAGGAACAATGCTGCTCGAGGACTATCGATCTACGGAGCATTGATATTGAGATAGCTTGGTGAAGATAGCCGGGTGTCCAACTTGTGCGGCATGTCCGAGTTCGCACAGGCAGAGGGATTAGGGCAAGGAGACAAGCTGTGCCTGTCTATTGAGAGGGCGGGACCATAAGCGTACCTCTGCGGAGCTGGTGAGGCTGATGAGGCAGGTCGAGGCGAAAAGGACAACGAGGCTACTTTTGCAAATTGTTGGTTTCAGCGCGTGCCTTACCGGTAGCTGTGACCTCTTCTCTGCGTAAGGAATGCAGTTAGATTCATACTCATCGTAGCAAGAGCCGTAACTGGACGTGATACTGCGGGGAGCGGAGGCGGGTGGATCGGTAGGACAGGACGTGTATCGAATTGCTGGCAAGCTTCTTGAAGCTTCTGAAGTAACTTTGTCAAATCATCAATATTTGTTGCTTGTCGTGGACGGGATGCGGTAGGCTTGCGTGACTTGGCGTCCCGTTGATCGGTGGGACAGGCTTTATGGAAGCTGCGGTATCCAGACTCTCTCGGTGTCCAGACTCTCTGCAGAGGGAATATATATGCGGGAACATATATCCAATGGAATACGCCGATCACTCTTGCAATCCGGAAATTGCACAGGATCTTGCTAGGCTGGATCCGGAAGTGGAGGTGTCTTTGCTGGGGAAGGTGAGTCTTGAGAGCGAGGGCTTTGCTGTCTGAGACGATCGAGTCATGACTTGAGGTCGCTGGATTCAATGTCTTCCAACGTAAGACACGCCTGTGTTCTTGCCAGACTCTTTTCGAGGCTTTTGCTCGTGTCGGTGTGAGCCGCAAGCTGATGACGTATGAAGCTGGAGATGGGAGCGGACTTGGCCTGCTGGAATATGGCTGACCAAGCTTGTAAAGATGACTGTTCTTCTACTCGTGAAAGGCCGTGCTGAGACAACGCTCCGAGAGTAGTAGCGTAAAGTCATCGAAAGACGTGGAGAGCTGAACTGTTGCGAAAGCAAACGGAGCTGTACTGCCACACAAAGTGGGCTTCTAGTTGCGTCGTTGTGCTGTTAACTCGCAGCTGCGATCAATGGCATCTGATCCTCGTGAATCTCATGAGTATCAGGGGCTCGTGTGACGAGGATGAACGGCCAAAAGGCGTCGCTGGAAAGCGTTCAATTTTCGTCGATGTCGATCTGATAGGTTCTCGTGCCAATCACATGTCTACAGTGGCTCTTGTTGGTGGGGCTAGTGATGCTGGTGGCTCTGGTGCGAGTCTCGTAGAGATGTCCTGTGAAATAGCTCTCGTCATCTCGGGGAATACATAAGAAGTCGCGTCTCTGCTGAAGGTTGCATCGCAACCTCCTGACAAAAGGCTGTAAAGTGAAACCCTTGGACTACGTCAACTCATTGCTGCTGGGTTCTGAGGTTCCACTTCAAATGTGAGCGTGTTGGCCGTGACATGTTGCTTCAGAGGTGTGGGCAGCGCTAGTGGCCAAGACTCGTTAGTGACGATTGCCCCAGAGCTTCTGCCAGCGTCGTTTCAATGTAGCCAGGCGCCCGTGTTGACCTTTGAGCAATCTGCCACTGGATACTCCGCTGTTGTTGCGATTGATGCTTCAAGATCTTGCATGGAAGCTCGTGAAAATTCATTTGTAAACGTCGTTGTGCGCATTGACATCAAGCTCGAGCCTGACCGCGCGAGCATGCGTGTTCTGGATACTGCGCCGATGGAGTAAGCCATGAAGCATGCGTTCGTAGGTCCAAAGCATCAGTGAAAAAGCATCTGAATCAAGCTCAGACGAGGACCCGTGTGTGAGAAACAAGCACGACGGACGTAGAAACACGTCGTCAAAAGCTTACTGCGGATTTGTCCCATATCGTAAGAAGATGGGGATGGAATATCGAGGAGCGTTTGACCGGTACTGCGTCTGGCGGATATGATCTCCAAGCCGAGGTCGTCGACAAAGTGATAGATCCACGAGAATGTTCCTGTGCTGGAGAGTTGTGTCGAGGCGGTCGTGAAAATCCGTCGCGAGCTCCTTTGCTGAGGCTCAGAAAAACCGAATTGCAGTCCTGATCTTATCATCTCGCCAACAGCTCCGGGCTTGATGGGATATCGTATGCCCGGGATGCCCATTAGACGTTACTCTGATAAGCATGCCGTATGGGAAAGGCCATGAGTGAAGATTGCGAGGAGAACGTCTGCGAAGCCACACAAGCCTTTGATTGAGTAGAGGAGGCTCACGACGAAGCTCGCGACATGAGCCGTACGGGCGACTAGCATTCCTTGGGAAGCCAGACCGAAACTCTGCGCGAAAAAGCGTGCATACTCTGAAGAAGCAAGCAGATTGACCATCAAGAAAGGATGTATACTGAAGGCGAATGAAAAGTTTCCCGCCTTCTCCGCACAACATAGGCATAGGCAAGCCGGAAGTACCCAAATGCGAGACTGCTGATCATCTTTTCAGAATCTTGGGCAATGAGCCGACGTGAGACGTGTTGAGTGGTTGGAGCGAGAGAATGCGTTGATTCGTTCGTGAAGGATTGAAGAAACCAAGAAATGTCGATGGTGACTTGTGAACAACACCTCCCGTCCGACCCGGTTGGAAACATATCACACATCTCTCGAGCCATAATCGCCGGAAGCAGAGCCTCGTCCAGTGTGCAGAATCCCTCGATCTTGCCCGATTCCTCAACAATGCATACCAACATTGACCTTGTCGCTTGGCAAGCCTCTCGAGGTCGACAAGGAGCCAACGTCTTCATGAGACGGTCTCTTTCGAGGGCGCCAAGCCGCGAAGTGAGGCTTTTGGAATTATATGGTGTGCGTATCTTTGATGGTGGCTTCTGAGGACCTGAGGCACAAGACTTCTGCGAGGTGTGCGGACATTTGCCATGGTAGCTTTCGTGACCGAGTTGTAGACGACTGAAGTATACATCCAGTCATGCAGATCGTTCTCACATAAGGATGTGAAGCATGTTGGTTGATAGTCTGTTGCTGCAGTAGGAAGTGAATGATCCTGCGAGTGCACTAGGTGTTCATTAAGCTGACTGCGGAAGTTGCTGAACTCCATGTCCTTGTTGTAACAGTGCTACTGGAGGCTCTTGGTCTTGTCTCCTCACTCGGCGAGGAGTTTGCTGAGGCGCTCGTTCCTCGTGAGTGCCATCGCTAGTTGTACTGCTTGTGGTGCCCGTCTGAAGGATGGAAGTGCACAACGATTCCAAAGGACTCGTAGACTGCGCCTTTCGTCCCAGGGATTCGGGACTTGCCATGCGAAGAGTGGGGCTGGCAATCAGCCCACCCTGATGAGATCGTCGCTGCTCATGTTCAAGCGCACATCTCAATCGGGACCATCTTAAGACTTCATCGTCTTGCAGTCGAGATGAAGCGCAGGGACCTCGTCTCGGAGTCATGGTGAATCTCTTTCGACAAGTCACCTCTCTGTGTGGGCATATCTGGCGTGTCCCAAGCAGAACGAGTGAGGATGTGGACGTTCCTGCGCATGGCAAGTGAACAGCTGGTTGTTGCGAGTGCAGCTGATGTTGATTAGTGTTGCCTGAGCTGACCGCGGCCTGCTTCACATCATCAAGATCTCCAGGCCCGACTTCTTGTGTGCATTCATGACCTCCTCCAGTTCCCCATCCTCGTAGACACCACGCTCGATGATGTTGCCGATGTGCTTCTTGGATTTCACCTTTCTCTTCTCCTTGGCCCTATGCGACTCCAGGATCGTCTTCAGCATGCGGAGCATGTCCTTGACGATAGCTCCTAATTGCTTAGTTCAGTAGTAAACCTTCGCCCAGCTGTACTGAACTACTATCTCAAACTTGGTCTTGCCCATACAGTCGACCAGCTGCGCAAATATGGAGTTACGTCCTGCGGAAATATGGGACCAGAATCATGCGGGCAGGCCGTGAGAGTAGTGTGCTCATCATGAATAGATATCGACTGCGGGGAAGATCAGTAGAACCTCAGACGCTTAGTGAGGAGAATTCTTGCTGTGAACCTGTGACCACAGGCAGATGCCAAACCCAAAAAACCGACAGCATATGCATCATAGTCTTGGTCATTGCCATTTCCCGCAGGTCATGATATGGCTCGGGTTTTGCGGGCGCTGTGAGGCAGTGACTGGACCAGCTAGCAGCCTGTGACTCAGATGCATGCATGATGCTGATCTGCCAATGCAAATTCCGAAGCTGATGTATCGTGCTGCCCAATGCTGAGGGCATCGTGAATCATGAAGATTCCCACACCGGTATCAGTTAACCACCACATCTGGCCTCCCCTGCATCTGGCTGTGCTTTTGGCCTGTCAATCTGTGCCCATCTTGGGCATCCGAAGGATCTAGAAGCCATAATTGTGGCCATTTTGCCGGCCGGATGCTCTCGACAGAAGCTTGAACGAGAGTCTGCAGATGACAGAGAATGCTGCATTCTCGACCACATCGTCTGTGAACACCAGAGACTGCCTTGTTTGACATCGGAAGTCGATCAAAGTCGATCAATGTCAGGCTGTGAAGATTTTGCCCTTGCCTCCCTGCCCTTGCTTCGTGCCTTTGCCTTCTTCTTCAAGCTACGGTCGGCCATTGAAGGGTGGCGGAGCCGCCAAAGTCGACTAAGATGACGAAGTTGCTGGCGAGTAGTTGGAAGGCAAGCTCCCCGGTGCCGCCGAAGACGAGAAGGAGAAGACGATCCCAGAACCTCAGGAGGCCACTTCCCGTGAGTACGAAGGAGCTGCACCGAGGAGAGGGAAAGCCAAGAAGGACGATGTCGCGGAAGTCGGACTCGATGAGACAGCCGCTGCACCGGGCAAGCGGTACTGGCTAATGAAGGCCGAGCAGGGCGGGCGTGACGACAACTTGAAGAATGAGGAGGTGAATGTTCCCTCGAGTGTCTCTTAGCCTCTCGATGCGTTGTGAGAGTGTGCCTTCATTCAGTTGCGATGGGGTGGATGGGTGAGCTCCTGAAGTTCGAGTCTTGATTACGTTCTTCGCGACGTTCGGCTGCCGTGTTGCTACTCATGATCGTAGCTGGACAGCAGTCATGGTGCGAACGGTGGCCATGTTGTCTATATCTGAAACATGTATTAACCTGAACGAGGGAGGCTTCCTGAACCTGTGAACAAGGCAAGAAGGACTCGAGCGGTTGAGCGCATTGACCAGTTTTCGGAGCTTGCGGAGAGCTCAAGGGTCTGCCACTGTTGCTGGCCGGGGAAGAGATGGAAGGTGACGCGGAGAAGTCACGTCAAAAGGAGGTAATGAAAGCTGGGACACTCGGCATTGCTGCGGCACCTGAACAACACCTGGAGCTGCTTGACCTCGCTAAGTGGCATGAGCCGGCTTCTGCAGCGGAAGGGGCGCAATCTTGGACTGCTTCAGGTCGTGGAAAAGCCAACGACTAAGCCGACATCGGAGGAGGCATTGGAGGCCTCTTTTGGAAGCCGTTGACAGTGCGCTGATAAGAGTTCTGGTCTTGAGTGATGTATCCGTGAAGCTGGAAGGTTGCCATTCATTAAATATTTTCATGGCGAGGCGCCTGAAAATGTCGTGTTGGAGTGCAACTCCCTGGGTTGCGAGAGGCGCCATCGCAGCGCTGGGAGTGTCGAGTCGATGTTTTCTCGCAAGAGCTTCGTCTGCGTGCTTCGATGGCGTCTGCGCTGGGAAGAGGTGGAGTGATTAGCTCCTGACTCTGTGTGTGTGTCGCGTCTCCGAGCATATGTTGTTCTGCGAGGAGGTTGAGTGATTCTGAGCCATAGCTTGCGTTTCTCGTGTGAAGGGTATGCAAAAGCATCGAAGGGCGCGCAGGTATCGTCCAAACTGGATTCATCAAGAAGGCTCTTCCCGGGCAGCAGTGAGCGGGCCATCTTCCTCCTCCTGACAGCCAAAGTCAAGCCCGTTGCCGACAAGTACCCAGTACAGCTGCGCTTCCTCTCCTCATGAGCGGCCATCTGTGTGATCCTCCCTCTGCCAACGTGAGGTGCAGCCGATTCTCTTTGCTGGATAGCCTCAACTGCAGCTGCACGCTCCTTATCCATAAGTGTACCGACGAACTCTGAACCCCGAGCGGCAGCGGCAAGGCTATTGTGAACGCTGCATTCGCCTGCTCTTTTCCCTGTCCGCCCCGTCCTAAGCCTCATGTCCTTGTCCTCGCTATTGCCTCAGTCCTCCGTATCTTAATGCTGCGTGTCCCATTTGGATGGCTCGGAAGGCGCATAAGGCGGATGGGCTTTCGGGGCCATGGCGGAACAGGCTTGCGAAGGCGCGTGAGCGTGTCGTGTGGTGAAGGCCATACGCCGAGTGAGAGCGTGACTGTTGCTTGAATGAAGGTCGAGGGCCTGGAAAGTCTCGAGTTACCGCTGTACCGTGTGTTGCTGCGCGTGTCCTTTGAACGGCGCATTTGCGTCCGGTGCACCTTGGAGGGGCTTCTGGTGAGGATTTGGTACGCGCTGAGACGTGTAGAGGTAGACTCGATTGAGAATGAGGACGAGGAGAAATTGCGGTGCGATGCGCTACGGAGTACACTTGCTGTGTATGTTGCGCGCTCCTTACGTGAGTTGGCACAGTCCGATCTTCCGGCACCGCGAACATCTCGGCGCCTGCTCGTCTACGTGTCGGGCGTCAGGTGTCGCATACCAGTAGCGGCGTGCATTTTGCGCTGTTTCTGCGACTGCTGCGTGTTGCGGATGACGACGGGAGTAATGGTGGGTGTGAGATAGTGGTTCTTTCTGATCGTGATGCGCGGGACGCGGCGCTGGACAAGTAGCACCGTAGGCTGTGAGTGTTGAATCGACGTATACTAGTGAGTTGCATGAAGCGGGGTGCGTCTCGCAACTGTGAAGGCTGATGCGATGGATGGAGGATGCGATGGATCTTCGAGCATAGAATGGCATATTTCTCTGCACTTTTGAAGCACGTGAGCCGCTCGGCGCGATCAACAATGAGCTGCTGACGTCAGACTGGCAGATTTCTCTGTAAGTTTGGAGCACGTGAGCCGCTCGGCATGCTCAACATTGAGCTGCACTACTTGCCTGACATCCAAGTATCATGTACAATAGGGACAGCAAAGCTCACACGGCGAAACTGAGCAGGACTTATTTACGCAGTGAAGCTGAGCAGAAACTACACGGTGAAGCGAGCAGAAACCACACGGTGAAGCGTAGCAGACATCACACGGTGAAGCACAGCAGGAATCGCACAATGTAGCGTAGCAGAACTCACACGGTAAAGCTTTGCAGAACTCACACTGTGAAGCTTGCAGGTGCCTTGAATGGAGGTATCACTGGGCAACGCCTACCCATTGCATTTTGATGAGGACCCCATCAATGTTCAAAGCGGAGTGGCAGAGATCTCTGCAGATACGGGGAAACTTTGTGAGCCGGCTTGCCCGCTACCTTTCCTGCTTCGCGAATCGTCTTCTTCACGAAGTACCTTCGCGAACTCGACATACACGTCCTCACATTTTGCACGCAATGCAGCAATATGGCTCGAATAGCACCTCGCCAAAGCGATGCCTACGTGAAGCCCCGGGGCCGTAAGGCGAGTAAACGAACAGCCGAACGCCCGCGAGAAGATATCAACCCCAGCGACAATGGCGGTGACCCACATAACGATGGCGACGAGAACTTCAGGATCGCCGCCAGACTTGAAGGCATTTGGAACGCAGCAAATAGTGAGAATCCAGCAGACTCGTTACGCCTCTACCACGACGCTTTCCAGGAATTCCTCGCGCCCGACGGCATCGCTTCGTTAATCGAGGAGCGCATGGACGGTCGGTTTCGTTCCATTCTGGAAGCAAAAGCGAGAGAATCCATACAAAAGCACAAAGACCCCATGGTGCGAGCCCATCTGAAAGCACTCGGTGGTCATCCTTGGTGTCTCAGCTTGCTACAAGTCTGGGGACTTTATGCACTCGACAACGCATGGCCAGGCAGCACGCTCCTTGGCTGGCTTCGTGATCTTTCGGGCGCAGAGCAGGATCCTGCAGAGGCGCACGAGCTACTCAAGATCGCTCGAGCAAACCGAGCTCTCGAACGAGATGAGCGCCAACTTCGCGAACACCGCCTGGCGCCTCGTGGCAAATGGTACACATGGATGTCAACAGACGTGCGATGCGCAATTGAGGCATGGCTTGGTGAAGATGAGAGGAGGAGGTGGGAGGATCTTACCAACTACCGCAAGGACAAGGCGTTTCAGAAGGCGCGCAAGCAAACAGGCGGCAGCACTGCGAGCGAGAAGGCAGGTGGGAATGCTGGCGAGGTGGAAGAAGAGCATGTCAGTGAGCAGGAAGATGGCGATGAAGGCACAGCTCATGAAGAGGATGACGGCCATGTTCCCTCGCCAGAAAGAGGGAGAAGGGGAGACACTGGAGAAGGAGAGCCTCCTGCTAAGGACTCGTTCTTTGATGACGGAGATTTCAGCGGGTTTGGCAATGACGATACGACGGACCTGGGAAATGCGAATGCGTCTACTTCTACGCCTCGACTCAGCATATGCCGCTCACTCTCAGAATCAAGACGAAGCACCTCCCATTCACCTTCTTTCGCGTACCTTCGGAGGCGATCCGGCAGCCTGGGCACGTGCACTGGCGACAGGTTAAGCTTGGCACCCCCCAATCACGTCAGCGTCGGAGATGACTTGCGACTGCCACCAACAACAACAACACCGACAACCAAAACACCAACACCGCCGACACTACCAACTGAACCTCAATGCCAAAGACCGGCAGCCTTTACACGCACCGCCACTGATCCACATACGGAGAACGACGACACCTTTCCCAGCTGCCTCACCATGTCTTTGGCAGCCCCACCCGCAAAGCGCCCGCGTCTCGAGCCCAACATGTCACTGCAACCGTGGCTGGACACCTTCGCGCCGAGCCACAACAGCACTGCGCCGGCTGACCTCCTCAAGCACGCCGGTGTCGACTCTGCTCTGGTCGATGACACCGCTTCCGGCCTGACGCTTATCGTTTTACGCCTCACCGACACCCAGTGCGCTTTGGTGGAACTTACACGTGAAGCATCCATCGCTCATGTCAATGAGTTGGACATGGTGGCGAACACAAGCAGCAATATGAACCTGACCAAGATCGTGCGGTCTCTGAGGAGCTCGGTCCCGGCATTGGCGCCACGTCAAGAGCAAGCGGAAGGAGGACACACCGAAGAGCCCGAGGTGGAGTTTGTCGCTTTGCCCTTTCTCGAAGCCCAGGCCGATGATATCGTTCGCATCGCTATCCTCGTCTCTCACAAGCTTGCCTCGAGCCTTGACAAGATGCCGACCGAGATTCACGACTTCCCCGTCTGGCAATATGCCACTGCTCTCTGCGCGGCACAGATCCCTCCCACCACCGCCGCTGCTCGACGACCACCGTCTCCGACACACCCCGTCCTTGATCGCGATCCGCCCGCACCCATCGGCGCCCAAGCACCCTTCAGTCCTGAGGCATCGACTAGCTGCACCGCTGTCCGAGAGTTCATTCAAACTTGGATGGAGAGAGCAGATCAGCTGGAGCACGCCAGCATTGAGGCCGGACGCATCTGGGAAATCCTGCATGGGTTTCAAGAAGGCCAAGACAAACAGAGTGGCGACAAGCACGCCCTGTTCTCCAAGATCGCAGATACCCAAGAACTGATCCGTCAATCAAAGCAGAACCTTGCGAAGTCCAGCCTTGACTCTGAACTTCGAGGCATGGAGTCCGGTCGCCTGCAAGATTATGAAGCAACTCTGCTGAAGGATCTGGAGACTCAATCAAAATCAGCTCGATGGGACAGGCGCCAGGCGGTCATCAATCAGCTTGCGAATGATCGCTTGCACTATCAGCGCGAGAAGGACAAGGCCGAAAAAGGCTTGGAGGAATTGCGTAAGGAGTGGAAGACGTTTGCAGCTTCGCTGTAATGGTGTGCCGTGACATTCTCAAGTCAGGACTGAGATTGCTGAACTGCGATTCATGGGCAGAGTCAAGTGCAGGAATGGATATGCATGCATGCATTATGATGAGATGGAAATGACGAAACGTTGCTACGACCTAGATACCCAACATGTGTACATAATATGATAGTCTGCTTGACCTTAAATCAGACATCTTCGCTCTTCGCTCTGTTGTACCTCATGTACCCGACCCATTCGTCCTACGTCCCATTACTCTCCGCCGACGATGTACCACAACGGCCGCCTCCTCCTTGGGCTCGTTGCAACTCCGTTCTCGATGCGCATCTTGCTCTACAATGCCGCTTTTCGTCTATGGTGGCTCAAACATGAGCGTGGCCCTTTTCATCTACCTGCAATGATTTCTGCAATGCTTTCTACGATGCTCCCTGGTTGCAGCGTGGCAATGGCAATGGCGACGCGGCCGCAAATGTGGCAAGCGATTGACAAGATCCTCCACATTCCCATACAGACATGTCAGCCAGCTCGTACTGTTGATCGGTATGAATACCTCTTGTGCTCACTCAGGTTACTGTCTTTCACACAGCTCAAGGCAATGTCTTTCACGCTGCATAGCTTTGTAGTCATATATGGGCCAGCTCGATCAGGTATCAATCACGCGGTGGTTGCCAATCTTGGAGAATGCTGTCATCCACCTTATGCAAAAAGGAGGTCTCGACGCCAACACACGTGCAATATTCGAAGACTCGCTGAATCGATTGTACACACCTCTATGAAGCTGTACACGAAGTTTTGGCGCTTGAATCGATGGCATTATGGTGATTTTGATGGTGTTGTCGTCTTCGGTGCTGAAGCCCAGATTGCGACGGGCAGCGAAGCGCACCATCCTACATCTCCATCTGCATTGCGAACACATCACACTACACCACACTACAATATACGAACATTGGCTCTGACTCGGTGTAGCTTTCCTGCCATCCTCCGTCCGATCTTTGGCATCTTCGCTTCTTCCTTCGTTGCTTCAAGCCCAAGTGAATCGCTCTGCCTACGCGGCTTCCGTCTCAAGCCGCCGCCGCCCATTAACAATAATGTAGCAGGCCACGTCCGGTTCGTGACATGCACTAGCTTTTGGAAGAGTACAACGTGGAGTCCGGAGACATCAACCTTTGAAGACGATTGGCCTTGACCATGTCGCTGGAGACCAGCCAGGGCTCAGCTATTCATCTTGCTTCAGCTTCGGCTTCAGTCTGTGATAACGGTCTGGGCGAATGCCACTATCAAGCTCGGATGCCATTGATGAGCTACGAGAGAACGGAGCCGCTGGGAATGGAGCCTCCCCAGCCTCCTGGGCCAACATTGGCGACGACGATGGAAGATCGAGAAATCCGAAGAAAGTATCACTCTTCCAGCAACCCACCAGATCGAATACAGGCGACGACTTCCACGCAGATTGTGGACTCTCGAAGTATCAGACTTCTCGAACCAGAACCTAGAACCATGCTGTTGACGCGTTCCACGATGCTACGATAGCATCCGAAGAAAGTATCACCTGTCAGCCACTGACAAGGACTTAGCAACTCGCGCAGTGCGGCGCGCAGTCAAGAGTCACCTGAACCTAGAAACCAGCTCTTGATGCATTGCACGAGTCGCTACGATGGCAGTCCGAAGAAGGTGTCACTTCGCTCAGCACAAGACGCCTTTGGTCAAGGCACGCGAATGATCAGCTGTTCTCAGTACTCCCGCCCTTGATCAAGGCCCTCGAGATCCGAAAAGTCGCCTGAGAGAGGCGCAACGATAATCAGGCACGCACTGCAGGAGAAAGCAAGCCTCTATCACGCAGATGAACGACAGGGAAGGCTTGAGGAGGCTCAATCCCTTCACCCAATCCACTGTCGAGACTCGCAGTTGAACAGCCTTCCGATGGGGCTTCCTTCATTAGACTCTCAGACTCTCACTCGCGGCTTGGCAACCGTAGAAGCGGCCATCTTCTCGAACCTTCCGCGCCTTCAGCCGACGCGCCTCATTCAGCACTCTCTCGACTTTCTTGAGACAGTCTGCTAGCAGGCTTCCGGCTTCCACAAGGCTTCCAATCTAACTCGCACTCGCGGCTTGACATCCGTAGAAGCTGTCACGACAATCCGGCCACGATGGTACCCACGAAGAACGAGCGCCTCAGCAAGCGCCCCACCGAATTAGAGGACATGATCAAGAGTCTGCAACATCAACTCCTCGAAAAGGACAAAGAGATTAGCTCCCTCAGAAGCCAGCTTAATGGACATCCTTCGCACTCGCACGATCAGAAGACAACTCGACCTGGCAGTGGACCTCTGCTCTCTCGGAAACTTCAACAGACGCAGCTCCGCAACCCGACTCGACAGTTCAGTACTTCGCATCCCTTTCCGCAGAAGACAAGCATCAGTATATCCGCTTGAAGATCTGTTTCCGCTGTCGAGTACCCGGTCACCGAAGCTACCATAGCAACTGTCCGAACACCTTCTGGAAACAAGGCTCTTCCACCCAAGGCTCTCAGGCGCTGCGCCTCACCAGCCAACCTCGACGACACGCGTCTGCAAACCACGCACTCCGAAGACAACTCAGTCACCAGCCAGTGACATCCTTAACTCACGACTTGCCACGCTAGAAAGCGACCTTCTCATGAAGACCGACCTCGATCTCGAGACCCTTTTTAAGCGCCGGTTAGCGCTCAATAACGTGGCAACGACAACGCCTGTTCAGGCTCCACCCTCTCCGAAGACTGCGCCTGCAACACCCTCACTTCCGCCAGCTACGATGGCTGCGCTTCCAGTTGTTTCGCCGGCTCTGAATGCCGCGCTCTCACAACTCCCGAAAGGCAAGAAGTCTCCGAAGAAGGAGAAGAATGATCAGCTTGACGCGCTGTCACGATTCACTCTGCAACATGGCAATCTTTCCGACTTTGATGTGATGGAAGACATCATGGACCATCTCGACAAGAAGCCTCTTCTGCTCCGACACCTAGAGTCTCACGGTGAGACGTGTGTTGGTGGACCGACTCGACAATACGACTTTCCGGCTAGTCAACTCTATAAAGACGATCCACGCTTTCCATGGCACCGCTGAACGCACCTTTCCGGCCTTCTATGGCTTTCACGACTTCACATACTTTCCAACGCGCTCTCCGACCCTTCCGCGGGGCCAGGCAGCTCCCACGCCCTTCCGCACCCGCACGAACAGCTGCACCGCAACGAGAACCCTCGCCTAGTCATAAGACCTTCAACAAGTGATTAACACGATAGCGACGATACGCTCTCGTTGGCCTGCGTCTGGAAGTCCCGCCAATCGACAGATCTCAGTCAAATTGAACACTCTCGGCGTTTCTACGGCTTCCGAAGCTGCACTGCTTTCAGCTTTCCGACTCCTGCACGACTGCATCCCCAGCACCTAGCACAGCACCTCCAGCACGAGGACACAAGTCCGGTGGGCTGCTGCTGAGAAACCTACTTCAGAATCAGTGCTACTATTCTTCTTGCCGTTGTCCATGTGCTCCAGAGTCTTGCTGGTGCCTAAGGATTTTTCCCAGACATCTTTCACCCATTGCGGGAGAGTCAATCTTGATCAGCATCGCTGCTGCATATGGCTCCTCGACAACCCGATCGGATGACATGGAGTTCTCCCGAGAACAGTGCTTGGCTTTGCGATGGAACACGATCTTGATGCCGGAGCTAATTAAGAGTATGGATACCGGAGGACTACGAACCAAACTGGCGAAGTTGACCTTCGGATTCCTGGCCATCCTCGTGCAGCGAAGCGCACCATCCTCATCCTGCATGTCTATCCACTACACATGCACGCTGCGTACCGGAATTGTCTACTCTCTGCCGCATCATACGATCAGAACACCGCCTCTGACTCTGCACTGCTTTGGACTTACGCTCGATTATCATCTTTGTCGCTTTGGCATTTTGCTTCCTCCTTTCTTCTTGGCTTCATCCCCCGCTTGCCAAAGAGCCTGGAATAAGGTCCTTGGAGGAGCGACCATGGAATGGCTTTTGGAAGGCTGGACGTCCCATCTCGAGGACTGCGGGCATTTCTTACGGGAGAAGTTGATATGCTTGTCCTTGATCAAGGCGCTGGAGATACTCAACCATTCATATTGCTTCAGCTTCAGTCTGTGATAACAGTCTAAACGAATGCCATTGTCAAGCTCGGATGCCGCGATGAACTGCAAGAAGGCGAGGACGAGGGCTCATGGAACGTAGACTTTCTGTTCTTGACCCAAGGTTGGTCAAGACGCTGGACACGAGCCCATAAGGCTGCGAGCATTCCTTCTCCCTTTGCCGAGTGCCTCTGGAATCATGCTGGTGCTTAGCCAGTTTGACCTGACGCAGTTCACCGGCGGCAGGAGTGTGAAGCTCGATCTGACCTCAACACTGCCAATTGTCGCTTCCAGGCAACGTCGTCCATCTGAATGACGTGCAATCTGGAAAGTAGAGTCTTTCTCCTTAAGATCGTGCTTGGCTTTGCGACCGGATTCGATGTCCATGCAGGAGCTGAGTGAGTGTTGGTGCCGAAAAGACGCAAAGGAGGATGTTCAAACGTATCTTCGGACTCTTGGCCATGGCGTGTGCACCATTTCATTCACGTAGATCTCGTGGTAGTCCAGCCGTCCGGACTGGCCATAATGTGTACGTCGCTACACTTCTGCGCTCGCGAGACAAGAGGTTCCAGAGGCTGTGGCACGTGTCCTTTCCTGCGTTTTTGAGGATTGCATTAGGCAACAGAGCCGGCTGGCAATCAATCTCCTCCGAGTCACAGCTGCGGGCAGACGACTTGCTGAACTTTTCTCACCAGATCAGGTCCAGAGACTGCTCGAAAGGTCGAGTGATACTTTCAGTCGCCCATGCAGCTCCAGCATCAAGATTGGTCTGCACGCTTGGCTTCTGGGGCCACTTCTTAGTGCATGTCCAAGACCAATGCTTCGGTATTCTCCTCGACATGACCAAGCTGTGACGAGAGTAAGTTCTCCCGCTTCAGGCAACCAAGGGCAGGTCTTCCCTCTTTGCCCAATGCACAAGCCCAAGGAAACCAGCAAGTAATCACTAAGCAGACGTCGAGTTCCTTCGCGTCGGCTTGGATCTTGGCTGCCGTATTACCACGAACGCCTGATCGCACCACCACGAAGTCCGTGGAGGCAGTGCTGGTGGCATCGAATGAGCTTTGGAAGGCCAGTCCGAGTTGTGATCTCTTCGCCCCTGCCTTGAGGGATGCTCGGTTCCAGGCGAGCAGCAGACCATGGTTGTGAGGAATCCAGATGCTAAGAACGCCCCAAAGAATGGGAGAGTGGATTCAAAGAGACCACTCCTGCCACTTTTTCGCATCCGAATCTTAAACAGTGCCTTGACATGTCTGCTGAAAGGTCGAAAGTAATACGCTCACACGATACAACTGCTCTCGATGTGCTGTGTTTTGAAGAAGGCATTGGACTTGCAGCTTCTTCCGGCACAAAGGCTTTGAGTCTACTGTACCTCAGATGATCCCCCTCGGAAATGGCCATAATTCTTCTACTCTTCAGCAAGGCTCTCAACCTAGTACCTTGCTACCTCAATCTAAAACTCTTCAGAGGACGATACTTCGAACTCCGGTCCACAATGCTCTACTCTCCAACCGGCGCTTGACTGGATTCCTGTATGCGGATTATGGTACTCGATGAACCTTTGCTGCTCTTCAATCAACAATTTCTGCTCGGTCAGCCCGGCTGCTCTTCAGCCCGAAGTCACCGCTTCAATCCAAACAACCAACGTAAGGCTGTTCCACCACTAATCATGGACATCGTTCTGTTCATGAACTGACTTTCGATAGCGTTCAACCGGCATTGCGAATGCGAAAGATGCAGCCAAAGAGGCTGCCGAGGATGCGGCCACAGATGCTCTCGAAGGTGCTGCCAAAGATCTTACTTGAACTCCTCTATTTGCCAATTACGGAATTATGGCTCATCCGCTGTCGAACTACTGTCATGATTTAGAAATCATCCTGCTCGCACGACCTCTATCTGGGTTTCATTCACGAGTATTGGGTTCACCCAGTGGCTCGTGAACAGTCTTGCAATCGATTTCATTGCATCACGGTTACACAAGAACGTTTAGATCCACAAGGCTGAGGCATGTAGTCCACGCAAGACCTGGTCCGACTTGGAGTCTACCTGATACTGCCTCGCTCAGTCTGCTTCCGTTGCTCCACATCGAGGGAGACGAATGCTGGACAAGCCAGGAATCCGCTTCCTGGCTGTCGAAATGATACCGAAACTGATAGTAATGAGATCAACCACCTTCATGCTCGCTCATGCGATACACAGATCGCTCAAAAACATAGCTGTCTGGCTTCCCAGACGAGAAGAACCCATTCCGGCATGTTTGGCTCTCGTACGCTTCGCGGCATCGCTTGCATTCGTTAAGATACGAGATGCCCCATTCGACAATTGGCATGCTCTTTCGATGTAGCCTTGTGCAAAAGGCGTCAGGTGGTCAGAAAAGGACGCAACCGTTCAACGTGAGTATCACACCCACACAGCTTTCAGCACGGAGGACGGCGTAACGAATGGCGAGGCAAATGGCGAGGCAGACCAAATGTCTTGCTCTAGAACTATCACCTTGTTCTTGCACCCGGGCTGAAGAGCTCCAGACAACATGCAGTACTTGGCTGAAGTCATCCTGACCTGCCATGCGTGAAATATGAGTAGGTGGGTGTTCTATTTCTCCTCGGAGGCGACAATTTCAGTCTCGGTTTGATTTCGTTATCACGACTGCTCTCGTAATTGGTGTCGTCGATGGAGGCGTGTTGGGAGACATCCAAACACGTCGTGTGGTGACTGAGTATAGCAGGTACGCTCCTTCCAAAGCCATGAGTAGAGGAGCAAGTGCCTGCTGTGTTGCGACCTGCAAGAGTAGCCCAGCCGTTCGCGAGTCGTTTTGGCTTTGGAGAACACAATGCCCACCTCGAAATCAACTCAAATGGCGTGTGTGCCAAAAAAAGAACCAAAGCTCTCGTAGCTTCTATCGATACCACTCTCCCTAGCCGCTATCGATACCCGACAACGTAGTCCCGTCGACACTTGTTCTGGATGCCACGCCAACCTCAGACTGCGTCTGCAGCTAACCCAGTTCCGAGGACTGCGAATGCAACAACTCCATTACCTGTGCCGTCGTCCATAACCGTGTCTCTTCACAGTCTCGATCCACTCCGAACGGCATGAACACGGGCAACGACGAGGGAGAAGATAGATCGAGTCGATGGGCTATCAGCGATTTCTACTCTCAGCACCCGAGCCAGCCGATATCTATAAATTGTCACTACGATATCATCGGAGTTTCAGGTGAATGTGCCGTATCTAGGGCATCAAAGCCCAGCTCTGAGTACAAGTATCCCAGGCTGAATGGCAATGCGAAGGAGGGCAGAGCATTTGCAAGACAGTGAAGACCTTGCGAGCAGTTCGACAGCCAAATCTACACGCCCACGTTCCGACCCAACCATCAAGCATGGCTGATGAATCCGGCAATTTTAATGGCATAGCAACACCCTCTCCAGGCCAAAGTCCTGCCAAATGTACTTCTGTGGTCTTTTTCTTCGCCACTGAATGCTGCAGCTTCCAATGCACCAGGAATAGAGCAGAACTTAAGGACCAGAGACAAAATCCGCTACGATGATGGTGGAAAGCGAAGCTCAGAGGATATGTGGCACTTTGTCGAGAAGGGTGATGGCTAATGGGGAGTGCTGTTCGAGGAGCGCTATTTCTGGAGTGTTGTCGAGCCACGGACGTGCGCCAGGATGAGCATGATGTCGTTGATGATAGGTGAACCCCGTTCGGACCTGATTTGTCCTGTTTCGTCCTTTCTAGATGCCTCATCGACCTCTATGTGGACGAGCTCGCGACGGAGCTCCAGCGGAATGGCTCTATGTTCCCACCAGTCAAGGTCTCTCGTGCTCCTCGCAAACGAGCTATCAGCAGGCAACTCAACAATGCCACGCTGCTTGTTCCTCCACCATCACGTCCGGCCTCCTCGACCACCGAATCTCACACTTCGTTGCAAAGTACAGTATGGCCGCGAAAGTTGTCAAGACCAAAGGTCACCACAGACGATGAAGTGGATCCATCGCCTCTTTCAAAGTCCGGCACAATGGATGTTGAAAAGCTCGGCACTTTCAGATGGCTTGAGCGACCGACTGAGGAGTCCTCAAAGGCGATAGCGGTCAATACCCATGATGCATCGCGAGCGTAAAGATTCGCGTGTGGAATGTTCATCCTGGAGTTCACCGCACGCACACTTGATTTTGTCCACTCCCAGCAATCCAAGGAGACTCGGGGCCTGTTCAGCTCATGGTCAGCGCCCATGTAACATCCTCTCATCCCAAAGCACTCGCGGCTGCTGCTAGAATCAGGCAATCGAGAAGACTGCTTGAGACATGGTCCAGGAGAAGAAGCAGGAGCTCGAGCGAGAGCATGCAGAGGTCGCTGAACAGGAGGAGATAACGAAACAACAAGACAACGGCTTTTCTAGTGCGCTCCAGATCAAGAGCAGCAGCTGCGTGCGAAGAATCAGGGCCGAGAAATTGGAATTCTGTCTCTTGGGTGTTGCCACCTTATGCTCACGCGACTCCCTCGCGACTTTCGCTCCTCTCCAGCCTCGGACTTGTGTCCAGGAGCCAGTAGTGAGATTCGTAGTTTCATCACCAACACGTCCAATGGAATCTCCGAGACGCCTATTCTCTTATTGTATCACCAGGATCGTTTGAAACCTCTCTCAGCATTGGCTTTCTTGTCTTTGCGACGCCGTTTATCTTGGAAGCAGAGGCTGGAAGTAGGTTTTGTTTCTTGCGTTGATCTCCGGACAAGTCTTCTATCTCCTGTAGAGATTTGCCGAAGACCGGCTTCTAGCCCTTGGGCTTTCTGTGATATCTTCTGGGCCTTTTCGAATCAGCTGTTCTGCTCGACCTCATCCCTGGTAATGGCCAACAGCTTTTTCCATAGCGCCAGGGCCTGGCTCAGAAGATATTGGCTCAGCGTAGCGAGGCTCAGCAGTTTCTTCCTCAAAATCTGACTCGATTCTGCAGAGCTGTAGCTATCACGTTGATAATCAACTATAGCGCTATCGAGGCTCTCCTGCCAATACCGGTCATGGGGCAGGCTATCGTGAAGATCTTGATGGGGTGTCCCAAAGCGTTGAGCGCGATCAAGTCGGCTAAGCTGAACAAGTTTCTTTTCGACTATAGCAATACGCTGGAGGAAGTAGGCCTGAGAAACGTCTTTGTGACTGAAACGTTTCTCGTGGTCCACAACGGAGTTCTTAATGTCGACTAGGATGAAAAGTACCCTAGCATGCGCCGATTTCTGGACCAAAATCGCTCTCTGATTTCCAAGTTCAAGAGGTTTGAGCTGATCAAGAGCCGAAACAGCGAGGAATTGGTAGACTATACCAAGGTTGAGGAAGACGCACAGTGACTTGGCGTGAGGGATATATTTCGACTTGAGTAAGGAAGTAGCCGGACGACAGCGCTATGAGAGGGCAAGCGCTGCCAGAATGAATTGGTGAAGAGGTGCGCTTCAGACGTAGTAGGAAAAGCGCTGTCCAAGGTATACCAATGCCTGAGCAGATGAGATGAGATGTCATCGGCAGCGTGTGAGAAGTTGTGAAGCACCGATGGCTGACTAGTGGATGCGTTTACATCAGCGGTGTTGTAATTATGTAATTGCGCCAGTCGGTGGTGGAGTTCGGCGTAGGCTGGATATTTGTCGCCAAATTCGTTGGCTATTACCCTCGTCCTCCTCATCATCAATGATAGTAGAAGCTACGCTGGTAGTTGAAAGAGCAACCGGGCGAGCAGCGACGTCGCCTTCATCGTCGATGATAACAGTAGCTGCCGCACTTGCGATGTTGATCATGCGAGCGCAAGGACGAAGAGAGGCATCGCTTTCCTCGCTGTGACGATCAGATGTTTAGTATTGCTGAGTTGCGGACGTCCCAGGTCTTATTCTTGCCCCCAGGCAACCTTTCTGTGTCTTGATTCGCTGTATGACCTTGGCCAGACTGCAGATGCAACGGCAATGCTCGAGTCCGATCGGTAAGTGATCGCGACAAGTCTCTAGCAATAAGTGTCTTGAGAGAAGTCAAAGGCATTGGAGCACGCGAACATGAGTCCTGTTGCATAAGCAGTACAACACTGATACGATACGACGTCAACCCTGGAAATTCAGCATGAAACATGACTTCTTTACTATACCGTTTATTCGGGCATAGCATATTTGCTGTCCGATGCACTATGGTGCTGCTTCTGCTGATACGGGTGCTTATGACGCCCTAGAGCGTGCGCCGGGAGGTAGTCTCTGACGTCGCAGGCCTCCTGAACAGTGCACCACATCTTCTTGACTAAAGATGTTGAGTACTTTCCAGAGAGCAGTGTGCACACCTTTGCTAGCATCATGAATTATCGGTTCTCCAGGGTTGACAGTGTACTCGGCAGCGTCGAGACCAGCGTAGGACATCGTCGACAGATTTCGGAGTTTTTTGCATACAAATGGCTGTTTTGGAGTATCACTCAAGATTCAGATTGGCATCTAACAATGCTGACCACTCGGAGGTATTTAGAGGTCCTCAGTCAGTACTTCCGGAAAAGTTAGAGCCTTCGCAGTGTCACCACTACCAAAGGCCCCAATCGTTAATCGACCAATACCATACGCCTCCAGTCGCCGGAGATGCCGCACGCGGTCAATCGTTAGGAATGCAGAGCTCGCGAAGTAGGTCCTGCGTGGCTTATCCGGGTATACAGCTGAAGATGGGCCTGTGTCCTACGCCGGCTGGAAAATGCTGATGTGTCCGTAGAAGTAGGCCTTGCGCCAGGCGGCGTGGCCCACCGAACTGCAGTGCTGGCGATAATAGCCAAAATCTCTTGCGGCTGCTACATTCGCAGCAAGCACAAGGCTGGCCACTATTACCGCCTTCGTCTTTTCGTCGCCCAGCTCGCAAAGTGCCTACCTGTTGCCTTTAGAGCTTGAGTGTAGAAAACGAAAGGTATGAGGTCGTAAGCATCGAAGTGGCCGATCTATCTCTGAGTGAGCTTGCTTATGCTTACCAAGGATTCGCAAAACAGTAACGAGCCAGTCGCCATTCCCATCCACCACAATGCAGTAGTGCCGAACATGCGGATATGCCTCTCAATCGGCCTCGCCAACATTGAATGTGAAGTATACACTGTGAGACTTTCGATGTATACTGAAGTACAAATGAACGCCGAGAGACGATTGAATGGTGCTAGAAGAAGTTGGAACGTTGCAAGTCAATCCTGTGCGTACACTCGGGAGCGATAGCAATTGCCTCTCGAGGGTGGAAAACTAGTGCCGCATATCCAGAAATCTTGCGATAGAGCCTCTGTGAATTGGCGCCAACTGGCTGGTCGACCTTGCGCTGGATGAGGATCTGTCTCGCCGTCTTTTCGACAAACTTGCCATGGGCCGAGCTGAACTGAGCTTCCATGAAATCTCTGCCAGGATCGCTACCTCAGATGGTCGTGTGCTCCTGCTCGGTCAAGTTCCATGACGGCTTCAGAGCAAAAGTCTGGTCGGCACCATCGGTGAGTCTGTGGAAGCGTGCCTCTGTGGTTGCAGCGGTTGCTATCGTTCCACGATGGCTGCATGCTTTGTCCCTACCTTTGTCGAGAGCTGCAGGCAAATTCCTCAACGTCGTGGTCCAGCTCTTGCAGAACTTAGACGGTGCGGCACACCTCGTTATTGTCGCATTTCATCATTTGGTTATCGAGACGCATCATCTAGGCCGTAATGCAGCTTCGAGAGGATGTCGTGCGGCTGAAAGGAGCGAGGCGAGCGAATTCCGGTGACGATATAGACTTGACTGCGAAGCGAGAGTTGCCGGACCCGGCGATGCATCGCGTTCGTGCTCTGCCGCATCAGAATGGCTCATTCGCCGCGGAAAGCGAAGATCGGTGACGTTTCCATGTGTTTTCCATCTGCCAGAGTGACTTCCTTCACCTGCAATCCGAGGAATCTCGGATACTCTGATATAGCATCTTCCAAATCTTCAGCGGAAGAAGTCTAGGTGCGAATCGCAGATGGAGAGAGCAGACTTGTTGATCGAAAGCGTAGAGTCGCCAACGGCAAGGTCACTCTCACTACAACTTGCACTCAACCAGCAATGGTCTGAGTGGAGATAGGGCTCGTGGAGTTGCCTCGATGCAAGCTGACCGGGAAGCACAACGAAGAGCGCTGTCGTACCTGGCTATGCAGACCACAAGAACTGCGGCAGTCGCTATCGCCTGACAGGTCGAGGCCTCCGCAGGGCATGCACACGTGGAGAGACTTGGTCTTCTGGTGGGAGAATTCCGCTTTTACAGACTCCCATGTGATCTGAAGAGTTGACGAAGAGCTCGATGGGTTCAAGACAGCAAGACCCAGATAGACACAATGGGTTCCGGAGTGAAACAAACGCCGGAAGTCCAATTGAGAGAAGGACTGGACTGGTGACGCAGCGCAAGTATAGGTATGGACGTATGCTGACTGAAAGCTCGTCTGGGAGGCATGCCTCAATACGTCAGCGCTCGTACCGATGGTGTAGCAGTTTAAGACCAGGCAGGTCATCGTTACTGCCGAGTAGTTCGTTATTCACGTAGGTTCCATCGCCGAGTATGACAGCCCACGCCTCCATCCTGATATGCAGCAAGGCCTACTTGGTTGCCTTTGTCTCGCAAGTAGGCAGTCGAGCAGCCAAAGCTCCGTGATGATGGAACTGAGTAAGTGTTGTGATGGCTTTTGTCATCTACAAGTAGTTCGTCCGCGAAGAGCAGGCAGAATCTCACCAGAGTAGATAGCTCCTCCGGCCTGTCATTCTGAGATCTTGCCAAGCCCCGACAAGTGAAGGTCGGCATGGACGCCTTTGTTGACGAGTCAACGACTGATGCGAGACCCAGGAGAAGCGGAGAAGACTGAACAGAGGGTACCATGTATGGACGATGGTAGGAATCCTTTCGATGGACAATTGAACGCCGTTCGATTCGATGAGGTGGACGCCTCGATGAGAAGAATGCAGTAGAGACATTACTGCTTGGAATCACATCCTCTCCCAGACTGAGCACAAGAACCCAGGTGAAAGGGACGTCAAGAGCCAGGAGTGAGCTTTTGATCGATCGATCAGTTCAATTCACCTAGAAAGCAATGCAGCTTCACTATCCAAGAGCTCCTTTTTGAGCACGTAAATCGACGGGAACTGATGCAAGCCAGACGAACTCCGGTTGGCATGCATATAGTTTGGCGTAAGTGCCGAAAAGATGCAGTCGTGCCTCTTCGAGTATGCTTCTGAGGCCTGGCCCGATGTTGCTCAATTTGTTGAGCACCAGATGCATTGCAAATCCTGAATTGCGACCTATCCAAATTATTGCCAGTGCTTGATGGCGGAACTTGGGTCGCTGGTATTTCTGTCTGAAGTACCGGACGTTTGATTTCGTTCCGGAAGAATCGGTGTTGAGTTCCTCGACATTGGATCGGATCTTGAAGAGCCTAAGGATCGTGAAGAGCACGTAGCGTTGCCAAAGCGCCATCGTAGTCAACCCGTAGATTCCCAGATGATGCAGTAGAGCGATTTGAGAGTCGTATCGTTCGGCTCGCAGGTGTACACCGATGAGGCAAGTCGAATGCCGAAAGTGAGGTGCCTACGTGCCTTCCTGGGAGCGACTACATTTCTGAAAGATTACAGCGTTTCGGCTTTGCTCCAGGCCCAAAATGAAGTCTAACGTCGGCCGAAATGGAGACTCAGAACAGGATATAGCATCCTCATATGCCGCGCCATACAATTGGAGTTTTGTTTCCGAGCGCCGGGATTTGGACGAACGCAAACCAAACAAACGGACAAATTGGATCTAGATAAGTAATCGAAAGGCCATATGCCGGCACAGGAGAGCTCGGATGCCGTTGGGCGGTAATCAGGGAGCAGTGCACTAGTACTGTGGCAATGCGGGTGTATGTGGTGGCCTCGTGGTGCGGGAAGTCAAGGCGGCCGGCCTTGTGCAATGTGAGAGTCCATCGCTGCGATAGACACTGGCGTTTCGTCGTCTTTGAAGGCCAAACGATGATGTTCAGATGCACCACCACCACCGTTTTGTCGAGCTGCATGTGAAGAAGGGGTGTCAAGCCAAGGGACTACAGGATCGTACCAGCCAGAGGTCTCTGTTCCGCCATTGATAGGCATCCGAAAGCGCTCTGGGGTCCCATATCTGTGCTGAAGACGTGCTGTGGCAGCATGGGCCTGTCCAGGCATTCTGGATGTCGTTTGAAACGTAAGGCCATGACTCGATACGCTAGCGATGCGTCCGCAGAGCCAAGGTTCATGTTACGGGAACTGCGGAGCTGATAGGTATTTTCGACGATTGGCCCTGTACCGGTAGCCGGGAAGGGCAAGAAGCAATTTGTGTCATGTCCCCACAGGCGAAGTAATGGACAGGTCCTCATAGAGGCAGACACGAAGTTATCTATCAAGAAAGCATGTCCGACTTGCTCCGAACTTATGTTGACTTTCCTGCCTACGACTTTTGCCTAAATTCTCGATAGCGGTCTTCACTAAGTTCGAAGAAGTCGTCCTGGACTGCAGAATGTGACCCATGGGTGCATTCGTATCCCAGAATAGATGGGAAAGCGCCTCCCACGCCGTTTGCCAACTGTCCGGTGTCGAAAGAACCTTAAAGGTCACATCGAGTCGCAGTCCTCAATGTTGGTATCTGCGACCAAGTCTGCAAAGGCTTTCCGTTTGATAGAAGCTGGCGATCGTGGCAGAACAGGTTTTGCTGCGTTTGGAGGCAAACGGAGGATAATTTCTGGCCCCATAAGATTGTTCCTGAGTCTTTCTTCCATGCTCGCAGTTCTGGAGCGGGAATTGAGGTTGGACATCGTGTGCGCACAAGGTGATGTAAAGGAAAGGTCGACATATTTGAAGAAGGTCGAAGGTTTCCAATGAGGTTTGGAGCGTATCGCAAAGAGAAGCATCCTTGAGCACTCTTTTGAAGACCAAATGTCTATAGAAGTAGCACAGGCAGCGCCCAACGCTGCCAGCGACATGGATCTGACAGCCCTGTTGAAATGCTGCGGTATTCGTGGTCGATGTCCATCTCATATTGTCCCTGGGCGTGTCCCCAGTGCCCTCCCATTAATTCTTGACCCATCTCCTGAACGAATTCCTCTGAATCTCAAAGTCGCTCCTTTGCAGTGTGCGCCTATGCTTCTTCGTGCCTGCCCCTTTGGCCAGGTATGCCACACTTTGTCTCGATTGGCCGCTGTCGGTTGAGATCAAGAATGACGGTTGCCGTTTAGGTAGCTTTTGGCGAGTTCGGCAAGAACGGTCCTTCATGATCTGGGACCTGTCCACCTCCAGAATCAGTGAAGGTTGGCTGGCTTATTGAGGTCCCAGATGCTGCCAATATTGCTACCCACCAAGGGCAGCAGGTATGTCTGCGTCATGTGGGTCGAGCGCCTTGTGTGTGTGCGTACACTGCTTCCTCTTGCCCGATGTCGATGGCCACATCCTCAGGAATGGCGGGAGAATGGAGTCGGGTGTATTGCCACCTTCCAAGCGCTCCTCCGCACAACATCAGTAATGACTTGCTCGTGGGAGCACTGCTACTGCTACTTCCTCCAACTTTTGCCTACGCTTCCGGCGTCTCGTATTCTAGGCTGAACCCAGTCGGGCGCAGGCGCTGGCAAAAGCGGCATTTGCCGCTACAGTGGCGAAGATGCCGAGTTGTGAGAATGAGGAATGGAACCGTGGAAAGATGATATGCGCAGCGCATGCGGCATTGTCGCAAGGGTCGGCGGCGGCCATGGCGATGACCAGAAAGGCTCGGCAGTCTTGGCCTTGGTGGCTTTCGGTCGGAAATTTGGCAGCGAGCGAGCGGTGCACGGAAGCGTTGAATACTGTACACGGCGGAGACGGCGGTGGTGCGTGCGGATGTCTTTGGTGGTAGTGTGTGTGTTGACCGTGTGCTGGTGTCAAGATGACAAGATGTGACGTGGTACAAGATCTCGCCAAGTTCAATCTCGCGACCGAGACTTTTTTCATCCGACATCCTTGATCATCAAACAGGCCTGAGTACGGTGCGAAGGTATCGGAGCACATCCGCCAAATGAGAGACAAGGAAATACTGACAAGACAATGTGGTCGAAAAACAATTGCATACGTGTTCTTCTGTTCTATCTATTTTCTGGGGGGTGATGCATCAACTGTGCTGAGACTGTGAGATCATGCTGAGTTTCTGCAATGTGGTAAATGAGTGTGAGCGTGTGTGGTGGGTAGCAAGACCCATGCACCAAGAAGTGCTGTGAGATTCCATTCGGCCGTCAATCGTTATGGTGATGATGCTGTAGTGCAGTGCTGTGATGCACAAGGATGGTGTGATGTGGTGATGTGGTGATGTGCTCAGATACTGTAGCATGGTGCAATGTGCTGGTGTGCTGCGATGTGGTAAGATGCTGCGTTGGGCGATATGGTGGTGCGATGAAGTGGTGATGCGGTGATGCTGAGAGCACTGACTGCATGCAGATGCAGATGGCTGTCGTGAGGGTTGGTATCCAAGGATCGTTCAAACATCGATGCCACACTTGCGCAGCTCGTCGTTCATGTCATTGATGGTTGGCAAGACGGGATAGTCGGTGGAGTCTGGTGTCATGCCAAATTTGCCACGCAGAATGTCCCCGATGCCAGGCGTTGGCGAAGCTTGCTGCCGATTGAAGTCGTTCTGGGCTCGGATCTCACGCTCGAAGTCGTCTTCCTTGGATGCAAAGCGGACACGCTGATCATGTGGAGCTGAGAAGTAGTCATTGGTGCGAGTGTGACCACGCTCAGGAGTGGATCCCTTCACGAGCAAGTCGTTGCGGGCTTTCAGCTGACGGATCTCGGCGTCACGCTGATTGATCATCTCCTGTGACTGATCCTCGCGCTGGCGCCAGTTGGCATCGAGCTCGCGGGCGTCGCCCTTGATTTGGGCAATGTGGTCGTTGAGTTCCGCAATCTCGGTGTGGAGCGCCGCGACATGATCCTTGGACTTCTTGGCTTCGTCCTTGGACTGCTTTACTTCGTCCTTGAGGGCAGCGACATGGCTTGACAAGTTCTGCATCATGGGTGCAGTGGTGGTCGCAGCTTTGGCTTGGGCGAGTAGACGCTCGATGAACTCGCGCCCATGATCGTTCAGCCAGGTGGACACCTCGTCAGGCGTAAAGTCTTCGGTCTGCTCGGTCATGACCTCGATCATGTCAGTGTGGAATTTGCTGGGCAGAATCTTCACCACTGGCGCAGCCGCAGGACCAGCAGCAGTCGGTGTGACGATTGGAACCGAAGTAGATGTGGTGAGGCCTGGTGCTGTTGGTGCCGTGGCGGAGGTGGAGACAAACGTTCCAGCAAATCTCAATGCGCAGCCTTGCGAGACGATGGCCTGTTGACCCACTGGGTTGGCGCGACGACTCGGAGTCCAAGACTGCTGAGGAGCATTCACTGGGACATCGAAGCCATCCTTCGTTGGCGAGTAGCCTGTGGAGCGCCAAGTGGTCATCCAGGTATGGATAGAGACGTCAGCAGGTGCGAGCTTCTTGCCGGGCTCGAAGACTTCCTTCACAAGGCCAGAGAGCTTCGAAGAGGACATATGATTGGTGATCCAGGTCACGACCTTGGTCAGGGCATTCTTGTAGACCTCTGTGTCCTCGGTGTCGAAGCCGATGAATCGCATGAGGTCGACACACTGCTGGGCGGTCGGGACACTCTTGGCCGTGATGCGCTCTTGGCCGCAGAACTGGTATAGCTTGTCCTCGACCTCCGGCTTCCAGGTGATACGCATGTTGTCGCGCATCTGCTCGTGGGAGAGGCTGGAATACAGCTGATCGAAAACAAGTCAGTTCGGCGTCAGGGCAGCAGTGGGCAACGATCTTACCTTGTCGGGCTCATTGGTGGTGTTCGTGGTAATAGACATGGTGGAAGTCGATGTCTACAATGGTAGATGGAATGTAGAATGGGACAGAGTTGCTTGTCAGTTTCGATCTGCGTGGAAAGGTGGTAATGCAAAGAATTTGGGTGATTGGCGTAAGTGCAGCAGGTTGTGGCAGCAGTGGTAGTGAAAGGTGTTGAAGGTCGAGCGTCCAGAGACCTACCTATCGAATGGAGCACGAGCACCATATGGCAGCAGTTCTGCGCGGGCTGGCAAGACACATCACAGGGATGTTCGAATGATGGCCAGTTCTGCACCAACTAAAGGACCAGGCAGTCGGATCCGCTGCACGGCTTCCCAGTTACTACGCAACCAGATACTGTAGATGCTTCTCAGCCGAGACATGCGCCGAGCGGTGAAGGGAGGATCTATGCCGTCGCATGCGCTGCGTGATCTTGCTGCACTGGGGTGGTGGAGACGACGTCGGCATTGTTGCAGGACGGCAAGTTGCTCTCTGAGATGCGAGCGCGACGCGTTCTGGCGGGTAGTGGCGGGGCGAAGTGAAGCTCCATGGTATCATCATCATCAAAATCATCCCCATCGCAATGCTGTACGCTGCGGTGCAGTGAGCGGTAGAGGTGATTTGCGTCGAATGCTGCGATGTGGATGATTTGTTGGAAGTTGCTGTAGAAGTCGACGCTGAAGTTGGAGTTGGCGGAGGAGATCTTTTCCGCACCACGTGACCATTGGCGAAGGCCGGACGAGTCTTGACCGGCGCAATGTTGCTCCGCTCCGACTTCCTTCGTGGTCCATTTGAAGACTTCCTTCAGCATCCTCAGAACACCCACATCAGATCCTGCAACATAGATGCATCGCTTCTGTAGGGAATGTTTTACCTGTGCCCAAACTTGAACGAAGAAAATCGGTCCGCAAACGATCTCGAAGGATTTCGAGAAACGATGCTCCATGATTGATGCCTCGACTATGGAGGGTCCATCAACTTCGGACGAGACCTCGACCCATACCCATCGCGCCTGTCTTGCGAATCAGAATGCATAGTATACAGCGTCATGCGCCGAAGATGCGGTTCTCCAAACGCTACGAGCGGATATGAAGGAGGAGAGCAAGCCTGCGAATCTGCACTCCTCGGCCAGTGTGACGACCTCTTCAGCGTACATATCTGATCCCGCTCTCCGAGAAACTGTTCCAAATGCGAACGGGACAGATCCAAGTATGATTTATGCCTCCCGGGGTCAGGCTGGTGCTTACTTGCTCTCTTGAGAACTACATCCACTGATCCAATGCTTGCCGCTTTCTACGGACGACATGGGAACAGAAAACGAGAAGAGGTGGAAGTTCTCTGCCTCCTCCCCATGCTCTTTCCAGTGTGTGACTTCGTAGCTTCCATACCTACTCTGCAGCTTCCTTTGTAAGTAGACCTAGCAATATGAGGCATTTTGGATCTCAGGTATACCATATATAGCAACAGTGAAGGCGTTTAGGGCCAGAGTGTCGGGTATCTATCTGTGGTGAAAGGCAGGTAGCAGTATGTTGATGGAAAGTACATTTGTTGAAGTGGGTACCCACCCGACGAACTTGCGCATTTAGTAAGGGTCTGAATGGAGAAGGTGTAGGCAGTGCAAGATTAGACCGCTTCCTTCTCATGCTCTTTCGGATGCCAGCATGTAGGGAACTTCGAGTTCCGATTGTTGTAACTTTCCTCATCATTTTGCGATTTCCTTTGAACAACTTCGTGGGCTCTTCGGACTATGTATAGAAAGGAGAAGGGACCTAAAACAGCGAAGAGTTTGGGCAGAAGTGCTCGATCGTAGAAGGTAGGTTGCACTTACTGCTAGAAAGTGTAGAGCTGCCGTTACGAGAACTCCTAACTACAGAAAGAGCACATCCACTTTTGGCCTTGCGCTGAACTAGCACAGAATTGAGTAGATATGGAAATTGGATCTCTACTGGCGTGCACCAGAGACTGGAGACTCTCCTCGGGCAGGACAATCCGCAAGTCGAGCCACCCCCAATGATATATACGACAGCACATGCATTGTAGAGGTATTGTTTAGAAAAAGACCCGGGGTGCTTTCTGACTGGGAAGTCTCTATAAGAGTGCCGCACATGAGGAGGAGGGACATGATGACCGAGGTGCAGACAAGTAAGGAGTTTTATGAAGAGATGATTGCAATATGATTATAGACCATCTAGCTAAGAACTGAATCATGTACCATTTATTGTTTAGAGAGGCAGTAACCTCGACGCACCTAGTCGAATATAAACTCCAACGCCAAGCCTTTCACATGCGTGAGTGAAAATTCCAAGAATCTTGAAATATTGAAACATTGTAATCAACTCGCCACTTGTGAACTGTTTTTTCATGCTTGCTCTCTTCTCGTCAGGCTCTCCTCTTGTAAGGTCCAGCTGCTATAGTGCCTGTCTTCCTTTATTAGCTTCTTCGGACTTCGGATTACTCTATGTAGCAGCCGGAGCTTTTAAGTCTAGCGCAAGGAAGTAGTAAATGTAGAATAGGGGTGCAGGTAGATAGCGGAAAGGGCAGACTCTTACATGTCGTCCGATTCTAGGCCACAGCCAGGCTACCTGCGCCTGCCGATGCACTCCCGTGAAACCTAGCAAGACAGTAGGTCTCGCATTTTGAGAATGTCTTTTAAGGCCGAGAAAGAGTTCTTAAGACCAATGACCCAAAGCCTTGTCATTCCTATCGTATCAAACAACAAGATCCCCTTCGAAAATCTCCTGAGCAAAGAACGCCAAACACAATGCTTTCCTAGACCAAAGGGCGCCGCAGCAGCAAACCTTCGTCCCTTCGTACCATCCATTACCCAAACGCCAAACCAACTACTTTCCTGGACCAAAGGGCGCCGCAGCAGCAAACCTTTATCCCTTCGTACCATCCATTGTCCAAACGCCAAACAAATGACTTCCACATCTCATCCATCCTCTATTGCCTTCCCCAAGCCCAGACAAGATCCATATCTACGTCGCTCGCCTCCATGCGTGTAAGCGCTTCAGTTGATACCCTCAGATCCTCACGATACAGTTTCCCCTCTTTCGACCACGAATCCCGGTCGGCATAGCGGAAACTCTCGACCGCTTCAACATTTCCATTTTCCCTAGCACGATATGCGTTGGTGAACCATAGTGGCGAGGCACCGGTATGCCAAAAGGTCCAGACAGCCTCAACCGCAAGGCGTTGCGCCAGTCCAATGTCACCGTCATCATTGGCCATCAGAGTCCCATCTCGGTGAAAGGATGCAGTGCCAGCCATGTGGCGGAGACACGTCTGCCACGTCTCTGGCTGCGAGCTTGTTCGCTCCTTGCCCCAATCGCGACCAAAGCCCAAGACAGCACCCTTCCACATTTTCTCCAATGCCGTCCGAGAATGTCTGGTTTCGGCTTCGTGATCGAATCGCCGCCAAGTGCGGTGAATAGACCAAATGGTATCGTAATCGGGCTTACTTCTCCCGGCACGACTGTACAAGTGCTCGTCAAAGACACCTTTCTCGTCAATCAGAGGCTCAAGCAGAGTGTAGTACTTGGCATCGGCTTGTGCGGGCTGCTCCTGCTTCTCAGTGAGAACTCTCAGGCCTAGCCGCAGCAAGGACATCGCGAGATGGCGCAGCTGGGACGACGACAGATTTGCATTTGGTCTGCGGAAGGCTGCAACAAGTTGCTCGAGACCTTCCTCCTGGATCTTGGTGGCGTGAGAAGAAATCTGCCGGCATTCGTCAGTGACGAGGTCGTTGATGACTTCAATTATCGCGCCTGTAAGTTGAAACCATGTCGCTTCGGCGTAAAAGGCAGCGAGAGCATTCAATTCGCGTTCGGAGGATTCGGAAGGGACAGCAGCACCGCTGATTCGAGGAGTGCCAGAGAGCATGGTATGCCCCGAGAGACCAGTGCGACTGCCCTTGCCCAGCGGATACCATGGAGCTGCATGTGAGGTTGGATCTGTCCACGACACGCGGTTGCTGTCCTCCAGTTCATGATGCAGAATGTGGGATTCCTTTTCAGCGATGCGGGCCACCTGTTCCAAGACCAGCTTCTGGACAGACTCGGCAGCGGCCATGGTTTGTGCGACCGCCATCGGATCAGCGGCCGATTGTTCACGGCCAGGTGTGCACGAATTACGTGCGAGAGTAGTCAGGTTCAGCATCACGTCGAGAGCTTTGAGTGGACTGTCGGCGCGAGCTTGCGCAGCGCATGGGAGATGAAGATACTGATCGGTAAGGTCGTTCGGCAGCCACTTGCATGCCCATCGGCGAAGTCGTGAGGGAGGCAGTCGCTCCACCTCGGCAACTTGACCAGCGCTGGGTGTTGTCAAGGTTGCGGGGGCTTGCAAACGCTTCCACCACGCAAGGAGAGCTCTGCCCGGATCAGGGCCCAAACCGTATTCCGACCATATGGCTTCATGCATATCCAGGCGTGTGACTCGGAGCTCCTCATACTCTGGTGTATCAGGCAAGACTGGCGCGGCGAAAGGCATTGGCGCCGACTGTAGCCATGCCAAAGCAGAGTCCGGGTCCCTTGCCAGAGTCACTAGCATTGCAGACAATGGAGCCCGAAGACCTCTGGGTAGTAGGTGTGGTGCGTCAGGCTTATCCGCATGCGCGCGGAAGCATTGATCCATTGGTTTTGATTGTGGGTGCGTTGGAGGCTGCCGCGACTGAGGCTTCACAGCCGCGAACCCACGCCAAAGTCCGAAGACGAGTACGGTGCCGAGCAGCAGTAGTATGCATGCACACCACCATGGGCATCCGCGGTCCTCCTCTTCTTCCTCTTCTTCTGGTTCTTCATCTGGCTCTTCTGACTCGGAGACCTCCATCTCGGCCGACCTTCGTTGCATGTACGCCGAGTCGGGAATTGGGGTGGAGTATCGGCTTCGGGGTATTGAACTTGAGCGGTGCATTGGCTGTTCAGCTGCTTGAGGTAGGCAGCTGGGCGATGGCGAGAGCCGATCTAGACGGAATGGAGTCGACAATGAGACCCTGCCCTTTGGCAATGGCTGATGTCGCATTAGTGCAGGGCGTGGGTATGGGTCGTGGTTGATATGGGATGTGTCAGGCGTGCGGTGTGCGAGTGGGCGCAGCATCGGAGCCATGTTTGCTGGATGATGCTATCACGGGCGGCGATGTGAGCGCAGTGCAGGGATGGGTATGGGTATGGTTGTGGGTGTGCGCGCTGAGGAAGTTGTCGGCGACTGAGCAGCATTGGCTTGTTGCAATTGTGCTGCAAACGTCCATCGGAATGCATGTTGTGCGCGTTTGGCGGCGGGCCGCAGCAACAATGGGTATTGCTCGGGCCATTGTTCCGGTGACGTAGGGTGAGGTGCGGTATTCGGGATTCGTGACCCGAGACTTGAGCTTTGAGCGCGTTGATGAGAGATGTGTGAGTTGTGAAGAAGAATTCGTTGGATATAATAAGTGTGGAAGGTGGAAGTAGTGTGAACGCGTCCTTGCCAATGCAGGGATGGCTTCGAAGCTAAAACCTCGCTTCGGCGATCTCGACCAGCGCGCTCACACGTGATAAATTTCCCAATCTTGGCAGCCAAGATTGTCCAATCGGTTTCCCGGGATGCCTCCACTTCCTCGGTGTCCTTCGACTTCGAGAATTGGCTTCACGAAGATCTCCTCCACTTTTCATCAACTTATGTATCTCGTGAGTCTCGAGTCAACAATATTGCCAAGCGTGCGCATTAACATCATCGCTCAGGGAAATTCAAAAATCTGAATGGACACCATGAGATGTGCCAAAATAAAGTGTAGCGAGCATCTCGACACGACACCTTAGCATAAGTGTGGAGAAGAATGTTCATTGCAAAGCTCTCCAATCAGACAGAAATGACTGCATTGCGAGGTTGCTCACATATTTACATCACTTGGATCTCGCTTGGACTTCTTCAAGGATGCTAGAGGCAGGTTCTGCCAATCAAAAGTTGGAGATCATGACGATACTCACCATGGAGGACGAATGTCGGACTGTCTGCCTGCGGCGACAAGGAGTAAGAGTGACAAGAGCACAGCATTATATTCCATTGCATGTACTACGTTCCCAGGCACTCGGCCCGAGCATGTGAAGCCATTGCAACGACTTCCAAGTTAACAATGGTAGCTGAGATAAAGGTGTGCAAGACCGCCAGCCACCCTACCACCATTCTCCATGCCATCACACTGCCTCCTGAGACTTCTCCAGACCCTCTTCCGGTGCTATGGACCAATCCATGCTCAACAACTCCTCCCACCCCAACATTCCCGCCCACCTCAAGAGATCCTCCTCCGAATCATGACCTGCTGGCTCCTGTTCTCGAGAATTCGACAAGTCCCAAAGTTCCCAGTTCAACCCATCTCCCGTGTACTGCTGAGTTCCGTCACCCAATCCGACCACCATTCTCATGTCTGGCTGCTGGTACGCCATGGGTGTGGGAAGAGCCTGATCGACATTGCCCGAGGAGCTCGTGTCGGCACTGGGCTGGTGGACGTCGTCGATGGGCATGGGATGACCTCCGGACAGATGGGGAGCTCCTCCATGTTGCTGCTGCTGCTGCTGATATTGTGTGGAATGATTGCCAAAGTCGTGAGGAACAGTTGTGGTTGCGACAGCTGGGCCAGCACCCTCAGGGTGAGATTGGACATCGGCGAGTGGATAGCCGTGTTGTTCTTGCTGGTCGTGGTACTGGCGATGACGACCAAGTTGCTGGACAATATGTAGACTTGCAGCAGCAGCAGCGTCGTCAGTCTCCAAAGTACTGGTTGGGGTGGTACTGGTAGAGGGTGGCGGTGTGGACAGAGAAGGATGATCAGGTCGTGTGGCTGTTTGATGTGGATGCTGCTGCTGCGGTCGGATCTGCTGCATGGTGTTCTCTCTGGAGTTCCATCCGAACAGCACGGCAGCACGGAGACGCGACATCACGCCAATCTCGTCCTCCAACTCAGCAAGCGTCTTGTTACGCCAAGGTCCAGCTCTGCCAGAGCGGCGTTTGGGCTCTTCGACCCGAGGTCCGAGCACGGCTTCGCCGACCTGCATTTCCTCCAGGACATCACGGATTGCGGAGTAGTCTTGATACGCCTTTTCCAGCTTGCGGTCGATGTGCTGTTCGGAAGACCTCTGGCTCATTCAGTCAGACAGTCCCAGTACACAGAGAAGGGCATGAGCTTACCGCGGAACGACTGGCGACGCCTGGGCGACCCATGACTGCGCACTGGTCACCGCGCTTCGGGAGATGGGCGATGTGAATTCAGGCAGAGGCAGTCACGACGGAGGAGATTGAACGAGAGCATCGCCAAAGAGCTGTTGCGATCCTTCATCATGAGCAGAGAACCGCAGGCCGACAGCATGATTCTGAGACATACAGCTTGCAGTTTGGCGACATTGAAGAGAACTGCCATAAACATCCCTGTAGTATATGCGGCTTTACAGCAGTGGTCTGCACGATGTGCCGTCCAGTCGGGCGGCCGATGCTATCCACCCGTTGTTCTGGAACAAACACTGGTCTGCGATGCATGGCTGGACTCTTGGATTCTTGTCGTTGCCCAAGCAAGCGCCGTTGATATGATGAATGAGATGTAGTCAGATTCCGTTGTGACACAGGACACGTTCGCATGTGCAGAGGTGTTCGCATATCGGCGCGAGTGTTCGCAGGTGTTCGCAGGAGCTCATCTCGCCGTCAAACTACCGTGTCGGCGGCGAATGGCAGTCGTGCCGAGCGGGACATGCGGTTACCTGCACTTCCTGCGGTCGGTGCAGAACCTGCGTTCACGTTGAAATTTGATAGTCAAAACCCGGCTGTGGCCGAAGGACGGGCCGATACGCCTTCCGCGCTTGGCAAAGCTGAGCCCCATGGTTTGCTGAGCCTCATTGTGGCGATGACTTGGCATTGGTCAGTCACGATTCACTCACTTGATGCCTATCACAGAAGGCACTAGCTTCATCCTTCACGTGCACGAGCCTGCCCACCTCTTCTGTACCTTCTCAGTCCGTAGACCCTCTCATCTACATCATCGTCAGCAAGTCACATCAAGTGGTTGTGAGCCCTCCGCGCGTACACTGCGCCCTTTCGACACTTGTCTATCATTGATCACTGCGCGCGCGCTGCAGCGGACTGTGTGGTCACTGCCGCCGCCGCTCCTGTTCATCAAACCTCGAGCTTGTCGAACCTCGACTATTTTTTCCAACCTTCGCGACACGCGCCTGGCTGTCCGCACCATTGTCAGTTGTCCACTTCAGTGTCTTTGTCTATCCGACAATAGCCGTACCAGCATGGGATGGGATTGGGGTCCGGTCAACGCTGTAATGGAGAGAAAAAAGTCCAGAGCATCCTCGCCTGTCTCAGCATCGCCGCCTGCATCAGAGAGACGCCGGAGTTCCGAGCCAAGACGAAGCTTGGATGTTGACGGTCCAACAACACCACGCCCAGCAATTCCTGCCTCTCTAATGTCATCCTCTCCAATATCACACCACAGTCCCCGCCCGAGTGCGATGCCGTCTCCGTTGAGCAAGGCGACAGGCATCGTCCATAGTCACGATGCTGCTGATCCAACATCAAGTCGGACGCCAATCCCGAAGTATCCCGATTCTCTAAGGCCTTCGCCTTCGGAAGCTCGCCTTGCTCATTCGCTTCCACCTCCTTCTCCAAGACAGAGTGTTGCTATGACACCAGACTCGTCGGCAGCTAGCACGCCACACTCGACGCCTACGAGGGCCCCAGGGAGACGGATGACTAGCAACGAGAGGACCCAGCGATACACGCCAAGTAAATCATCGCCACTGAGAGTCTCTGAGCCAAGCCTGGAAGAGAAAAAGGGAACGTCTCACTCCTCGACCACATCGGGGTCCTGGTCGGAATCTTCTCCTCGCGCAGAGATGCGGTCGCCAGCTCCATCACCACATATTGATGCTGGTAGCCTGAGCCATGTGGCAAGTCGCTCAACCGAGCAAGTCCATCTACTTTTACTGAAGCATGTCACTGGTACTGCAGCACAGCGACAGTCGTTGGTATCTGACTCTGATCATGGGCGCCATTCTACCGGCCATACACGCAACGATTCCAGTGTTCTGCCAAATCTGGCGCATTCTGCCGGCTTGCCGAAGGTCCAAGAAGATTCCCTCAACACTGTCACGAAAGCACGCATGAAGTCCCCCGGATCAACGCAGATACGAGAATCGATGTCTTCATGTACTCAAGCTTCGCAAGCGGCAGTTCAGCGTCAAGTCTCGGACAGCCTTCGCTCGAGCGCTGGGATCGAACAAGCAATGTTGGAGCTGCTCCCTGCTTCATCTCGAGGCGAATCAAAGTCAACTCAGACTCGGCAGCCGAAGCTTCGGACCCCATCGCGGAACATCGATCCCCAGAATCGCTACGAGTTGGCAGAAGAGTACTCCACCGCAGAGGAGCCTGAACAGACCTGGAGTGCGAACCCAAAGGCTGGAGCTGCAGCAGCACGAACGCCGAAGCTTCAACAATTTCAACCCGTTCCTGAACCATGGAGTGGTGCCCGGGGAGAGTCATCGTACCCTCTGCCATTGCGCTCACCGGTGTCGACAAATAAACCACGTGGCCGCACTTCGGTCGTCAAGTGGCGCGCATACTGTGGTCTCTTCCTCATCTTCCTGTTCCTCTTCCTCGTATTGCCATGCTCGATACCATACATTGAGCGCAGTACGGAGAGCCAGGCTGTATCGCAAGTCGAAGGGTTCCTGACAGCCGCCCGGAATGTCCCTCGCCCCAACTCGACCAACTCAACGGCAGCCAAGCTCGATCTGCACGCACAGATTTGTCACATTGACAACATTCGCTGCAATGTGGTGCACCACGAGCCGCAAACGAAACCGGAATTTTACCACCCCATGGCCCTACGCTACCATTCCGATCATTTCAACCCACCATGTCCGGCGGTAGGATGTTTAGGACGCCCAACACCCGCGCTCCCGACCGCGATAGAGGAAGTGGTAGGGGATCTGCTGGCCAATGTTTCGTCAGAGCTGCTGCAGCTCAATGGGCACTTTATTGATCTGGAACGGGTGCTGCAGGATTGTGTCTCACAACAGGAACCGCTCTTGCAGTCACTCCAAGCCATTGTTCGAGACTGGGAACGTGAGCGGAGTTTGTTCGAGCGCTGTGATCGCCTGCTGCAGAGGGCTCGAGTGGAGGAAGAGGAGGAGCAGCAAGAGCCCGAGATGTCGCTGAGCAGGACGCTGCATCAAGCAACGATCCAGTCTTGCCAGCTTTGGATGTTTGCTCACAAGACGGCAGTCATGGCAGGAGCCGCACAGGAGTTGGCTCTCAGTCGGTGGAAGACGACGAAACAAGAGCTCGACGTGACGATGTCGAAGTGCACCAAGGATCTCCAGAACAACCGGCTAGAGATCGTAGCGACGGGGGAGCGGTGCCGTCAAGTTGCTCGGGAAGTTGATCGTCGAGGATTGCGTGGCCAGTTGCCGAACGCAGCAGTGGAGTTCTTGGAGACCAAGCTGACTTGTTCCGGTGTGCAGCTGGCGAGAGAGTACAGCGGGCGGGTCTCGACTGCGCTTGCCAAAGTGGCACACCAGGGCCGTAAGTTACCTGAGCGGGCACCTATTGCTGCACCCTTTCACCATTGGTCTCCAGTCAGGAACGGGTGGTGAGATGATGACTCTTGTTACAGGCGATGGAGATGGGCCGGAGGCGTGTGAGAGTGAACTGTATATATCCGATATTGCAGCCATGCTGTATGTAGTATAGATACATGTGCTGTTTCAAGGCTGTGGAAAGCGTGTAGATGTGTGTTTGCATCAAGGTGATGTGGTACTCGATGAGGATTTCCAGAACCCCTCGATGGTTGAGGCTGGTTGAGATTCTCGGAAAATCTTGGCACGTCGTATCACGAGCTTTTGCGAACATATTTTTTTCGCTCAAGTTTCGCCCAAGTTTATAAATAAATGAAACCGTTCCTTTGCTTTCGATGCATCTATGTTAGAAGATCTAATGTGGACGTTCTGATGGTGTTGTCAAGGGGGTCTCGGATCTTACCGAGAACCTCAACTATCGAGGGGGCCAGCCAAGAACCTTTGCCGAGTACCGAGCCGAGGTCCAACCAAGAATCCTCGTCGCAATTCAAGAAAGCAAGAGGCAAAAAACATTGATGGCAAATGGATGGAAAGTGTGGGGATGAAGCGACATTCTATTGATGATTCAAGGTCAAATCGAATAACAATCCAAGTGCTCCCATCAAACTTTGAGCGGCAGTACTTCCTCCAGCTGGGGAGTCGGCCAGCTTTCAGATTCTCGTCTGATATACTCAGCTCAGCCCAACTTCGACAGCGCTTCAACCGCCTCACGCCTCGCATCAATCATCTCGACCAAGTCGCCCAGAACCTCCACTGCCTGCCGCGCTACCGCTACATCGTCCTCCGCTCCACCTCCACTCTTCTCGCTCGTCTCTGCCAGATCCACGCATTTGTCGTGCACATCCACCGCCGCTTTACGCAGGCTTCGCCCCGTCCGCCTGTAGAATGTCTCAAATATGGACGATCCTTTGGTGGTATGCTCGTTCTGAGGTATATGCGCCAGCTGGCCTTCCACGCTGCCATTCGCAGTGAGAAGCGCGGCGGTGAAGAGCTCGCCTGCTGCGGAGGACATGTCTTCAGTGCGGTCGTCGAGGATATAGGAGGCGAGGGCGCGCGCCGTGGCGGAGATGGTCGTGGACATGGAGCCGGCCTCGGATGCAGAGGGTGCTGAAGCTTGACTTTCGGCAGTCGGTGGTGAGGAGGGCTCGCCTTCGCTGTACACAGTCTCGAGCTGGAGCTGCTGCATACGCTCGAGAAGCTGCGAGACCCCGGTCAAGAGCTTCTTGTCACTCTGGAGCTGAGTGCCGCGTGCCTTGAGGTCGGTGTACAGCTCGAGCTGCTTCTGACTGATATGCTGGTCCATGGTAGTCCGAGTTGATGGAGGTGCTGAGTGAGATACTTTGTGACTGGCCTGGCCTGTAATCTGAATGTCAGTGGCCATATACTGCCATCTCATGAGCGCTTGGGTGTGGCATACTTACTGTAGATGACCTGGGACCAGGCAATGGACGCTGGTGCCGGCTGCGATGTAAGTAGGAGGCGGAGAACAAGAAAGAACACCAACAATGGACGTGGACAACGAGAGATTGAGCACCGGTCGATATGCAGCCATCCGCCACCCCGCCAGCAAACAAGTGCCATCTCGGCTTTTCCGTTCTCATCCACCGCCGTCGTCAGCTTGTTCCGCGTGGGACAAAGTGTCGTCTTCTCGTCGTCTTCTCATCAAACGTGCAACATGGCGAACGCATCCAATGAGGTCGACACCGCAATTGCGAAACTCCCGGCACACCTCAGAAACACGGCAAGCCAAAGCCCAATTCCAATGAAGAACAATCAGCTGACTGATCCATTCATCACAGACGTATGGCGAGAACGATTTGACTGCCGAAGAGGTCATGAAGGGCCGCCGACGTGGCAAATTCATCGCCTTTTGTCCGACCACGGAGGAAGACGACATTCTCTTCGAATACTGTGGTGCTCGCGGCATTGACTCTGAGCATCTGCCCACTCCAGACCACCTCGTCGAGCTGCTGAGCTACATGCGCTACCAGTCCCACTATCCTCCTCTGGACCTTGCTCTTGCTGAGTACGTGCTCAATCTCATCGAGAAGGCAAGCATCGGCAAGGGCAAGAGTAAGGCAAAGCCAGAAGAGAAGAAGGTACTGAAGGCGGCGCTGAGGACACACATCTTGACTGCTGGTGTGGGTGGTTCCCAGCCATCACGTCCACCCACCGCCAATGCTGCTAGAACCAATGTCTTGGTCAATGCTGCTCGGGATTCACATCAGCCGCCTCGTCCTCTTCCCCGTTCTCTGCACACCACGATACCAGAAGCTTCTCCCACCGAACCACTTGCTTCTGGATCCAAGTCAATCTTGGCTTCGGTGGGAAGATCAGTCGGTGCAATGTTTGGTCTGGGGCGACGTTCCACGAGGCCCACAGCATCGCAGACTGAATCTGCCGCTCTTGGTCAGGCGCCGCTCGCAGCATCCGCACCCGATACTAGCACTTTCCGTCCGGCAGTTATCGTCACGTCTGATTATAACGGCGCTTCCCTGGCACTGGCCGAAGACGACCGAGCAGTCCTCAACCAACTCTTCCAACGTCTGGAGCTGGATACACCCAATCGTGTCTCTGTGAACAGGCTCGAGGCTTGCGTAGGCGAGTTACAGGCTAATATAGAGGCGCAGGCAGAGGATGTGCAGCGGGTGACGGAGGAGTGGAAGAGGTTGCGGGGGGATTGAAATTGTGCGATGGCGGGAACTTATGGACTCACACGAGATGCAGGTCCATGAGAGAGACGGAGGAATCAGTTCTCTGCATGTGGGCATCTGGGAAATGGCAGTAAACAAGTGAAGTCTGTGGCCAGGCAACGGAGAGGAAGACGATTCGCATGAGCAACTGCATATTTAAAGATGAAGTCGATCTGTGCTCAAATGACAGGAATGAAATCGTTGTGCTGATGACATGTTCACTTTCATCATTGTGCCGCTATGTTGTTGATCCACCACCATGAAGTTGGGATTGTTGCCACGGTCCGGTCACGTTGGCAGCGAGGCTGGTTGATGCCAAGTAAAGTCTTGGCGTGATGAATAAGCTGACGACGGAGCTCCGGATCTACCAGCGGCCAAAACTCAACTTTCGATGCCAACAACACTGAATTCATTGATATCGAGCGAACAACACTACGAAAAAGCCTATAAACAGCTTTTGAAGACTTAGATAACTTATGCAAAAGTGTCCATATTATCAGAATACTACTTTAAGCCTATCTAGCGCTTAATCTTCTGCTTAACTGCATTAAAAGCGCCTATTAACTTCTTTAGATTACTATCTACCTTACTAGCCTTGCTCTCTAACGCTTCTATAAAGTCTTTCTTTATATTAGAAGGTAGGTCTTTTCGCTTGTTCGCAGCGAATTCGCTAGCTTGTTCGCAGGTTATTCGAGACAATTCTTAATTGTAGGCAAGCCGCTCTATACGTAACTCTTAGTAAGGCAATGTTTTTAGGGACTTGTACGCCTGTTTGTAGGCTGTTCGCAGAGATACTCGCACATACTACTCCTTAGGGGATGGACTGCATAATGCATAGATTAATATACACAATATATATCAAGTGTTGTGCGAACAGAGGCGCGAACAGCTGAGGTTTGAAGTTTGAGGTTTGAGTTTTGGCCGCTGGTAGATCCGGAGCTCCTTACTGAGGCTCACATCGGCACCTCAGATCAAGACCCTCACATGCAAACGCCGCCACCACCACCAGCACACCAGCCAAACATCCAGTATCAACAACCACGCTCGCTCCTTCCATGGGGCTAACCCGCTCAAGGGGCTCCATGGATCTTGTCGAAGAATTGCGCCGAGCTGGCGACGGCGCCATGGCTACTCCCGGCAGAAGCGCCCAGGACGCCAAGCCTCCGACATTGGAAGCAGAAAGAGAAACAGAGAACGCCGCCACCAATCCAATTATTGTCAAGACTGGCGAACATTCAGCAAGCCATGAGATCTTGGCCGATAATTCTCAGTCTCAACAACCAGAAGAAGAAGAACATGAGGAAGCCGGCGAAGAGAAAGACCTCAGTGAGAGCAATCCACTCATGATAGTATCCACTCCTCGTGGAGGCCACCAATCTGTGCCCGGATTCAGCAGCCCTCCATCATTCGGAAACGAAGAAAAGGCCACTTGCAAGAATGATTACCAGGAAGCCCAAGAAACCCAAGCCCCTATCGCCGAAGACGAACATGCACCTTTTCTGGACAGCAGCCACTCCTCGCCAGTCGAGGGCGCAGAATGTGACGACAAGCTCAATATCGACAATGCGATCACTCGAGCTACAGAACAGACGGCAGGCAATGATGCACTGCAGGATGTTGAGGGAATGGAATCAGATTCGGAGGAAATTGAACAGCCAAACGGGACGTCAATGGCAGAGTACCAGACTCGTGGGCCGCAAGAAGTCGAAGATGCGGATGATGGTGTTGATCCTGGCATTTCAGCACATGCCGACAAGCTTTATGCCGACGATGCCGACACCGAAGTCAGAGGAGAGGCAGAAGACAGTGCTGGATTGCGAAACCTCGAGCTGCTTGAGCACTCGACCAGTCATGTCGATGTGTCCTCCGAAGATCCACAAAACGAATTTGAACGACCAGACGAGACGCAACCGGCACAGAACCTAGCGCTTGAGCTTGAAAAGTTTGAAGGCTTGGATTCTGATGACAACTCTCGGATTTCAGCAAATGGAGACAATCTGGATGCCGACTGTTCGACCACCCAATCTCCAGAACAAGCAGGTGTCATTGCTACACTGCAGGACTTCGATACGTTTCAACACGAGACCAGCCATGCCGACCTCTCCTTCAAAGATTCGCACAAAGAAATTGTACAGCCGGGCGAGATAGCACTGTCGGAGCATGAAGCTCGTGAGCACCAAGTTCTCGACGATGCGATGACTGAAGCTGACCAAGAGACCAACGCACTCGCAGCGCAGCATTGCGAGGAGATTTTCAACAATCACAAGCCAAAGGCTGTACGTATATACGTATGGGTCCAATTCTTGGCATGGCTGCTTAGACTGAACGCACAACACGCTCCCCCAGGCTCTCTCGAAATGACGGCTTGCTTGTATGGTGTCAAGATCCTAGGCTGGTTGACTGGTGTTGATTCTGCTTGGGTCATCGATTATGACTGGCCTACCGAGTCTGGGGATTCAAGTTTCAGTAGCAGCGATGACAACCCTAAGCCACCCAAGCCACTACCACCTTTAGTAGGGGCTCGTGCGATATTTCTCTACCCGTTGGCCTGCAATCATGAGCTCTACCAACGACGCCTGATCTACTACCATATGTGGGTCCAGAGGAAGAACCCCAATTTCGCTCATGCCGATACACGGACCTCTCCAGCCGAGATGTACGCTGGTATTCGGGATGCTTGTTACATCTACTTGGTAACAGTCGTCGGGTCATTCTTCTCCGTCGTTGCGCTTTTCTTTGGCTGCTGGATGGTCATCGGGATGTTCAAGAATGCTGGATGGTTCCGCTCATCTTCTCTGGAATTCCAGACGGAATCGCACACATCTGGCATCTACGCTCAGTTCGAGAACATCAGACCAACCGGGATCGCTGACGGAACATCACCCTGGTCAGCCGTTTCCCAAGCTCTGGACTTTGCCGCTATGGCTGCAAGCATGAACTTTTCGGCGGCTTACACACCTTACATCCTGCTCACACGCCAGCGTGCCTCTCGGTCAATGTTCGAGTTTATGATTCTGACTCCTTGGGCTTCGACAGATACTGCCCACTTGGCTGTCCTCGAGGCCCCCGTAAGTGGAGACGATGTAATGAACGACATCTACAGCCGCATTGACCTCGCCCGAGACGTCATAGGTCCCTTCCAGCGAGGACTGCTTGGGCTAGACAGCTTGGTGTTGGCAGGTGCGAACGATTGGGTCGCTTCCGGACATGTTGCCACGGGTTTGTATGGAGCAAGAGAAGCGGAAAATATCATTCTCGGCGGCATACCAGAGACTACGCTCAGCATGTAGCCGAGACCTTCGAGGAAGAATCGAACTGGGTGGAGGCCAACTCAATCTTTGGATACGCCAACTGAATCATAATGGTTGCCAGATCTTATCCATACCGGCCATCGACCCGGAAGAAGGCAAGCCTTTATTGAAAAGCCAGCTTGCCGCATTGGACGCCTTCATATCCACCCCACTTCGACATGCATTCATCAGCGCCGTACGACGAGCGACAGCAGCATATCAGCACATGTGTTATATGCTATGCATCGCAGAGCCTCCTTGACGGCTCGTGAAGTCCTGTATTGCCTTAGAATTTACTGCACATGAGCAGTCACAGCGTTCCACGACCTACGACGCATCAGCAGTCACGACGGATCAGCATTTACGGCGCATCAGCATTCCCCATTCATCAGCTTTCACAACGCATCAGCATTTATCATGCACCACCGATGCTCGCAGATCCTCGTTGACCATACATCAGCATTCATATCTTTTCCCGGAAGCAACGGCCCTCATGGTATTTCAGCAGCTCACATGGTCAATCACGGATGGCCAGCACTTACGACAACTCTCGCAACATTTTCCATGCTACACTTCGCGTTACCGCTCAATCTCCTACCACTGCACAGGACCCGACCGAAGACTCCATTGGTCAAAGCTGACGATGCATTCACGACCATCGGTGCTGTTCTGCACAGCAAGCCGGGTAGATACTTCCCAGAGAGACATAACCAGGCAATCTTGGCTTTTTCGCGGAAGGATTGCCCAATCATCGATGCATTTTATCCGTATCCACGCCCTCGACTCACTGTCAAATTCCACACAGGTCGCTTCCACTTATTGACCTGATACATGTAGCTTTGGACTTTGCGTCTCCATTCACAAGGTAAGTGCCCTTTTCACTGGTCTTCACTCGGCTTCTGGCGCTTCTTTCGAGCTTTGCCTTTGACCGGTGCCGGTTTTTCCTCTCGAAAACACAGTGCACTCTCTAAGTGTCTTCAAAAGGAGATACACAGGAGTATGCTCGACATTTCTATGAAGATTTGCATATATTCTGAATCGAGGGGTAATTGGTCCTTTGACCTTTGCAGTGGATAGGCCCAACAACTCCGTATCTCATGGTGTTTGGTGTCCAGTCTCGACGAATCACTCGGTTGGTCTGTTGCTACTTCTCCACTCAATCTAGAGTCACCACACCTGCCTGTCTTTTTGCTGGACCGGACGTCTTTGTTTGGCATTCTCTTTGTCAGACTCGTTGCCCTTTCTCCATGCTTGGACCAAAGAACTCCGCTTTCTTGGCTCGCTGGCTGCATACATACTTCTTCCTATCTGCAATATCAAGGATCATCCGCATCCCGCACCAAATGCACCATCTGGAAAGCCGGAGCTACCAAGAGCGCCAGAACTGGCAAGTGCGGCTGTGCGGGTACATAGACTGAGTAGGGCTTACAATTTCGGATACCGGTAGCGTTGCGGGATGGATGGCAGCAGGAAATCGAAGACAGCGCCTCATCTCTCACATTCACGTATCCAGCACACTCGCGGGTCACTCTGCAACACAGCCAAGGATTTCAGGCTGTCATGAGAGCTCGCTTTCGTTGAGCTTTCATTGTTCTACGTGCAACCAGCACAGCGGTGCACTACGACGATGAACTCAGCATTTCAACCGTGTTTGGATGAGATCGAGGCTCGGGAACATCTTTCGTTGCCCTCTCGCTTTTTCGACGCTCGAGGTACTTGTGGATACCAAGCTGTCCATGTCATATGAAGAGGCTGCCTAGAACTTGCAGCACACGAAGCAGACTGAGAGAGATGATATTGCGAGGCTCTCCTTCGAGCTTGGAGCGAGTTGCTCGCTCATCAAGATCGAAAAGACGGAACTTTCCACATGGCAGCTGGTGCAGCGATCAGTGTCATTCCGGATGACATTGGTCTACCCTCGAGACGTCAGAGTTCCAGAAATCGCTTTCCCAGGCCTTCATTTCTCCGCGTGGAACCAGCACAACGGTGCACTGAGACGATGAGCTCAGCATCTCGACCGTCGAGCCCGCCATCTCGATGGAAGCTCAGATCGTTGACTCCTTTCAGGGCAGTGAAAAGGAGGTAATCATCCTACACTTCGTCGCGACCAACTTCTACCCGCCCTACAGTGGCAGGGAAAACCCGTTTGGCTTCGTGAGGAACCCAAAGCGACTCAACGTCGCCATCACCAGAGCCAAGTAGTATCAATTCTGCGTTGACAATTTGACGTCCTGGGAGAAATGGGCCGCGCAGAGGACGAACGATCAGAGGAAGGACCAAGATACTAAGCATATTCTGAAGATGATGGCAGGGACGGAAGGGCTCCACTGGTGCCCGCTCGTTGCGACTCTGGCTGGTATGGCCAATATGTCACGCAAACACGAACAAAGACTTGAAGATGATGGGCCATGGGCACTTTAGGTAATGCTCGGCTGCGGAAACCATCTCACCTCCCAATGATCGGCTCCATCCGTGGATGCATCCTGTGCACTCCTCGTCGCGAAAAGCCCTCGCATTGCCGCGTTCGTTTTCGAAGCAGTTCCGACTCATACCCACTGTAGGTGATCCCCGGCAGCTTCTTCTTGCACATGGCAGGCGAGACGGTGCGCCGTACAACAATCCCAGCCTTCTCGCGGACTGAGCTTCACCACGCTCTCGTTGAGAACATCTATCTCCATTCAAACCTCAGCTTGAAGAGGCGCTTGGTCCTTCAAGATGATTAGCCAAAGACAAACCTCGAGACCTCTAACGTAGAGGTCGCTATCTTTCGGATGGAGAATGGAGAGCGCGCCGAGCCGTACACAATTTTCGCCTCCAAGTCCGAGAGCGCGACGTCCTAGGCTTCAAGGAGGTCGATAGCTTTATCCAAGTCGAAGCTAGACAGAGCTTCGAGATGGAACTCAAACTTCTACCTGGTTTCGATTCTATAGATCAACCGACGGTCGCCGCCAGCTTTTGGGGCTGAAGTGTGAGGAAGCTTGATTGTAGAGGCGCCAAGCATAGACATGACAACGACTCACTCACTTGCGAAGTAATACGAGCATCTATTGATCCGAGCATGGGCATGCACAAATGAGCATTTGCAGAAGATCGGCGAAGCTTGTTGAAGACCTCGGTGAGAGTGTGAGAAGTACGAACATCACCTCAGCGCCACACATTATCGACCAGCAGGACGCCCTCCTCAACAGCCTCGGGATGCTGGCTGTCGAGCTGACCTGTTTCTTCGCTGTCGTGGACGCCGACGTTGACTCTGTCCTTCTGATCATGAATAGGGCCCAGAGCTACGGCCAAGTCACTTGCTTGTGCACATGCAGCAAAGCCTTCTAGGTTCGAGCTGATACTGCGTCTCGTTCTCGTGTATTAAGGACACGTACAGACACGCAGGTGATGAATTGCCTGGTTCACCTCCGTTTGCGCCCAGGATCTGAGAATCCCGCAATAGCGAAAAACGCATATCGAGAAGTTCATTGAGACATGGCCAGCCTCGCGGATTGAGAGTCAACACGCTTTCGTTGAGAAGATTCAGTAATGCGATCACTATCGTATGGGTATGGCAATCACTCGCTCACCTCGCCGCAAATAATCGGGTGACTCGCTTCTGCAGCAACAGCAAAGCCAATTCTGTCTGTCTCAGCTGTTCTTGTGTGATGGCCAGTCGTGAGCCCGGCATTCCTCACAGAAGTGAAGGACGGCCATGCAGCGAGTACGTGCATGGAGAGGAATATCTGGCTTTGCAGTATTACGAGCAGAAACGAGACGGACGTCAAAGCCAAGCAGTTGGCCACTCATGCGTTGGAGAAACTGAGCTTCCAAGACGCGAAACTGTCGCTGGGTCAAACTCAGAGGATCGATGGTAGAGATCGAATCATGAGCTCCTGGAGCAGGCAAAAGATCAAGACTGCCTCTCGAGGTTTTCAGGAAGACCTAGCAATGTGTACGCTATACCACAGGTATGACTACGGCTCACCCCGTCATAGCTACGGCCGAACAATTCGAGTGTACACATGCAGCGAAGGCTACTGGATCCTAGCTGATCCTACGAAACTCTCCCATTGATGACGAGCAAGCGTGAAGTGGCAGGCACTCACCTAGTTCACCCTTTTTCATTCCAGCTCGTTGCTTCTTCTTTGCTGATTCACTTCCAGGCGATGGCAACTACTTTCTGTGCTGTGTAGAAATCGTAACTTCCTAGCAGGGCAATCTTAGGCCTTACTCGAATAACTCCAGAGATTTGCCTTGACTTAACAGAACATACAGCGATCAGATATGGAGCTGGCATTAAGACGACATTAAAATACAAGACAAATGGAGCACCGCTGGTCAACGTGCAGCCTGATAGTACATCTGTTGACACTGGGGTCTTCCTCGGCGAACCCGGATCTTCTTGTCGCTACCTTGATCTGATACTAGGCCCAGTGTAACATTCAGATGCTTGCCACGATGCTGGAAGGAAGCCGCCAAATAGAGCGAAGGAAAGGCGCAGCTTCATACCTCTATGCTAGTTACGGCCTTTAAGCCTGGAAGCCACAGGGCAACTTGCTTGGTGAAACTGCCTGTTTCTGGCCAGCCGAAGGCATGTACTTTAGTACAGCCTCCGCATATTGCTAGTCTCGATTTTGGATGCATGGTTACCGAGAATGTAACGAAATCTGGATGTGTAGCAGACAATTGCACTGTCTCGCTGCCCTCCGATCAGATGCGGCCAACACCAGAAAGAGAAGCCTGGGTTCTGCTTTCACGTAAAGTACAATTGACAAAGGTAGGCAGAAGAAAATGGGAACTAAGGAAGCAGGCGCCAAGCCCTGCCAAGCCACTGGTGCGGAAACAAGTGAAGAAGAGTCGCGAATGCTCGTGACAGCCAATGACTACCGCCGCTACTTCCTGAACTGCTGCAATTTGGTACCCTGGAAGATTTGGCTTGTGGCCAGAGCCTCGCGACAAGGTCGTAGAGTCTCGAAGTTCCCAAAAATAATGCCTGATTTCCCAAGATTCTCCAAGGCACAAGCTTGGTGCCTCATTTGCCAAGAATCTTCAAGGCACCAACTTATTGCCTCATTCCCCAAGAACTTTCAAGGCACGAACTTGGTGCCTCATTCTGAAGAATTTCCAAGGCACCAACTTTGGAAAGCAACGTCGACGCCAAGCCACGGATACATGCAGACTGTTCTGCAACAACTGCGAGACTATTGTCCACTCTTTCAAGGCATCATGGACGAAGTTGCTATGCGCGCTCACCTCATCACAGCTGAGAAAAAGCGAATCGCTGCTAAACATTTCGATAAATCTATCTTGCCTGCAATTCTCCCTGGTCCTCTACTACAATGGACGCCCAAGAAGATGAGGAATCAAGGGTCCGTACTCCCCATTACGAGGTCTACTCGTCGAGCTGACATTCCCATCTCAGATGTACTGCAACATTTCTCACGCGGATATGCGCCAAGGCAAGACCAGATTGGTCATGTCTTCACGTGTCAAGGGTCGCATCGCTCAATTCTGTGCCAAAAATGGCATTTCTGGCAAGAGTCTACCGGACGGCGCAGCCTGTGTGGCTCTCATGAAGCATATCGGTTTCTTCACTGTCGATTCATCTGTCTTTTGCAACGTCACCCACAAAGTCCTGACCTGGATTCAGAGCAATATCATTCAAGCAAAAATGGCCGGCATCTTGAAGGAGGAAAGCACTAGCACAGAAGGCAGTAGGAGAAAGGATTGGAAGATTCAATATACGGTATCCGCTATCAGATGGATTGATGACGACTACAATCCATTCCAGAGTGGATTCGGCCAGACGGAAGATGTTCAATTCGCCCCACCATTCCTTCGCCAGAGCCGGTCTCTTGATGCAGCAGTGAATGCGGCAGTGGATGCAGTAGTCGACGAGGCAGGAGAGACATCTACTGCCAATGCAGTGGTTCGAAGAACTGGTCAGCCTGAGAGACGAATCAGTCAGCCTGAGCGACGAACCAGTCAGCCTGAGCGACGAACCAGCCAGCCCGAGGACAACGACATCGTCATGGATGAGTTATACGACCTGGACGAGCTCACGGTATCTGGATCCAGGTTGCTCACGCCATCTGCACCACCCACTGCCACCGCGCCGCCATGGTCACCAGTAGAAACACCATTCCATCGAGCGGTCGCCCACATGATGGTCATTGCCCACGACTCAACCATGGAGCAAGTTCAGATGTATCTGAATAGTGAGCAGGGTATCAAAGACGCAATCTCGAGGCTGTTCAAGGAGGATCGCAGAACTCTTGTGGAACCAGGATCAGAAGAATTGGTGCAGACCCGCGAGCACGCCAATGCACTTGCGATTGAGAATCGTGATTTGCAGCAGAGAATTCGAGATCTTGAGCACAAGGTCTCCATCCTTGCCGATATTACCAATCAGTCGGAGTACATTGCCCTGGAATGCCGCCTACGGAACATGGAAAAGGAGCTCCAGCTGGTTCGAAAGGATGCTACTTTCGAAAATGAGAAGCTGGCAGAAGAGTTGAGGGCAGCACAAGTCGCATTGGTTTCGCGTCCCAGAGATCATACGAAGTCGGCTGAGTACCTCGCTCTCCAGCAACGGTGTCAAAGCCTCGAGCAGGAGCTTGCGACTCTCCAAAGTAACTTTATGTTGGCGAAGGACAAGTCCTCTGCACAGCTGGCTTCAGCACAGCAAGAATTACGCGATCCGACCAAGACTGCCGCGTACCTCACTGTTCAACGACAGCTGGAGATGAGCGAAATGACTCTTGAAGTTGCCCGGGAAGATGCCAGGAGACAACGGAGGACAATTCAAGACCTTCAAACACAGCTCGCGGCACTGCAATCTGCATCTTTTGCAGCAGGGCCGCAAGATTCCGACAGCATGACCCGGCAATTGGTGTCTCCAATGTCAGACGAGATCACGCAAGCGGATCCGCAAGCCGAAAAGCAGTGTTCTCCATCGAACGAAGATCTACGAGGAGAACGTGACATGTCTGACAAAGCCCCAGGTCTGACTTCTGAGGGTTCATTCCAGGCTATGGAGGACCGTCTTCGGCTCATTACGACGAATGCTCACGCAGACGAGCAGCCATCCTTCCAAGCCTCCTTCGAAGACTACATCCGAATGAAACAGCAGGAGCCAGTGGTCAGCAAATACCATTTTGGCGAGAATGGCAGCAAGGAGCACGTGAACCGTGCTGATGGGGAAGGAGTGCTTGGTCGCAACACTGAGCTTGTCCTGGATGGATGCGATATCATCGACTCGACCACCAACGGCCATTTATCGACACTTGGGCCAGGTGACAGCACCGTGCCAGTCGTTTCGTCGCAGGCTCCTGCCGCTCCTGCTGGGGCGAGTATTCACGCTGCTGCCACACCCACTACCAATCTTGTCGAGAAGCACTCTCTGGTAACTTCCGATCTCCCTCTGCGTTCGCCATCGTCCCATTCGCATCGTGGTCTCGATAGCACTAGCACTGACTCGTCGGCACCTGTGCCATTACCTATACGCATACAAAAGCCGGTGCGACCGTCTTGGATGTAGCCTGTAGCATACCGAATTTGAGGTTATCAATCGTGTCTTTGAGTTGTTGTCTACCAGACTCATCTCCTTCTTGCATTCCTCCACCATCATAACGATCTCTCGTGGACTCCAGGACAATTAACAACCTCGAAACAGAAGCCATGCCACCCCGAATCAAGCCACATTTCCACTTGTACTCGTCTGCTCCTTTCTCACTGCCTACTCTCCAAGTTCACTCTTCGACAAAACTTCCGACAAAGCTTTCCCGAAAACACGATCTCGTCGGCAAAGGCAATGGCTCGAGGGAGAGCGGCATCCGAGAAGAGGGAAACGGCTGAGAGATCGCCAAGGTAAGTAATTGTCAAACAATTCTTTGTGCTCCGTCTGGAATCGGATGTCAAAGAAATTTCTTCGCAGGTGGCTTTCATGAAGCACCACAGCTATCTTCTCGTTGTCTTTTGAAACGGCCTGCTCCTGAGGACACCTGATACAGGAGTTTCTCCTTGGACCCCAAGATCACGGCCAATCTTCTCCGTTTCCGCAAACAGCGTTTGCTCTTTTTCCGAGCTCGATGTCAGCTTGATAGATCTCGACTGGGAGTTCAGACTTCTCGTGTTCAACAACTGATCTCGCTTTATAAGCTGAAGTCTATCGAGATCCATCTTGTGGATGTGTCTTTGGCTCGGCCATGACCTCCTCTCTGACCTTCATTGAAAGTATAGCAACCTCAACAAGATCACCGTTGGCTTGGCGAAGGTTAAACTATTCAATGGACTGCTCTAGGCCTCAATCGTCAATTGCTGCTCGAGGAAAGACAGGTTCTACTAAATGAGGTGTAGAAATACGAGCCTGCCCTTACTAACGAGGAAGGAGACTCAAGGCCATATGAATGCTGCAAGTGCATGCACAAAAAGCAATGTCGGGGACTCGTCAATCTCTCTCGCGCTAGCAGCATTGCGCTGCTCGGCATCTAACGTCCAAGCCTCCGAGCAAATATTAGGACGTCTTGTACCTCTCGAGTACATTCAAAGTCACGACATTCGGTAGTCAATTATAGTCTTCCTACTCCCCCCATAAGGCAGCGATGAGTGCAAATGAGAGTCGGTACCCGCAGTGTCGAAAGTCTTGATATCAAGCCCGATCGAAGATTTCTCTGCTTCGTTCTCAAATGACGGAGTGAGCGACTCAGGAGGGAGCATCTTGTACCTTCGTAGTCCAGGGTCTCGGCTGCAGCATCAGTCCAAGTGAATTCGCAAGATATGGGTACTCATGATGATAATCAGGCACAAGGTCATGTGTAGTACCCCCCAAGTTGATGTATAGTTCTTCCGTAATGGCTCTGTTCTTCCACGAGCAAGCGCAGTCGAAGTACTTCTTGGCGCGGCATGTCCACCGACTGTCAATCATCTCTTCGATTCAAAGTTGTTGCTTGACTTGGCAGAGAGCGGCTCGTGGTACCGCGGCTGGCAGAACGTAGGAGCTTGGTATGGGAAACGTCATGTATGCGCAGACTCGATGGTAGCTCGATGCGGTAGACGTCAGGTGTGATCAACGTTGGGATATGGGAGGGTTCTGCGTTCTCATATTCAAGCTTATTGCGTATCTGCTTGCCTTGGTGCTGAGCCCGTCCAAACAAGCCATGGCTCAGATTCGAAGACCGGCGCGCTGCCTTCCTTGTCGACGATGAAGCCGCGTCACGCCTGGCTTTTTCGTAGCGCTGGCCATCAAGAAACCTCGGGACTTCGGAAAGATAGCGTGTCTCTCGCCACTCGAAGACGTGGACGCGGCGCCATGGTGATTCTATGACGAAGTGTTACGCCATCGACTCACAGAGTCCCGAGGAGTTTGCTGATTGATCATGCGCCAGTTTCTGTTGCGCTGCAGAATGTAGGACTTGGGCAGAACAATTCACTAGAGTAGCGACATGGCGATCGCATCGAGCTGAGTGTTGGCACGATTGCTGGTATCGTGGTGACATGTGGCGTAATACTGCTCAGCATGATCAGGATATTCGTGTATGTTTTCCGAAGCTCGTATTCCGCGTGCTGTTCGATGTGCTTGTTGCTGGGTGGATCAGAGACGAGGTGGCTGTCTTAGTCGAGGTTCGGAAACATCGATCGTCTTGTCTATATCATGCTTGCCGTCGTCTTCTTGCTCGTCGCGGCCAGACTTGCCCAGAGCTTCAGCCCATCTGCTGTTGCATCGATCGGGAAATGATGAAATTGAGTCCATCATCGCAGGCTACATTGACCATAAAGTCGGGAGTAGAATGTTGGATCCGTCTTGATGTGTTGATATTGTCGGCGATGGTGTCGGGCAAGGACTAGACCTCGTTACCATGGCGTCAATGCAAACTTGTTTGATGTGAATTCAGAGCTTTGCCGCCAATATCGAGTTATCGCAGTCTCCCAAATTTTTCCAAGAGGCATTGGAAGAACCCATACTGCGGCGCCTTCGCACATGTCTGAACCTCAATGTCGTTGTGGCCAAGATTGAGAGGGTTGAGGACCTTGTTTCAAGGCAATATGCCTACAAGCTGTTGGTCAATGTGTATTTGGACGGGACAAGAAGCCGAGCGAAAGTACTCAGTCACTCACAAAGATGAAACAGTGATCTCAGAAGTCTGCCTCCTGCCAAGTTCGGTCGTTTTCTCCATTCGCAAGTGACAGATGATACGTGCGCCGAGCCAACAACAAGACATGTCGTCCGCTCTGACTCGCTTGCAGCGTTTCTAAAAGGACCGCTATCAAGGAAATGCAGGATCGTGAGAGGCACCAAACATGTCTTTCACGTCACTGGATGCTGACACATGTTGGGCATCTGGACTATGTTCGTGAGGAGGTTGCGGTAGCCAGCTGGCTATTCGGGGCACGTTTGCACCCGGATACCAGATCGATGGTTCTCAAGAAAGTAGATGGTGCTCAAGAAAGTAGAGGTCTTTAAGAAAGTAGAATGGTCCTCGAAGAAGTATATGGTCCTTAAGGAAGTCGATGGTCCTCGGGGAAGTAGATGGTCCCCAAGGAAGTAGATAATCTTCAAGGAAGTAGATGGTCCCCAACAAAGTAGATGGGCCTCAAGAAAGTAGATCAGAGAGAGCATGATGATCTGAGTGTGCCTTCACTAGACGCTTAGAGTATGTATGGGATAGATATGAGCCCGTAGCCAGTGGTGTACCATGCTGGCGAGGCGCATGGCATACTTCCTTGAAGATTGCTCGCGGGACTGTCTCGACATGTCAACATATGCCAAATGGGTTCTTTGATGAGACCTTGTTGCAAATACAGTATGTAAGCATCGGGGCAAGATGGTGAGGAAGGGAGGGTGTGGATGTTTTGACAGCGATGTCTACATTTGGTCATCGTGCCTTGGGCATGCTTGCTAGTGAACTTTCGGCAAATGGTCTCGCAGTCTCTTTACGTCGGTGTTTCTCACATCGTGGCCAGGAGGATCGGCTGCTCCAAGTCGCAAGGGGGAAATTGCAAGGTGAGATTCCAGGGAAAGCACTACTGCTGTCGCTGCTATAAGATGCAATTGCCATACGCATAAGGTTATGCAGAGTGAAGCGCGTGACGACCCAGAGCAGAACTGCGCCGGTCTGATCTGAATACTGGACGGCGCTAATTCTACTTTCCTTAAGACGATGCACTCACTGGCTGACGTGTGTACGTTGTTGTTGATGTTGTTGTTTGTTGTTTACGTCGTTGTTGACCGGGGAAGCCTGCTGCGGCAATTCCTGCCGAGCCGAATCAAGCCACGCGATAACCCTTATCCTCGCTTCCTCCGGCCATTCTGGCTGCTGGCATCACCACCACCATCACCAACGTCTACTTCCCGGCCTGTTTGAGCACGTGGATACGCCGTAGCTCATTAAGCCAAGTTCGGGCATCCATGCGATGCGACGTCCACGTTCGGTCGTCGCGGGTGAGAGCGCCAATCGTCACCATCATCACATTCGCAATCTCTACTCCCAGCGTCGTTCTCGTCGGCTCTCAGGCGCTTCAGCAGTGAGTCCGGGCAATCTCCAAATCGCTCTCAATCGCAGTCTCGGCAATACTACCGCTTGCATCCATGCTGGCGTAGCAGGTCCGCGGGTGTGAGGGGAATATGGAAACCCAAGGAATTTTCTTGGTAAATTTCGAGTCGGTAGCGGCTTTCAAATGTAACACACGCATCTTTGTCCACCTTTCATGCGTCAATCTGATCGTGCACATGCAGCTTGCTGCAGATTTCAAGACGCACGGCTATGCTATTGGCATGTCTAATCTAGCCCTTCGAGGCGTAGAGGCCAATGCAACATCCCCACTTCACACAAATTCGAGCGTTGTTCCAGGCGCTGACACATGAAGATGGTCGCTGAAAGAATAGATAGATCGTACCAACGATGAATTGCAGACATGATGCTCTCCATATATATGCTGACGTGGAGGCCAGAAAGTTCCAAGTCCGAGTACCCTCGTCTTTCATCTCAGAAGACCTCAGACGTATGACGTTGTGAAACCTCACGAGTTCTGACCAAGTTGCGGCGAAGTCGACAAATCTCGGCTTTCTTTTCTCCCGAGCAGCGATACACTCTCCGCACTGTGATTTTTTCCGCCTTGGAAGCATACGCACGAAGGTATACCACAGCAACTTCAGTCATACTTGATCTATGCGGCAGCACTGATCTCGATATACTTCTGTCAGGAGCCGGATGCATCGATACGAGCCAAACCCTTGACCACATGGGCTCGTTGGCTGCGTTAATGCTCAGATCACCTATCAGGAAACTGGACCTAGCTCTCTAAGTGACGCATGTCAGGTCCAGAAGGATGGCAACATCGCAAGAGCTGGAGCCCAGGCAAGAACGCCGAGAGGAAAGCTGAATAGGATGGAGACGAAGCCGATGCCAGGGACTCAGAGATCGAGTATAGAGATGAAGATGAGCAGTAAGTCCCAATTGTGGATACATCTTTCGCTAGTGTGCTACCATTGTTACTCTGACATCCCAAAAGCCGGCCTCTCAATGTACCGCCCAAGTATTGCAAAACTTCTCAGACGCGGAATCCGGTAACTACGACGAAGATCAACCGAGCATGTTCGTGTCTGAACGATGACATTGCCGGTGAGATGCAGCGTATACCGCAATTTGCGAAATTGGGCCAGCGCATGATGAGCTGTATCTGAGTGCTTTGTGAAAGTCATTCTCTCCGACTGCGGCTTCCATGTTGTCTAGCCGCCTCTGTCGCAACAACATTGAAATGCGGCGAGACCTCCTAGTCCAGGAAACACCCAAAGCCGTCTTGGCCTTTGACAACTTTGTCATTTCTGCACAGGCTTCGTAATCCGCCAGGATCCAGGGGTAGGCCTTGTTGAAGCTCACACGATTATCAAGAATCTGGGTCAGCTAAATGTGTAGAAGGAACCAAAGCAACGAGGACTATCTCTAGGATCTTGGCATGACAATGAGTATGCAACTCTCATGGAGAATGAAGTTTACAAGCCAAGAATTCAGCACTGTGGCTGGAATACCTTCTCAGCGCCGGGAAATCCTTCGCGAATTCCTTGAACAGATTTCCGCCATATCCTCTCGGCTCGAGCAGATGAAGTATGAGGAAGCCTGGCTCTCACTAGCGTTGCGAGTGGACAAGAAGTACATGACACCTAAACTTGGCTAATTAAATTCTTCGTCTGCAGTGAACTTCAAGGTGTTTCTTCCTGCACGTGCCTTTTCGTTCACAACCTCGAGTGAAGGTGGCGGTACGTTGGCACGCGAAAACACTCAGTACAACAAGCTGAAAGCATCGTCGGAGCATGCCGAGTGGAAGCAGAGTCCGAGCTGAACACAGCCTTTCAAACGACAGCTTGTCGCTGAAGGTGTACAACGTCATAAGATGGCGGTCGAGAAGGAGAGCGAATGGCTGACGCACGCTTCGCGGGCGCAGTTGATGCGCCCAGCCGAGAGCCCAGACGCACGAACATTTTAGCACTATCGGAGAGGTGGGCAGGGTTGAGGGCATCGAGAGTTCTCACCCTGAACACTCATCGCAAAATTCATCTCACCTGTTCTGGGTGGGTGGACATCTTCGATCACCACACGTCCTCAAGTCGACCACAAGGAAGGCAAACATCTCATGAAAAGTGCCAACAGGTTACAGGAACCCGCTCCAGCAACACCGCTGCACGAGTAGCATTCAGGTGGAAGATTTGGAAAGTACGATGGGCGTTTAATGATACAGTCTAGCTTCTCTAACACAGCCAGAAACGTTCTCATCGGATGCAGTGCTGTTCTTGACTCATCTTCTGCACAGACGATTGCACTTCTCATGACACTAAAGAAGCTGCTTACTCCACGCATCGTCACCTAGACAGCTTTCTGCATAAGCAAACGACGTGTCGTTCCGTGACCCTTCTTGGAAGCGAAGGAATGCGTACATTCTTTGTCGTTTCGTGCAACACAAGTTCTCGAAGATTCCGTGGCTCGGACATGCTCTCTTTGAACCTAGAGGAATCATGGCGCAATTGGCATTCTATCTGTTCGTGCCACAGACGATTGGAAGAAATGCAATTACCTTGGAGGGCATACATCATTCCAGGATCCTCCAACCAGACCTCATGAATGCGTTCTAGATCTTGTTCCTCGCTGTCCACGTGCCGCTTCTACAAGAGGCGGGTCATTCGGCTATTTTGCAAATGTCGGGAGCTCATCACCAAATTCCAACCTGCCGAAGCGTGTTGGTGCTCTGTTTCGTCAGGCAAGGCATGTTTGGCTCGGCTAGGGCGTGTCAAACCTACCGCGCCGATTGCTGCATCCTGGTCATTACCGGCCTCATCAAGAATCCATCCCACCAGTACACTCAGAAGATGTTCACGACGGTCTTGAAGAAAACTTGCGCCGCCAAGGAGCGTTCGGTAACGGAATCAAAGGTTCCGGCTCAACCGACTTGCTCTGGTCAATCATCGGCCTCACTGTATGAGGGAGAGACGCGGCAGGAAGCCAAGATCCAAGGATTTTGGAACTCTCCTTTCATCTCTGAACACCTGGCAAGCTGCCACCGGGAAATTACAGCCTGGCAGATTCCTAACATCCGATAGGAAGTCATGGCAGCTGTCTCATCACTGGCAATAGCAGCACACGAGCTGACTCTTGGAAAACTCTGCAGGAAACGTGGCCAAACCAGCCCACATTTTCCATGCTTTTGCACTTTCGCGAGTCTTTCAAGAGAATCTGTCGCAATCTTCCCGGATTGAGCAGTCTCACAAACCCATCTCAATATGTGTCACCGAGATCGAACACCTTGGGCGCAGTGGCAATGCACCGAGTTCACCTTGGGAGACCATAGGTTACCCACTTCTCCATCTGTCATTCCAGGCCTTGCCTTCCTCCGCCTCCCAGAGATCTCGTGTCTGGCACAAATTCTTTGTCACATCCCTTCTAGGCTTATGTAGAATGGTTTTTGGTGACGATCCCGTCTCTATCACCTTTCCTCCAGACTGTATCGAAGTAGTGCTCGGTCCTGGTGGGTACAGGCCTTCTACCTCCTTAACAAGGCATTCGAGCTGCTCAACACCTGCGACTGTCGTCATCAGGATCTTAAGAGCCAGCACACGGTCTTTATGCTTATTTCAATGGGAGACTGCTCAAGTCGACGCATCAAAGTAACTCCTTGTAAGTCTGCACTTCGTTTCTTGAGCAATGCATTTCCAGCTCCAGCGGTATTTAGCATGTCTTGAGTGATTCCCAGACTTGCACGGTGGCTTATTCGTCTCCCCGGACCTCGACCACCTGTGGCTCGTTGACCGAGAGAGCAACACGTTCTTTCACAGTCGGAGCTCTCTACTAGCATCTTAGCATAATAATGAAAGACTCCTTTCACTAGCTCTGATACCGTCTGAGAAGGTCTCACCTACCCAAAACCAGCGTGCTCTTATGAAGCCAGCGAAGATCGCAAATTAAATCAATGGGCTCTTCTGACGCTATCATGATGGAGAGCATTGCCCAACAACGATCTATCCAGGGCTTTTGAATCTCTCCAGCCCACCGCTCCGCTTTAGGGCTCGCAGCCACCTGATAATCGGGCTTGAAAAACAGCAGCCAAATGATAATTCGTAGTAGGGAAATCCTGTGGGGTCTGGACCCTGAATCACCAGATTTTCGAGGGCTTTTAACAGCCTCCCGGAGGCTTCAGACTTGCTATCTTTCACGATTAATATCTCCTCTTCCACCCCTCGAAGAAGCAAAAATGAATAGCAGTTTGACTCAAAATTAGCCGCTCTTTCACTCTATCCAAATTTTGTTTTAAGATATTGTAGGTAGGGTATAGAGAAAAGGCGATTATCATGTGGCTGCTGTTTTTTGCCCTCGATTATCAGGTGGCTGCGTACCCCTAGTGAAACGGGGGGCTGCAGAGACTTCGAAAGCCCCGGATAAGAGCTGCTGAACCTGTCATCATCGAAGTTGCTTAAGACACATGGCTCAAGCTGCTTGATTGCTGAACTCATGAACAAGTCATGTCACTTCACGGCACTACGCATCGAGATCTCGTACCGACATCCAAAGGGTATCCACCCAACAGATGGATAGTAGTGTCGTTTACTACTTCCATTGCATGGACAAAAGCAGTCTTACTAGTGACATGCTCCACCACGTCTACGACCCAAACTCCATCTAATGAGAACAAGTGCCAGACTAGAATACCTTCGCCGAGTCGGTAGTCGTCTTCCCAGATCTGCAGCACATCCTAGTAACGACATCATTGCACCCAGGAGGACGAACAGACCTCGTCGAACACGCACCTTGGCTCGCCTTTTTCTGTAGTCTACAGATTAAGACATACCTCTGCCTGAATCGAATGATGAGCGCTTCCTCGTCTGAAAAATGAGCACCGTCGATGAGTTTATCTTCAATACGTAACGCCTCCTGAAGAGAGATCTTGGCCAAAGGGAATTCGCAGCACAATGACTGCAACTCCGTGGTCAAGGAATTTGACCAATGTCTTGCGCATGTGATTCAACAAATTGATCATGCGATGCTCTTCTAGCCAGATGGAAGATCTCTATGAGCGCTGCGACGAGAAACTGGTGTAGTAGACTTTCGTGGTTGGACTGCTGTACCATGATCCTTGCTCGACACGGAAAAGGCAGTCGGTCACCTGTGCGAGATGATTGAGATGAACCGTGAAGATGTAGGACCAGGTAGAACGTCAATCGAGTAGTGCCCGTATATCATGGAGAAGGTCCGTCCTGAGTACCTGCGAGCGTTTTGGCTGCGAAGCAGCTCATTGCGAGATGCACTCGCCGCGAAGCATGTAAACGCCACGATCTTGGTCCTTCTGAGATTTTACAGGTCGATGTATGCGTAATTCAATCCCTCGAGTTCGCCAGGTAGGAAAACGCACTATTTGGCATCAAACGGTACTCATTGGATGCGTCTGATGGTCGTAAGATCTTCAGCTCACTACACAGCTTTGAGTATCTCCTTGGGTGATGAAGGAATAGGTACACAAACTATCACCTTCCAGAGCTCGGCATGGCATCATGGAAGGTCTTTCCGATTGGAGAAGGCGCATACCTCTGAGAGAGGGAACCTCAGCACGCTCGAATTTGTCACAGACGCTCTCTTTGGCCAGACATCCAGAGACGATAGATCCGGAAGATGACTTCACGCATTCACGCAGCTATCTCTAGAGCGTGACGCGAATGTGAGGCATGCTGCTCCTGTTATAGTCAAGCCAAATATACCATCACTGAGCAGCAGCCCAGGTTGCTTGAGCAAGAGTGGCGCCATGCTCTACGACGGCTTTGTGCACTGCTCATTTTTGTGCGCTGCTCGTCTTTCTACGCTGCTCGTCTTTGTCGGGTGCTCATCTTTGTGCGCTAGCTATCGCTGGCAATTTCTTGACCGGAGCATGAATAGCCAGCCAATACAGTCGTGGGATCTTCGCACCTGATCGTGCTCCTACTTCGCAAGTACAGGACCCCGAGTACAGCCGGCAACGCCTTCGTGTGGTTTTGAATGGCACTATCAGTATTCTGACGCGATCGGAAGACGCGGGCTGAAAGCAGGTGTCCACGAACCTAGTGCAAAATCTTTTCGAGGCGAAGTCTGAAGCTTGTGGCTCTGTGCAGGTCCTGCATCTACAATGTACTGCCGCCTAACCCAGCGTCGAGCTATGATGCTGGAGACTTTGCAACCTCCTTTGGAACCGGAACTGAACAATAGTTCTCAATGGTCTTGAATGGATCCGATCGGGCCCGAACGAGCAGTGCCTTGGTTGTTTGTCTGGGATCTGATCAGCGGCAGCTTGAGAACTTCCTCCATTCCAGTGCTATGTGCTGATCACCGTGCCGAGGTGCAGCTTTCGTAAAGCGAATGGTACTCCCAACAGTTGTTCTCTTGACATCTGATCAGTGTATTGCCGAGGATCAAAACGGCGGATGGAGTGTCGCATCTGTGCGTCTTGAGCCAGTGGATAGCAGTGATTGGAGCGGCTTTATGCTGCGCTCCATTTCGTTGGCCCACGTCTCCCGTGCAGCGCACAACGTGTACCGGTGCTCAAGTTGGATCCGAACACATTCCTGATGATGCTCACCATTGACTGAAGTGAGATACGCGTTCTTCCACTTCTCGATGGAAGTTTGGCGACAACATCATAGTTCTCCAGCACCCATCCGAGATGCCCGATAGGCGCATCGTCATGTTCGGTCTGAGAGAATGGAATCTCCTTCCCCGTTGTATCGTTTTTCATGGGATCGAAGCCTGATCTGCCGTAACTGCTTCTCTTTGCATCGTCTTGGCTTTCCGCTCTTGTATCATCTCGCGCTCTGCTCACCGCAGTTCCGCATACCATCAAGCGAAACGTGCGAGATCTATGTAGAGTCAATTCGCCGACGCCACCAATGACGTGCAAATGTTGCGCAATCTTGATTGTTATGGTATCGGACCCACGGACAATATTCTGGTTCGAAATTGATGTCGCGCCAAGGTGAGGGTTGGGAGACTGTCATTGTGGTAGAGATCTCTGATCTGAGAGTCATCTCCCAAGAGATCGGGCTGCTGGACGAGAGCCGCAATAAGAAGGATCAGATTGGCAATCCTCGGATCATGGCATTCGACAGTCCTCCTTTTCTGCCGAGAGCACGTTGATTGCCGTAGAAGGCTCGGAAAGGGCGTGTCATAGAAAGCGTGGATTATCTTCATATTGCTGTGAAGCCGCAAAGTCGCATTGTCGAGCTGCCTGTTCTTCGAGACAGGATTCGACGTGTGACTCTAAGTGTCGGAGCCTAAGAGGCTTCCTGTCCTTGCCAATGTAGTCCATGATGTCTTCCATCTCGTCAAAGCCGTCTTGCTTCCCCGAAGGCTTCTTGCCTTGCGAAACGGGCGAGGGTTGTGAAAGCGCAGCTGTCGTAGCTGGCGGAAGTGCAGAGAGTCCTGAAAGTGTGATCTTCGGAGGTGAGGGTGGGAAGGGTGCTGCAGGCGCAGTGTTCGGATGTGCCTGAACAGGCGCTGTCGTTGTCACGCTGTCGAGTGCTGATTGACGTTTGGAAGCGCGTAGTTTGCGTGTCTTCGAGGGTGGCTGCTTCGTGGGCGCTGGCGCCTGATCAGAGCCTTCGGCGGAAAAGGAAGTCGCTGTACAGCTGATGCTGAGGCAGTTGCCGTGATAACTTCGGAGACCCGGTTGTCGACAGCGGAAGCAGATATTAAGGCGGATACACTGCTTTTTGTCGTCTTCTGACAGGGGTGTGAAGAATGGCGTTTGCGAGAGTGTCTGATCTTGCGAGTGAGAAGCTGGGTGTCCAACGAGCTGACTAAGGAGGTCGCGGATCTCCTTGTCCTGATCGAGGAGCTGCTGCTGCAGACTCTTGATCTTGTCTTCTGCTTCGGAAAGGCGCTTGCTGAGGCGCTCATTCTTCGTTGGTGCCATGATGTGGCCGGATTGTCGAGGGGTGTGAGATCGGAAGGCTTGTGGAAAGCGGAAGCCTGCTAGCAGGCAGTCTCAAACGAGAGTGCGTGCGGGATGAGGTCGTTGGCTGGAAGGCGGAAGATTCGAGTCGAGGTTCGAGAAGAGGCGCTTTCTAGCGCGTTCGAGTGACTGCGGGTTCGAGAAGGTAAGCAGTTCTACGTGTGCCAAGCCGCGCGAGTGAGTGAGTGAGAGTCTGAATGCGAGTCTCGAGAACGGCGGTTTCTGAGCCCGAGAGTGGTTGCCGAGCCGGAATAAGGTGTTGAGCGTCCTCAGCCTTCATTGTCCACGGATGCGAGGCAGAGCGTTGCTTTCTCCCGTAGTGCGCTCCTGACTGTCGGGGTGCGCCATGTCTGTAGACGACTTCGGATGCGGATGCTGGGTGCCTTGATCAAAGGCGCGAGTGCTGAGGTGATACCTTCTTCGGATTGTCGAGCTCCTGATTGTCGATGATCGTGGAATGCGTCAACATCTGATCGGAGTCCTGTATCTAGCGGGTAGCGAGTCGAGTGATACTCTCTTCAGAGCCGTCGGGTAGGCGTCTTGGAGCGCGTCTTCGAGAAGCGGTTGCTGATGATCTGGTGGATTGCGGATCGATTGATACTCTCTTCAGAGAGCCGTCAGATAGGCGTCTGGGAGCGCGTCGTTCGAGGAGCGATCTGGTGAGGTTCTAGTGACTGCTGACTTCGCCGCGCTGCGCAGTTGCTGGATCGATGTCTGGTCGAGTTGGCGCATGCCATCCGGTAGGCGCGTTGCCTCCTGTTGCTGCGACAGCGCACGCCGAGATGCGCGCTTACTGTCTTCGTAGCATCGTGTTAATGAGCTATCGATGTTTGCCGAGACAGCGCAAGTTGAGTGAGTTGGAGTGCGCTTTCCTCCTTCAAGACCTGCACCTGCATCCCCTTCAACATATAACCTGCCTTGTACGCCCACCACTCTTTTACTCTTTTGCTCTTTCCTAAAGGTTTGGAAACTTCATGTAAAGTAAGCCGAGATTCGAGAAGCCGATGATGGAAGTCACGACAGTAGCTGGAAGTCATGAGGATGGAAGAGCTCGTGGAGGACGCAGGCTATGAGATTCTCCCTGCCAATCCGCTCCATAGCCAGCTTGAATGTTTCATCATCTTGGTCTTCGTCGGAGAGCCTGGGCTTGCAACTCGCATCGCCTGGATCATCACCACTTGGGTATCGACGTACGTACGCACGCTTTCGCATCGTGTTCTCTGGGCCTGCTTTGAACATTCCATCGTGGCGCTTAACACCGAACTTTTCCAAAGCGACTGTTGCCAGAATTGCAACTGAATGCCTTGAGATTCCGCTGCTTATGAGATATGACGCTGAGAGTGTGGCAGAGGATTCATCTGGCCTGCATAGTCCAAGTACCTCCTTACGCAAATCTTGGAGAGAGGTATCTTTGCCACCGTACCCTGTATGCTGCCAGACATCTTGTGGCTCAAGCCACGTGCCATGACACGCTCTGCCGGGAAAGCTTCAACCTATATCTTCGCGAGCGCGGTCATTGTTGTTAGAAAGCAGCCAGCGATGATTAAGCGCAAGACGGGGCACGTAATGGAATAGAATACATTGGCTTCTCGTGGATGTGGCATGCTGACCCGAATAAGAAAGTGCATGGGGCAGAGTCGAGATGAGTACGACACTGCTGAGGAGGTATCTCGTTCGGCGGCTGGCCTTCGTCAAGATGGTGATCGTGGCATTGTCGTACCCCAATTTCTTGGAGGACAAGGACGGATAAGTCGCAGCATCTAGTTTAGTAAGTCAACCCTGAACTTGTTCTAGTGAGGCATCGGATACCTAGACTGTGGTGGAGCGCTCCCTGCAGGAACCAATTACGCCCCTACTGAGCTTATCCAAGCATGTCTAGATGGCATGTGGAAAGAGACTCCTCGGCTCTGCGATGTTGCGACTTCGCTCAACGGACCTTGCTAGATCTTGTTGCCCAGAGCGGTGCGCTTGACAGAGCGGTCAGCGCGGTTTGCGATATCCTGACGCAAGGCGTCTCCGAGATTGGCTTCCACAACTGCGTGGATGATCGGACCAGCGTTCTTAAAGCCGGCGCAGTGGCTTCTGGCTCTTCACGTACAAGCTGTTTGCTGTATCCTGCCTGGCTCTCCTTCTGGAGGCTGATGGTGTCTTGTGATCTTCGCTGAGATGTACTCTGCTCGCTTCAAGCTGCTTTCTCTTCAACGTCCGTCCGGCTGCGTTGTTCATGGCTATCACATCCTCCATGTCTCTTCGACAAAATTCTGAAACTCAGAGTCATCCAGACCTTGGCATGGGCTATCGGAGAATAAGTTTTCCAGGCGGCTTCACGATAGCCCGAATAGCAAAGTCCCTCGGGCATGAATTGTTGGCATATGAGGCATCGGAAGAGGTTGTCCCACTTGAGGTCAGGGCTCTTGGACCTCTGAAGAACACAACTTAGACCGAGTGCTCTTTGCGCTCAAATTCCAAGGCTTCAGAAACGATGTCTGCTCGCACACTCGAGTTCGGCCTCAAATCTGCTGGGCCTGTCGCAGTTCTCGGACTGAGAGGTCATGGATGCTGAACGTGGCGTTATAGGGCGAGATCGGTGGCATTGGAAGTCGTGTCGTCTGCTAATGGCTTGGGCGTGGTTGATGAAGATGTCGATGGCCATTCAATAATAACGTTCGGATGTTGCATCTCTCTTGCGCGAGTCTTGGAAGAACGATAGCCATAGGTGATATGGAATCGGGTGGCTGGCGACGTCCATGTCACTCCAGCCACCGGGGTTTGTGTCGTCGCTTCGTCGCCAAGGATTAGTTAAAGCAACTGCCTCGCCACGGGACTTCACTCGAGACGGCAGCAGCGACGAAGCATCTACAAGACGTTAGACGGCACCACGGCTACCAAGACGGCAAGTAATTGTCCTCAAGCAAGCATAATACTTGCACAGCGCTTACACTGACCACCTATCTCGCTTGACATTGATCAAGAACCAGCGCTTGGCACTCCCTGGCGACGAAAGAAACGCCTTCGTCGATCGTGGACCTCGACATTAATTTGCCTTATTACTCCACAAGGAGATCTTCTGCAATGCTTCGACATGGCGGCTGGTGATCATTGTCGTCCCACGTATCCTCACAGACCCGCAACTTGTCTCCCTCGGCTTCAACTCCACGAGCAACTGTACTGGCTGTGATGCCGAGACGGTGATCCAGCTCTGCCATGGGCTTCATTGGTTTGGGTAGTTCTCAGAGTGCCAGGAGGCGCAGGAAGCGCACGATGCGCTTCCACAAATATGTTGGCGGAGTTCCCGACGAAGCTTCTCGGTGATTCATTTGGTCTCTAGATACGGCTGCTGTCTGATTGCAATGTCTACAAGTGAGCTCCAACATCAAGAGCGCCGATACGGATCCGTCAGCGAGTTTATTTGAATACTTCTAATAGGACGAAATGTGATGGGCGCTAATTAATGTCTGCTTGGCCGCGCGCGTCTGTACTCTTCAGGCGTTCCACGGCTCTTCTTTGCTTCAACAGCGAGGGCAACAGCAGCACCGACCACGATATGCCTCACATCATTGCTCTCAAGTCCACTGAAGACAGTTTCCAGAACTCTTGTGTCGAATCTCGCAACATTGGCCGCCATATTCCAATGGTCGCAGCTTATTTGGCCGCATGGTGTGAACCGCCGTGGCTCCATGCTCTCAATCCGGTGACAATCGTTTCCGAGACTCCTCGTCTTGGCGGCGGCTTGACGGCAAGCGATAACGATTCTGATCAGGGCCATGTGGCCATAGAAGTTCAACGACGATGAGCAGACATCCCACTCGTGACACTGTAGAGTGCGCCGCCGCATCCTTGGCGTTTCTGCTCCTTTCTCACTGCCTCCATGACGGCTTGATAGGTGTCCTTATTCGACTCTCGGCCATGAACACGAATTGCTGGATATCGGTAGTGTCAAGTCAAGAGTGGAGGATTTGGAGCAGATCCAACAAGACATGAGGAGGCCGACGATTGCTTCTCGTATTAGCAACTGCGCAGCCATGTACCTTGACCAAAGCAGAGTTTCTGCGTCCAGGAAGGATCCGAGCGTGTGCGGGAACTTTACCACCACCGACACGACGTCGCTAGTATATAGTGTCCGCGAAAAAAAGCAGTAGTGCCACCCGCTGCTGGGCTGCCGCCAGCAACAAGCCACACATAGGTCCAACTCCTGCCTCGTCAACAACAGCTTTCTCAATTCTGCCGCATGCTTCTCCTGTCGCTGCAATCGGTCAACGCTGTGCTCAGAGAGAGCTAAGTCGGCTAACAGTGAGGATTATATGCAGAATTTCTGGGCCAGGTGGACGGCATTTTGCATGCACAAGGGTTTGAGAAGACAGCATCCTCGCTTCGTCTGATGCCGGTCTCACAGGACATTTGCAACCCATCACGAATGAACTTGTTGGCGTCAAGAATTGCTCCCACGAAACTACAATCTGGCGAGATCCGAGTGGGAGCACATCCTCACACAGTGTTCGTCCATCCTCGGGATCATGTTTACATTCGGTGCTTCTCTAGCAGCACTCGAACAGCAACGGCTTATCTGTAGAACTGGGCCTTTTGTCGTTTCTCTGGCCATCGAACAGGATTCTGCGAGACACTGGAACAAAGGTGAGACTTCTGCAGTCCGAAGCCATGCCAACATTCGTCGAGATCTCGGCGTTCGCTATCGATCATAGGTGCATACGTAACGCTAATCAATGCCTACCTCCTTCTCAAGTTCATGACTTCCTTATCGCGATAATGTATCCGTTCTACAAGTGTTTACTGCTTAAAGGTGCAAGCTGGTAGCTTTAATAATGTGCGGGTCACCACACGCAAGACCTAATATAAGTATAGAAAGACAGAATAACTGACAGTCGGCAAAGAAGCCTGGGATCGCCAAGAGATACCATTGATCCTCGCGCGTTCAGTGCCGTTCAGTCTTGTTGTAGAAGTGGGGACCACGTGATCGTAGTGACAGGAATCTCCGTAGATACGGAGCTGAAGACCCCATCAAATTTCATCAAATTCCATCGAACTATAGTGCACTAAAGACTGTCAGAAGGAGAACAACTGCATCGCCTGATATTCACGCAATCGTCTCCATAGCGTATGCAAATACGACGATGGAAAAGAGTATATCTTCCCGCGGGATAAGTGCGTACAGATTTTGATCAAAGATCGTATGGATTAGATCAGATACTGTCTGCTAATCAAACTATGGCCTATGTAGGCCTACACAGCTGTGTATGCAGCGTGAAAGAGACCTGGCTTAGGAGTGTAAAAGACAGTAACTCGAAGTGAACACAAGAGTGCTCCAGATATATTAACAAAAGCGCACCTTCACTTCTACAAAGCCGGGAAGCATGAACATACCTACATTCTGGGTACTCAATGCAAGGTCGAGAACGAAAACAGAGAAGCTCGCCCTTGATCTGATCCCAATGGTCATGATCTTCGCTGGCTTCGATGGACAAGACAAGCCGCTTAAGAGAAGTAGCTGTCTCGAACTTAAACTGCTTGGGCAGTCGACTCGGAACTGCAAGGGCGGACCACTCCATCTTTCGGCAGTCAGTCTCCTCCGACGAGGCGAATCCTTCATGTCCCATGTGCGATTCTCGGATGCATTGAGCTTTTATATTGTTGCTACCTAACAACGCCGAGCGTAGTGTACCATTCGTAGACCGTGGCAGTGGATTGGATGTAGTCGCTCGAGACTCCGTCTGGAAGTTTGCTGTACTACATCTTGCAGCTTTTGGGATTGCCCGGCGTCTCGATGCTGCTGCAATCAAGTTGCACGTGAGTTACTATCAGACCTCACGCTGCTAGCAAGATCAGTGCACTTTGCGAGAAGTAACCCTGTAGTAATGATGGCATTGACCGCACTCCAGAGATCTATAACTCGTTTTCGGCACCATCTTGCCTGGCCGACACCATCCCGAAAGAAACAGGAAGTGCAATATTAGAAGTCGGTAATATAATGTCCTTCCGTCTTCGCTTCGATCGGTACATCAGCTGAAGACAAGGGTGAACGGGATGGTGGAGACTTTCTTGCGCAGCAATCGATGTTGATCTGGCTGGACGCTCTTGTGGTCAGTGGGCTGCTTAGTGGACAAGCAGCCAGAATTGTGGAGCCAGCTGAGCCTCTCTGCCAGCAATGGCTTGATTGATCATGAATCGAGGTCAGAGCCACCAGGTCGTTGTGTGTTGACTTCGTCATGGGTTCTACGATCACCACATGTGCCGGTCTTGTGATCTGTGGAGTGTCTTCTGCTTGTGCGACTCGAGACTCTAGGTAACGCTAAGAGGTCTTTTGAACCAGACTTGCGCTGCAAAGAGTGGCCAACAGGGAGACCAGTCCGAGAGTCCTCGTGTACAAGTCGGTCGCGGTCAAACTGCGGTCGAATGATTACTCCGGAACGAGTCACAGGCTGGTTGAGGGTCGAAGATGTCCAGCTTGAAAGACCGGCTCATAGCTACACTGGACTGTGTACTGGACCATGCTATTCCTATGTGCCTGCTATTGCTGTGTTTTGTTTCGTTCTCAACGTTGTTCTTCCCTCAATCCACACGCTAATCTCTGGGCAAGTTGCAAGCTTCTTGAGCTACTTTGTAGGTCTTCAATACCATTTCCTGCGGCTAGCAGGGGTTCGTGCAACTGGTAGCGCTGCAGTGATTCACCGTTGCGGATATGCAGGGAAGAAGGAGCCGCCGTGTCTATCGTGCTCTCTGTGTTCTCCGTTCCCGCAGAGTATTGATCGAGTCGGCGCTGTTATGATGCCGAAGAGGCGAGCAATGGGCTGGATGAAATAGGTGTGTGGCTTTTGCGATAGTGGAAGCGGTGCGAGCTGAGGTCTGTTCTCCCGACCCTCACGCCATCTCTTTCTATCTTCGTATAAGCATCGGTATATTGCAAGCTCTTCCTGCACAAGCTCTCGCTGCACGACCAGCTCGGACGAAGACTTGTCGCATTGGCTGCTCGAGCTCCTAGTTGCGGCATGCAGCAGATCTTCACCCCGACTTCACAGAAGTCACTATCGACATCAAGCAACGCCTCTTGTCGAGTCCGCAGAATCTGTGTAGTATGCGAAAGGATCGCGAAGCCGAACTAGCGAAGCATAGAGAGAAACACGTGATCTCTCTGGCAGGATTCTCCGTGTTTACGGAGGTGAACACCCCATCAAAGTTCATCAAACACTATCAAATTGCATTGAACCTAAGAATTTCAGAAGGAGTACAACATGCACGTTACGCAGTTTTAGACAGCGTATGCGAGGACGACGAGGACATCTTCCTATGAGACAAATACTTAAAGCGATTGCAGCTTCCCGGTACGATCGCATTGCGATGGCGGATTGCTACATCGCTCGTCAATCCTCGACCGCGATGCGAGTGTTGGATGGCATCGGGTGAGCAGTGATGCCGAAACTCGCTGTGGCTTGGAGGTGCTTGCAGTACAGTATGCGTGTGTATACAGAGTTCTTATTACGTGAACAGGCGGTGTTGTACACAGCGAAACATCCACAGCATGCTTTCTGTCTTTAATGGCATGCATTGCAAAAACAGTGTACAGTACGAAGCCAATTAGAATCGATCGCGCGTCAGAGTGCTACGTTTTCGCGACGAGGGCAAAGCTGTATGCAAAGACCAAGTGAGAGTACCAGCATCTCCCATGTGTGTAAGTAGACGAAGTAAATGAGAGAAGAACCAAACGCCGTTGCCGTTGCGGTGAGAAATGCAAGGAGAGTTTGCCGCTTGCTATATAAACCCAGAATACCAGCCCGCATACATGCTTGCCAACGTCTGCCACAGCACTTGCCAGTCGATTCAACGTGAGGCCTCATTTGGCCGAGCCGTCAAGATTCTTATCACCTTCCAAGGCGTGTCCAAGGAGTAGCACTGAGCACCTCTGCGTTGGTCTTTCGTCTGATAGCGTTCGTCGTGATCATCTCCTTGACGTCTCTACCTGTGGCAACGAGAACACTCAAGACCTTGCGTAATGAGCCAGCGCCGCACTGAAGACCCTTGGCAGATGTGTGGATGCAAAGATGTGAAACCGAGGAGAGAATCGCGTCCTCCCGGCCATAAGGTTGAATTCCATATCCATAGATCGCGATAAACACCTCAACACCGAATTTGAATCGCAACTTTTCGTTGGCTTGGTAGGCAGCTCATTCGGAGTAGACTGTGCTGCTATCTTCAACGATGGAGCATCCGGCCTTGCATGCATTGGCTTGCTCAAATGGTCGCTATCTGGTTTCATCTGTGTCACGGGAATGTGTCCAAGGTACCCTCTCTCCCTCCTTCTGACTCTGGCAATGGCGTCCGGGAGGTATGCGGACATGATCGCATGGAAGGAGTCTTGAGTTTTGGGTCGCGATTTGGGCCACAACCGACGTCGCAGGGCTTCTCTTTGCGTGGTGTCTGCCCAAGAGGTCGTAATATTGCTGATGTTCTTCGTTGATCTGATCTGAGCGTTTGGTAGTTGAGCTTTATGGTCGGATCAGCGACAGCATCAGTGAGTCATATCGTCCTGTCGCGGTACCTCGGTACCACCGATGGTCTCAGGAGCTGAGGAGCCATATTGCATCCCATGTTACTCAGACCAGGCACGTCCCTTCTCCTCCTTGAATTTGACTATGATGTCGTGTACGAGTGTGGAGCTAAAGAATTTGGGAGAGGAAGCCATGAAGAGGAAGAGAGATAAGAAACGAATTGCCATGGCTATGGCAAAAGAGTATGGCGGCGGCTTCCCATTAGTGGGCTTGCCGAAAACGCGACTTCACACGACGCTAGTAAAGATCTCTTCATCCTGTAGAGACGGGTCTCCCGCCACTTGCCTGTCGGATGAGACAACATCATCTCGCATTCCGAGACTCGCAAGCGCCGAAGCCGTTCGACGCAGTGGAACTCACGATTCCCATCTACCTGCGTAGCAGAACTCGTCTCATTGCCTCGCATTCATCAATTTCTGCCGGAGCACGTACAGATACTGTCGCAACTACAGGTACCGGCCTGTAGCAGCAGGCGCAAGAGCAGCGATGACACGTCACCGCAGTGCCAGGATGAGGATGAAGTCAAGCCGCAGGCGCACGCGGCAGCCAGCAGCGAGGGCGACTCGATGCGCATGCCATTGCCACACGCGCTGCACCTCGAGAGGACGATCCGAAATAACACAGAATACACCTTCCTGCGGCAGAATTTGCAACTTTATTCGAAGTGTAATTTTGACTACCGAGAACGACCCAAGACCATCACGAGTCTCATCATTCGCAGTCTCCTTCGTATGATGCACGCCAATGCCGCGACCAAATCGATTCCTCACGCATGGGCGGCGGCCATTGGCGCCAGCAGTATCGGCCTTTCCTCGATCGAGAACATGCTTGCGAAGTCTAGAACATTCATGGGGATACTTTGTTGATAGGAGTTGGGCGAAGGGTCTTGCATATGGTAGACCCAACTCTGCGAGCGTTGACTCTTGCGGATGGCTTGACATAGTGCTCTCGCCATATGTCCCACGCTCTCAGCTTCGGCAGCATCGTTTACCTGCCTTGCGCCTAGTCCGTATAATCGACAAACCAGCCTCTCTAAATACCGCACGCCGCTGTCACACCCCGAACTGGACTCGGGCAGATGAGAGAAGGGCGACTTGGCCGGTCTGCCGGAAAATATGAAAACAAGTGCAACGTGTTACCAACTTGCTGCGCTTCGAGTTACTCCCAGAGCAAAGAGATCGAACACACACCTTTGTGCTATTTTCGGGGCCTCAAATTGCTGAGGAATGGCCGAGGCCAACACAACGGCGCAGATGTCAGTCAATATTGAACATCAAGATGTTCTCAAACGATTCTTACCAGCCGCACTTGATCACGCCTCCCCGGAAAGCACGTGCGTGGAATCTTTTGCCAGTGCTCGCCGACGTTCTGGTGTCTACGAGCTGCATCCATTTCGACTTCAGAACTGAAAGGCTTCGCTAGTACGTCCACAGATATATCCGTCCTGATGCTCGCTAATCCGACCGCAGCGCCAGGATGAGACGGCCTCGTGTGCTCGAGGATGGGAAGGCCACCCACTTGCAACGAAGCAGGCCAGCGAACTGTCATACCGCATGAACAAAATAATGCCCTCGTAGGATCAACATCAACGTGCAGAGTGCTTGACAGCTTCGACACAGTGTTAGAAGCAAGTACAGACAAGCTTGCCGATACGTGTTGGGCGCAGGATTATCATTGACTACAAATGCACAATGCTTCAGGTTCATATCTGGATCGAAAGATTGCGGACCCCTCTGGCTTTTGTTGCACCCAGTCAGTGAGGTCAACTGCTATAATCACCAGCTGAGCTTCCCTTCCGCCCTCGTCGATATACACGGTTACGGTCAGATTCAAGAGTGGAAACAACCATGCTGATAACATTCGGCATCAATGCTGCCGAAAAAAGTCTCTCAAACTCGCAAAGCTCGTTCTTTTCTCTCCAGGAGTTCTTTTATGCGGACATCATCTCCCAAAAATGCTTCACCCTCGAAGCGCAGGTCGACAAGAATCATGGAGAAACGTCACATAGCTCAGCGTCGGTCGCCTCTCTGACCGAGCTGACCACGGCTTTTGGAACTCATCGCATCCCAGGCAGGAAGGATCAGGATGCATATAACCCAACGAGGGAGTAATGACCCAACGGTTGCTAGAGTCTGGGAACATTCACGAAACACAGCCTCACTGTGATACCTAGTATTAACGTCGGCAGCGGCAGCGATAGCACGAACTTTTGCTACTGGTCTATCTCTTCCAAGAATCACAGCCAAGCTCCCCGCGTAGAATTCCCACTCCGATACCCTGGAACATTCATTGCTACAAATAATCTCCAAATACCAAGAGAAGTTCTCGACTTCTTGGAGCGCCTTATAACCCCGCGACGAGGCCGGACTCGACGTCAAAACGCCTGACTCGGAGCTGCTCTATGCCGTCACGGCCGACATACGTGTTCAAGCCAGAGTGCAAGTACGATTGCTATTGCAAGAACGGAATAGGACACAATGTCATGGTCGAGTGCTGGTCGTCGTATGATTGTCCCATACTTACACACGACCCCTATTCCGCTCTTTGCCAGTCCGCGAGTACTGCAGACATCCGGCTCTCATCGACCGGAGTGATGATGACGACAGCGTCATGGGAGAAGCGGTCGGGAGTTTGTGATAGCTGGACTAGCGCCAAAGTAGTCGCAACTTTGCTCGGTAGTCCAAAGTAGCCACAGCACGCGGCTCGTCAATAAACCCAGGCTTGCCGTCAGGTCCGGCTGCTATTGAAATATTGACAAAACGTCGACCACCCACGTTCTCCTCAGAGAAACCGATCACGTCAGATGATTGCGCGACTCCGAACAAGATGCTGCCACCAAATACTGCTTTGCATTCTCCACCGGAGAAGAGAGAGTGTGGTTTCTACGCAAAACGCCCATGAGCGCCATCGACCTGCATCGAAACATTTGCCGGACTACAAGCTCTTGGATCCATGATAGCCAAGAATGAGAACGGTATGGACTACTCGGAAGAAGTTGAAAAGAGGGTTCAACGCTCGCGAGTGAAAGTCAGCATTACTGCCTACAACCTTGCGATGTCCAAATCCAAGATTGAGCGTAGAGAGTACTATGACCAGCTCAAGCGAGCTCACACATACGACAAACCTGTGGTCGATCGTATTGACTCATCTCTTCGATATTATTCTGTATATTGCGAGGCCTCCGAAGAAAAGTTGGACACGTCAACACCGGACGCGAAGTCAATTGACAGCGTGGCCTCAAGCTTCGAGATTGCGCTCCAACGTCAGCTCACATCAACTACGTACGATTAAGGATTTTGGAGGCAGCCACGATGTCCAACACATGTTCTCGACGTCCTACATAGCCTTCCTGAGGCCAACTAAATCTTTGTCGACTAGTAGAGCCCTCTGGAGGACACCAAGATGGAAGAAGAAAAGGAGACCGCATTCACGCCACTTCATGCTCGTCTGCTTTCTTGAGACTCAAATACGAAGACACAAATTACACAAGATGCACGGAATGGTGTCCGCAATCCCAACCCTCATGGCAAGATAGGTAATGATCAGAACGTCAAGAACAAGAAAGAGGGATCAGAGAAATCCTCCGACCAGTTCGGGAAGAAGTATTGCAGTCCTTGCAGAAGAGCACAGCATGTCTCCGAGGGTAGTCATTTACATCTCGATCAGGTCTCAGAGGGCTGTGTCGCTACACAAGATTTTCCCTGAAGTCAGAAGGAAGGGAACGCTGGAACCCCAGATGAAAAAACCCAAAACAACCTCTGTGAAGCCCAAACATCGCCGTTCTGGCCTTGGTGCCATTAGAACGGGCAACGAATGAGTCCTTCATTGGGCTTGAAATGGCCGTAACACTCTTTAATCTCGAGGTCACGAACGACTCGCACCGCGGAGCATTCACCTCCACTGGAAGAGCAGGCATAACCATCGCAAACACTAAACGCAGAGGGTTTTTGCTGTACTGAAAAGAATACGACAGCACAAACTTCGCTGGCCTCCAGAATCTTCATGTCGTCACCCGAGAAGATCTCTATATACAATTCCTCTTCTGCACCGACATCTAGACAGTCCAATTTCCCTGTACCTATCGTCCGATTCCCGTCCCTGCTCGTCAAGAATCCCTCCCCAAGCACTCAAACCGACGTGCGAACTCAGTCACAACTACATGATAGTCCGAGATTACTCTTGACCCTCAAACCGACCGAATCCTGATCTAAAAAGGTTTCTGGCACTACGAATGATCCTAATGCCCTGGAGATTGAGGGTGGAGGCTTCATCAAACTTGAACTTTTTGTTGAAGACGACCCAAGCGAACATTGCTGTTGCAACTTTCAAGATCATCTCGCTCTTCTTTCTCGCACAATAAGCAGACCTGAAGGGAGCATAGGACCTCAAAAGCATGATCATCGTCAACCGAGATTGCTTCTGCTCTGCAAACTCTTGCCCTACATGCGTTCGAACTTGCTATCTGGCTGAAGAACAGTTGTCTCGCTCTAGCTCTCAAGACAGATAGGTCCCCAGAACGGATAGCCGGACTTTACTGATGAACGCATTTTCAATAGCGACCTTGGGTCTCCTTTCTTGACGAGCATCGGGAGGAATCACCGATTTAAGGACATGCTTGGATGGGCCGTTCCGTTGGATGGGAATTTGAGGCAGTCATTGGAAAGAAAGCGTTCGGAGGTCCTCAGAGTATTAAAAGCAGGCGTATCTGATGGTCGAAGATTCGACGAGTCTCTCTAAGCAGGAACTATTTCTCGTCGTAAGGGCTTCGATGAGGTTCCGTGGGACGATGAAAGGGACACTAGATCATCCTCAGAAGCCTCCAGGTGAGACGAGGCTATGATAGTCGGAAACGGTCATTCCTCGTTACAGGCATCTATGAGCGACGAGCAGGAACAGTTTCTCGTCAGCACGCTCACAAAAACACCTGGTACGGATCTCACTGAGCTTAGGCATAGCTGCAACATCACACACGGTTTTCCTGGCAAAGTATACGACGAACGCTGGATCACACAACGATCCTCTAATCTCAAATAGTACTAACTCGTTCCTTAGGAACATGGAATGAAAGGCTTACAATTCATACATGGAGACTGCACACCCCAAAGCCGTAGTAGAACACCTCATGCCAAGAGGAAGGCGTTAGATGTCTAGTTTCTTTACGAGAAAATAAATCTCCAAGACCCGCGAGGATAGCGCTACGAGTCCTGTAGCTACATCTTCACCCATACCGGAATGAGAGGACACTACAAGGAGCTAAAGGAAGACGGAAAGCTAAACGCAATCCGAGGCAGCCTACAGTAGCGTACATCTCAGAGCGTCTTAAGGCTTCTCGAAAAGAAGTCTACTGCCACAACAAGCCATGGCGAAGAAATTTGGCACGCACTTCAAGTTTGAGCTCGTGCCTGAGGAGATGTACTATAATCCTTGCGGTCTCGTCAAAGTCGTGGAGAACACAAAGCCTGCCGATGTTATGATTCTCTTCGCGGCTCAGAAGTAACTCTTATGCGATCTTGTTAGGGTGTTGGGAAAGGTTTTGCGCCTTGATGACCTTAATGTGACTGACAGGTTGAGGCAGAAGGTGGAGTAAGGCATGAAGTATAGCGCACTTTGAGGAAAATCTTCAAGTGCAAAAGCATCTACTCCTGCATATTGGTCGCATAGGCCGTGATGGCGCTGTTGTTGCTCACGATAGACTCTTCCACGGTCGGTTGGGGAACTCGTCTGCACCGTCGTCTCGCTGGGTCATCATACTGGTACTTCTACCGATGGTGGCGATGCTCGTACATCTTCATCCTTTTGTCATGACGGAGAAGATGAATGACAGTGGTGATGCTCACCAGTTCCATGGCGCTCGTTACCTTCGTTCTTCCATCACGTCACTAATCTCGCCAATGGTCAAGTTCATACCTATAGACTCGTCGACGGACTCATTTATCACCTTGGTCATGACCGATTTCGAACTAGCTGAAGCCTCGTCTTCCTTGTCTTCTTCATGATATCGGCAGGCTCGTCGACCTAAACAACAGCGCCATCATGCGAGTCATCTATGACGTGCTTCAACTGACACCGTCCAGGTCCCCTCGCTCCAAATAACGCTGTGTTCTATCTTCAGGAGAGGTGCAACGGGATACGGCCCATACTCGCATATGCCTGTCTACCCTTCGGCGACGGGACGAGAGGTCGCGCAGAGAGTGTATGCCTTCTCCATCCTGCCTATCCTCGTCTGGCCGAAGTCCATCAGCACAGTTGTTCACCTTGGCGATTTCATCTCGGGTCGCGTTGTCTTGACGACCGGCCTGCCTCACTGTAAGCGTACCGGTGTTGTTCAACATGTCCTTCTAGTTCGCCTTGATTTCCACAATACTCTTGAAGACCGTGTCAACGATGCTCACTTACTGCGTGATGAACTTGCCAGATGAATTCGATGAGTTGATCGAGCTGCATACATGTGGCAGCGCCATGAGAACCATCCCAGCTCTTCTTCTGGGCGTGGCTGGCCGTCTCTTCGCCGAGATTTCCTCATCGTCATCTTCATTCGTGATCTGTAGTTCAGCGTTGTGGGTGTCATCTACAGATCATGCCGTCGTCCTCATTGGCGTCGGCTTGCTCTTGGCTCTGTCGGTTCAAGGAAAGAGCCAAACATACTCCAGGCGGAGATTTCTTTCTTGTAAGAAGAAGTCTACGACAAAATTTTCGACATAGCTCATTCATTCCATTGGCATAAAATTCTCAATGCATCCGCAATAACTCAGTCAGGAGGAATGTGATGCACTTTTCTAGCACAGTGTGCCTGCCCATTTCTGCTCGATTATTCCATACATACCCCTCGATCGCAACGCATCGCTCATTCGCCGTTCGCCCCGAGCAAAGCTGCTCCTGCCTCTACACAAGCATTGAAGACTGCGGATGTGCAAGACATAGCTAAAGCAAAGCAAATCTGGCCGTGAGCTTCCGCCTCAGGGACAGATGGTCGCGCCTTGCTTGCTGGCCCGAGGAAGTTAAGCATGCTGTTGTTGATTCTTGAACATCTGCACCTTACTCCTGGAGTATTTTACTTGGTCGTAATCCTGCAGTCGAGTGGAGAAGGTGCTCATTTCCCCATCTCATCCCGTTTCCGACTTTCTTCGGCACTTTCCCGCTTTTCTTTGGCATTTTTCTGGATCTTTTCGGCAGTTTCCCGACTTTTTTCGGCATTTTTCCGACTTCCTTCGGCACTTTTCGAGATTTCTTCGGCACTTCCCGCTTTCCTCAGACTCACTTGCAGACTCTCAGCGCGTTCATCCGCTGGCGTCCATTGCTCTAACCTCAAGTCATCCTCAGCACTGTCTTACGCGACAGAACCACACAATATTGCGCAACTGACATACCAGACATCTGTCAACAGGGAAATCTCAACCAGCTGCACGCACTGCTAAATGCAGACTCAGCGGGCACCACACCCTCCTCGTTCAGCGCGTCTTGAGTCCCCCAAAGCACGCCTGATGACGCCACTCATGAAGAGTGAGCTCTTCACAAACACGCTACAAGAGGCAGAGAAAGAGATTGGAGGCCTCTAGCAGCACTCAAGATCTATTGGCTATCCTTGGACTTGTTAGCAGAGCAGTCAGCCTTTGCCGAGAAACGCGTTCAGACCCAACAAGTCTGAGCACAGGAAGATGAACGACATGCTGCAAAGCGGCTTCCCTAGCGAGAGATGTCAATCTCCCACCGAAGACGTCCCAGCTACACGATGACGTGAATTATTGGGCAACAACGAGGCTGGTTTAGCCAATGCCTCGGTCACACACTTTGTCCATACCTCCTTGCTGCGCCATCGACTCGAGAAGTGATCCGACTGTACCGCATCTTCACGTGTTTCCTCGAGCTTACTAGTGCTTCAAAAGTAATCGGAAACCAAACCCGTAGTTGAGCTGCTGTACGCTCACGTTTAGACACTGGCCTCAGCAGCGCGCTTGGCCTCACGACATCGACTCTACAAGCTTCCCCCGAGTTCCTCGAACATGCACGTCGCACACGTAGCTCCACCCCTTTACCATCAACGTTACATTCAGAAACAGCTCAGCGGATACTGCGAGGCGCACAGAAGCCGATGCATCGCCAGCCAATGTTATGACCACATCTCTGACAGCAGAGGTGGATATGGCCTACTCCAGATCTTGAAGGTATCCATGTCAGTAGCACCATCTTGAACAGCCGTGAACCTTCGTGGAAGACACTGAGGTAGTCGTGCCCGCGACATTCGTCGAAAAGCCCTCCCTGTCTATTTAAAACACGGACAAGCCTGAGCTGGGCGCCGTGGTCGAGTCAGCAGTGGATGATTGATGCAATCGAGAAAGTACCCACAAGTGCGTAAGCGGCATTCGGAACTATGCGACTTGGGGCAGATGCGCAAGCGGCTTAGAAGTTCGCCACTTGACTCCTCGACAGTTTTGCCAAACGAATCCACAATGAGACCAATCACCAAGACCAGTGCCAGGACCGCGAATATGCATGCGCCGTTTTTCTGGGTTGATTTGGGCAGCCCGACCATCGCTTTCGGTAGGTGGCTGCTGGCTTTCTCGACAATGCCGAACGAGCACTCTTGTCATCTCGTCAGTTTGGCTGGACCCGATAATTGACAGCGAAACGAAAATGCTCGACCGCAGCAATGCTGTTGGTACTGTCTGGCCTGTTTTCTGGTCACTCACCGATGCTCAAGGCGCGAGGCACGAGGTGCGCTGCTGCGGCGACACATGCAGCCTGCGCCTATAAGGTGCTCTACACCTCCAAAATGGCCCCGACTCAATAATACTCGACGAGATGACTGAGCATCTTGCGCAACGCGGCATAGTCACTCTTTACCAGTGTCCGACTTTCATTCTAGCGATGGACGAAGAATGGCCCATCCGGAGACATTGCGATCAGATCATCGCTGGATCAGTGACGACTACTTCCCTCTCGAGATCGCGCCCGAAACAAGAGTCGTTACAACCACTTACACTCGGAACATTGAGTTTCACACATCTCGAACCTCTGCATACCAGCGACCCGCTGCTGAAGTATTCCATAAACCACGATCCGGAAAGGTTTCACCCTTCCAGCGATTCGCGCCTTTCGTCAAGACTTTTAGCAATCGCTCTTCTTTGCATTCGAAGTTTGACATGGACGGGTTTGTAGAGCATTCCGATGTCATCACCTTCACACACACTCCGATTCGGCTACCACGCGCTCAGGACAAGGCTCTGGAATCCAGCGGAGAGCCTTCCGAGAAGCTTCTTCGTCAGACTCTCACACCACTCATTCGCGGCTGGGCAGTCGTCGAAGCTACCATCTCCTCGAGCGTGCCAGAAAGCGCACTTCGAAGACTCGAGCCTCTCGCTTTTCTGACGACGACCTCACTCAGCGTGCACTTCATTTTGAAACTGACTTTCCAGGCCTCCGGTTCTGAGGATTTCATGCACTCAATGGTCCAGCCACGATGGCACGCACGGCGAACGAGTGTCTCAGCAAGCGCCTTCCAGCAGCAGAGGACAACGTCAAGAGCTTGGAACAACAATATGTTGAGAGGGACCCGTGAAGATGTTACCGTGATGGTCAACGTGATACTCGGGACTCACAGACGCCTCTCAACCACGATGCTTCACGCCACTTTCCGAAGAAGACCGTTAGCAGCGTATCCGACTCGATATATGCTTCACTGTTGACAAGCTGGCCACCGAAGCGACTAAGGCAACCGGCTGAACACCCTCTGGAAAACGACATCCGCCGAAGGATTTGATCAGGCCCTGACACCTCAGAACCCGCCTTCGGATACACGCAAATTACGCGCCTCGCATTTCGACATAGGCGATTATGCCACGCCTGACGAGGCTTGAATCCGCACGCTGATTTCGCCCTCGAAGCCGACCTTCTCTTGAAGACCTTTTCTCCTGCACCTGGAGACCCTCTCAAAGCGTCGGCAACTCGCGACTGCGCCTGTTGAGGCATCTTTACTCACACCTTGAAAGACTGTAGTCGCGCCTGCAGAAACTTCCCCACCTCCGACAATGATAGCCACCGCTCTGAAGTAAAGTAAGACACCCTCGAAGAGGATTACATATCAACTTGACGCGCTGTCTCGATTCGCGCTGGAAAATGATCCAGCCTTTGACAAGACGAAAGACAATACGGATTGCATTGGCAATGGCAAGGACAAGCAGTCTGGCTCGACGAGAAGCCATCTTCAAAATGCGACTTTCCAATCATTCAGATATATGAACACGATTCAGGCTTTCACTTGTACCGGTAAAGACACTTTCCAGCCATTCATGGCTTCACACACTTTTGCATACCTCTTCCAGCCTTCACACGCTTTCGGCAACCTCATGCAGAACTTCCGCAACTCTATACGCCTCCCTCGTTTACCTCATGCCTTAGAAGATAGCATCAGGCTCGGTGACGATTCTACGGCGTTTTCAGGGACATCAGTGTGCATTTGCTGGACTTCCATGGGATTAGAATTGCTAAGAGCTCCTCAAAACGCATCTCAGGATTGCTGTGGGAGCAGAGCAAATTGGAGACCTCTCCAGCAACTACACTTGTCCATCTCCCGGCATTTCTCGAACCATACACATCACCTCGGTGTCATTCTTGTTCGAAGCACGATTCCCAGCCATTTGCTTAGGCCGCGCTCAGCATGCTTCCATCTACCTTTTGCTGCAGTACTCTCTGTCTCGGCTGGAGAAAACGACCGGTAAGAATATGTGTGGATTCCTGAGCTCTTTCTGTCCTGCATTTTAAAGATTCCTTCGTCCCTTTCCTCTGAAAACCCGGTCGAACAAGCCATATGCACGTGACCGTCGTGCGTTCGTTGATTCCACAATTGAAGAGTACTGATTCCACTTGCATCTTGATTATTCCTTCACCGGTCGAGTGTTTGCTTCACATCCCTCGGACGCGCGCATGTCTCCACCCTTACAACACTTCATTGCACTACAATGCGTTTCCAGCTGAGACACACACAGAACAAAACCTCATAACAAGAATTTGGCACTGGCATACTGGAGGAATGTATCTCATACACAGACCCAGGACGAAACAGCAAAGACAACAAGAAGCCATACTAGTCACGCTTTGACACGTCAGACCCGATTGCTTAAGACGAAGTCTCTTCGGGTCAGGATCTCACGGACTGCAAATGGTATTCGTCTACAGTGCGCAGCCTGGTAAGGAGTGGTGTGCAAAGCAGCTGTCAGGCCCATGCATGCTCAGGACGGAGCAAAGACGATTGCTTGTTCATTGAGATGAACGATTACCACGAACCACGAACACAGTTGTCGTCCTCGTAAGGTTCGGATCGCACCTTCCGGGGAAAAGACCGATTCGCAGAAACTCGAGCTCTCCTGCCTCATTCAGACAAAGCTCGCCACCAAGCTTCGGCGCCATAACCCGATACATCGAAACATTCTTCCGGGGAGGCTTTCTGGCCAAGTATTGAAACCATCGATGAGATTCCCGAGCAGGACAAGGATTCTATACGGAGTACACAGGAGGGCGTCGTGGAACACTTCGGGAGAGCCACGCCATCGATCCCTACTTACTAGCGCAGCATACGAACGCTCCAATAGCCAGATATCTTGCAAGTATAACTCGATGACAGCAACTACCGGAAATGTCGATCTCGCAAAGTCAACACCGTATGCAGCTCCAAATGACGTTCCAGTCGATTATTACGCTACCGCAGCGAAACCCCAACGCCGCTGTCACCACCATCGTTGCCGTCATTGTCATTGATATGCTCAGTTCCTACCGTAGTGGCAGCGGCTGCAAATTCAGCTCGAGGTCAAGCGGCTTCGTAATCCGGTTACTATCTCCGAGCTGCAAGATATCGAGCTGGTAGAAGTCTTTCACTCGTACTTCGAGGCCAGAGTGCGAAACCTCAGCATATGTTTGGTGATGGATTACACGATGATGGACTCCGGATGTTGAGAAAATTGGCAGACATGGTTGAAACTTGTTTCGTATGAAAAAGTGTCCTCATACCTACCTTGGCGGTCCATCATTGCCGACAAAAAGAAAAATCTCCTGAAAAATGACCTTGCAACAGTACTCTTTGCGGATGAGATTGCCTGGATTCAGCTGGTCAGCAATAGAGCAGCTACCGGTATACGAATCAAGCCACGGCCGCTCGCGCGATGCTACCGAATCTGGATACACCTCCATGACTTTCAGCTCAGTCTCCATCGAGACGCCACGTTGATCAAGGACAATCCGAAACGCCTGAAATTGGAGATGCTTCTCCAACGTCGCCTTGTTTTGCACTGTCTCATCGAACTGGTCGATGAGTACCTTTTAAAGAACTCGTTCCACCGACCCCGCAGCCCGGAAAAGATGAAGTGAAACCAGAAAAAGTTCAAATGATTGAATGCCGATAGCTATTTCTAGAAGCCGAGGGTTTTGTTTCTGGAGATGCTACGTCGGTTCAAAGGCGTCTTTCCGCGACGAGAAACGGCATGAAGCTTGTGGTGGTCAAATGCCTATCGGTGCGCGTAATCTGCAAGTAGTCCGAAGTCGCAGCACTTCGATGGGTCGCTTAGCTCAGCCAATCGCTCTGTGAATACTGCTGTTGCGATGTCGAGTGACGACTCGAGATTTCACGAATCACTTCGGCATTGGTGGTCGAAGGAACAGATCCAGATGCCATTAGCGAGCTGTGCGTTCGATCCAGCAGGCGGTCTCGGGAAAGCTTAGTGTCTACGAAACGGAACACTGCTGCACACTTCCAAATTTTCCATACCACGACTTTTTCGGGAACATTCCAAACTCTCGGCGACATGCCTGGAAGAGAACGAGTGATGAAAGAACTTCGCAAACAGCTTGGGAAAAAGACCTAAACGGCTTGAAACGAAGCCTGGCTGACGGCAAAGTCACGGCCGCCACGCTAAATGAGATTGCAAGGCATGGTAGTATTGAACCCTATCTATATGAAGACTGTTTGGACGTCACTGCGACCGATCCGTCGCCGACTGGAATCAGGTGCAGAGGCGTCTGCTTGCGACGGTTATTGGTCGAAGAACATGGCGACTTGCTATCCGTTGGTCTCTCTTTGCCTCACGTCTGGCAGTGATCCGCGGATTATCCTAGAGCTCAAATTCCTCATTTTGACATAACAAACTTCGGGTTCCAGCATATAGGACCAAGAATTCTGAAACATGCGTTCTCCGAACAAGACGTGGAAACAATCACTTGGGAAGCTGCTGCGGTATACATCGTTGTATTCAAATCAATCAATGACGACGTTGAGTCTGTCGTAAAGGCCGTGTTCGAAGACACTAAAACTTTTGGTGACGGCGTTCCGCCGTCGATGAACGGCTTGGTATCGTGATGAAACCACAGAAGATGTACTTAAAGATCGGATATTCCGGGGTCTCAGCATATCCCAGAGCCTTGTTAATCTTCGAATGCAGGCGCCAGGCACTGATAGTATGAAGCTCGCATGTTGGAGTAAGGAAGAGAAGGGATGCGATGTAGGCTCCCTCCTTCGATATGTAGGTTGGGGCTTTGCTCTCTCGCTGTTGAACACATGCTCAACGGCAACGAGCTCCGGACTGTTCGTAGCCATCCTTTCCTCGTCGACCAATCATGGAATGTTGTCGTATGTTCTGCTGTTGGGTAGCTCCAAATTTTCTGCTATACAGGAGCCAAGCCCATCTGAAATGGGTAAACAGAGTCAAGTGAGATGAGGATGGTCATGAGAAGTTGTGTCACGATGACAAGAATTCTTTGCTGAGGCATATTAATTAGCATACGACAGATGCCATCCGGGCTGTAGATCAAGCTGCAGAAGCAATTCCAGTATCCGATCAACCTCTGACAAGCTTGGTCGGTGCTGGGTCCTTGGAGGGTATTCATACTCTCAAAGTCCCAGGGTATCAAACATTGATAGACCTGGCACCGAATGAGAGGACTCATCATGCAAAAATGCTTCCATGGAAGCTTCCTTGGACGATCCAATGACTGAATCGTTTCTCTGCCAGAGATAAGCTCTTGGCCGGCTTCAGTGCATCCCAATCATCCAAGCGGCGCTTCGCATCTCATCATCGACTATGGAGTAGGGCGAACGTAACAGATATGACCCGGAAGACAGCGTCTTTCCGTTAACGTCTTTGATCTATCGTGAGAACAAAAGACCTGCTGCACGACCGGTCGGGTCCGCGGACACCTTTGAAGCCGTAGAAAGCCACCCTATTGATATGCTTGCTTTTCGCTAAACCCATTCGGTATATGTTCTGGATTGAAACCGTTGTTTGGCTGGCCTTCAGTCTATCTCCCCAAATGTACAAAACAGTGTTAGGGACCCCGTTTGACCCTTGTGCATAAGTCGTGATTGCCCGAAGACATGGGCGCGGCTGACTCGTGCTTCTCCACGGTTTGAGGGTTGAATCTTCTCAAGCAGCCGCGGTTGCCCAGATGTACTCTCAACATACCATCCAACATCCATCACCACCACATCAGCTATCAAAGGAGGCGTCCAGATGAAGTCCGAGGATGAGATCGTTCGTGCCACCGTCTCAAAATGTTGCCTGAGCCAGTGGGCGCGAGTCTTCGTGGTCCGTTGCTGTCATCCTTCAACGTTCATTGGTATGCAGCAAGAACACCATCCCACCCAGAAGTAACTCAGGGCATCGATCAGGCTATGGAGACAAGCGCAATTGATGAAGCGCCTTTCTTTGTCACTGTGCGGACGTCAAAGGCCATGCTTGAGACATTGACCTTTGTAAGAGCCGTTGACCATTGTGGATACAACGAACAAAGGAGACTCAATACTGATGGAGCTTTCTCGCGAACAGCTTTCCCAATGGCTTGCCACACCTCGATCTGAGACCCAGTCGACCATGGGATCACACAAATATACATATGAGTGCCATACTTTGGCGAGGCGAAGCAGCAGAATGTCTCGGATGCCATGTGTGTCGAGAATCGTCCTCTAAGCACCATTCACCTGGGCTCATGCCTCAAGCACTGACGAGATAGGTCTCTTGGCAGCCCAACTCGACTGAGGAAGCGACAATTGGAGAGGAACCACTTATTCCGCTCGCGACTTGATACAACGGTGAGCCAAATCTCCGCCGATATTCTATGGCGACTACCGACGGCAATGGACTTTGTACACGCTCAAAATCTGCAGCGAGGCGCTTCCTTCGGTCCCGACGACCTGCTCAAAGTATTTCGCAGGAACGGTATTCTTCGTTTGAGTGCGCAGCGCATTGCCAAATCCGCGATTGTGACTGCTGTGCAGCATCAGAGCACTGTCCTGGGCAGAGAACCCGGCAATCATCCCCAATGGCAAAACGATGATAATCGGAACGAGGCTGCTGGAGCGTTGCAACCTGTCTTGAGTAAGTCTTGTCTCGTTTTCGGAATTCCATGAATGCTCATAATGAAACGGTTAGGACGGCTCATGCGCATCGAGGTGACATTGGTCAACGGACTCGAACGACGGCCACAAGCGTACGTACAGATGACATGGGAGCAGCACAAGATCACCGTGTTACCTTTCCGAAGGGAATAGTCAACGGACGCAGGATCAAAAGGTCGCATTCGAATGACTCCGATGCTGGTCATATGCCAAGCTGCAAGACCTGTCGCTCCAGGTAGCGGCAGGCCTGGAAATGGAGATCTCTAACTGGCGCGATCTCGATTGCACAGTCCCTGGAGAACTCAGTGAATGACCAAAGATCTGAGCTGAGCGAATGTGAATGAAATGTGGATAACAGCCATTCACTTCCTGCATGCACATAAAGCATCTAGCTTCCTCGACATCCAAACCTTTCTACATCATCGAGACTGAACAACGACTCACAAGGCGGGACCTCGACATACATTCGGCAATCATGTCACTACTTACGAAAGCAATCCGCGGTGGCGTCCTCGCGGTCTTCGTGATCTTCGTATGCTACTTCATCTTCGTCGCGGTTCATCTGCTAAGCTCTCTATGCCTCGGGTTCCTCCCTCTATACCTCGGGGCCGTCGCGGAGTCGACACACTATGACCAGTACGTCTTCGGTCTGGACGTGCTCTTTCTATTGATGGCCATCATTACCTACATTCTTTGGGACAGTCTCGAGGGTGGGAACACAGCGCTCCTAGAGTTCTGGCCGTTTATCCTCGGCCTGGTAGCAGGGATGCAATTGGGTACTTTGGTCTTTAGTATGGGATTGCAGGTCGGGTATGGACTGATGAATTGAGAGAAGATTCAATGCAACATGACTATGGGAGATGGACACATCATGGTGTATACCTAGCACAGAAACTACGGAACAAAGTTGTTCCAGAAAAGAGGTATGTCCTTCGCTTAACAAACTCGAGAACTGCCTAGCGCCACGCCATTTTTTCCCTGCCGCGGTCCAGGCTCTGGACAGCATCACTTTCGTACCCAGGGAGCGATGACCTTATGGGGCACAGTCGCTGCCCGATTGAGTTAAGAAAACTTGTCGACAATCGCCAGGTGGTTGTACAAGACAGAATCGACAGACCTGGGTACGCAAAGGATACACCGCTTACAAGAGTCTGCATCGCCCGAGATGGCAGGTACTACTTTGACTCATCCCGCGACTATGGTTCGATGGTCCAGAACGTCTTCAGCATGCTGATTTCTGACGGATTCGATATCATCATGTTCCAACTCGGATCCGGCAGATATGATGTCCGGAAAGTCAACATTTTCCTTCCAGAGATGGAGGTCTCTATTCATTTCTATACCACCTGAGGAGATATAGCTGGCTTTGCAATACCGTACTTACAGCTGCTGTGTGTTGAGAGAGTGGGGAATACTAGGGACACGCTGCGGTCATGCTGCTTGGGTCAGCTTATTTCGATGGCGTCGTTTCGAAGGCGCCTGTCGTAAGTTGATACATGGTTTGACGCTTCCCATGACCGCGCCTGCAGGTGTTTGGCCTCGGCAAATCTGAACGTACGTCTTCAGGGCATGCACCACTGCCTCACATCCATCTCAACAACACGATCCCTATTCTGCTTGCCTCACTTCGGATTGTCGCGAGCGAGATCATTTCTCATCGCCCAGCAAGCCAGTTTCGAGCTGTCTCCTCCTCATCCGACCCAAACCTGCCACATTTCAGCGTCTACAAAAGCACACTCATCAGCACGACAGAGCACATTTTGAGCATCGACTTGTGGAAACGACTCTAAGTATTTTGCATCCGTACGAAGCTGAGCAGCGCCGTCGAGAATCCTCTGCTTGGTTGGACTAAGATTGTCTTCGGATTCCGAGCCACGCCGAGAATCTGCAATTCTGAGATTTGCAAGGTTTGACATGGCCTTCGATGCGTAAAATTTTGCAGATGAAATTCACTGCCCAGGACCTCGAGTGCCCGAAACTTGAAAAAGCCAGGACAGCGGATACTCCGTTGTCCATCTCGCCCCGGAAGAGTTTGCAAACAATCAGCCATGTGGTCCACCAATCCAATATTCTGGCAGCGGCGACTCAGGATCAGATTTCGCTTTCAACTAAGCTGGCCTCGGATCCGCAATACTTCATATTGACACTTCGAGAGTATAGTTGATTCACTGACCGACCATGAGGTCCCCCACTGTGGTGATGATGGTACCAGTTACGCCGAGCATGGTCACTGAGTATCTATGGCGATCTGAAAAATTGCGAAGCTCGGCGGATTTAGTAGTATATAGCAGGGCTTCAGACGTCTTGAAGATAGGCAGAGTCTTTCATTTTCTTTCGCTCTGATTTCCGGTGTTTCTTCTATGGTGCTGATCCGGATGAACTCCTGTGAAAATTTCGGATTCGACTAAGCCGACAGGTGGAAAAAGGCAGGTCCTCCCAACAAGCTGCGTCCAACGAGCCGCGGCAGAACAATCAGTATCGTCCTTTATACAACATCGGTCCTGCGAGATGCTCCTCGAAAAGATCAAATCTAAGAGAGTTCTTTTCCTTAGAAGTTCCATATTCGTAGTCGGTGCGCCGCATCGGACTTTGGAGAGTGAGACGACAGCAGTGCTCGAGTCTTCAAGGTGGCATCTTTGCCCTATAGCCTGTTCTGTCGAAGGATGGCGAAGGTCGCCAGCATTTGGAAGCAACCAGGTTCAGTTGACGTCTTCTGTGAACTGGGCTTGTGCATTGCCGCTGGGGTACGGGTATTTCTCTGTGGCGTCTTCGCTACCATCTCAGCTCCAGATGCAGAAAGGTGTACTGTCTGTCCTTTAAGTAAACTGTCCAGTTCGATACCAAGTCTCCTTAGATGTATGCCATGACATCCACCAGTGATACCAAGCTCCTACATCTCTCGCTTTCATTTCATCCTGCCCTGCTTCCGTGCTTTAGGCCGCATCAGACTTATATTGGCACGACCCACGAGGCTTGCATCTCCACAGGCGTAGCGACACAGTAAGAGGCCGGGCGTAGCTGCTGATCGCACGCCCAAACAATAATGCAAAACCTGCTCTTGGCGCAGGAACATCAGGTGTCTGCTTTACGATAAGAGATGTCCTGGCGTCTGCTTCCCGCATTTCTTCCCGACCAGAAGCCATGGAGCCATGGACCGGAATGACGTCGTGATATGTGGAGTCGAGAAGTCTTTCTTGGTATCCAACACACCACCTTACATGATCTTTGAATGAACTTGCTTGCCCGAGAATAGTACCGCGTGTTCAAAGCTATAGGCAGGCCCAGCGTTAAATCGTCGCGAAGTGTAATGCTAAGCTCGTAATCGTTCCATGTAGGACGTCGAATGTTGACTACAGGAAGCGCCGCAAAGATTGGCTCCCCGGTTCAGGCTTTGTTTGGCCCTCCACTCAACTTCCATAGAGTGCCGCAGAAGCTCCATCCCAGCTGACGTCCTCGGCCAAAAACTTCCGCAAATGTTTCCAGTAATGACAGCAACCGATTCAGGCACCTTCATTACTCATGCCGACCATGAGTGCGTAAGATGCACTGCGGAGAAGTATATCGAAGCGCTTCGTTAGTATAGAAAGCTAATGTTAGAGAGGTAAAGATAATGGCGACAATGTAAATCCCGGAGTCATCGCCGCTGCTTGTGGGCCACCAGTCCATTACCGAAGTGCCTGTGCCATCCATGTATCACGGCACTGCCATAATCGATAGCATTGCAGTAGGAAAGAGCCCGATTGCTGCTCCGAAGCGAAAGAAGAGTCGGAATGCCGATCCAGCAGGCTTGTCTTGGCAACCTCGCCATGTCAATACCGTTGTTCACACCATGCCGTTCTCAAATACATGAAGAGCCTATTGCGAGCGACAGCAATAGCGATCTTCATGTCAGAAGTCCGAGGTGGATAAAGTCCAGAAACACCTAGACATGGCTTCGAGACGTCTAATTTCCAGCAGCATCCCTGTCCGTTCCATAGCCATTTGCAGGTGCTCAAACATATGCTGCGATGACTGACGTGTTTCCATTCCTCTCAGATGATGTTCGATACAGCCAAAGCCTGCTGCTGTCGAGCCGTTCCTCACCGGCCTCTGCAAGTGTGCGAGATTCGAATTGCCAATGATGACTTGAGGCGCAATCATGCCGGCGGAGAGAGAGCCAATGTCAAAACGAGGATGTCACCGGCTTCAGCAAGCAAATGCAACGACGACGTCAGATGTAGAGTGCTGTACAGCCGCTTGCAAGCCATAATTGTTCGTGCTTGATAGACAGCTGTTGCACAACGAAGTACTGTCTGGAAGCTTCGAGACAAACGAGAAGCTAAGGACGTAGGTCGGGTTGAACAAGCATGTTGGTGGTAGTGGGACAGCTGTCATGGGAGTTGTGCGAGATTGCTACGTGCGGTTGCGCTTCAGATTCCTGCGAACCTGACGAGCTCGAGCCAGCTTCGGCGATGTTGAAATGCCTGTGTCAAGTGGTGCCATGCCCTTGCCAATGACGCTCCATAGTGATGGGTGGTTTGGATCAAGGTGACAGCTTCAAGTTTGCAGTCTTCTGAAACTGGGTGCACCCGACAGCGTAGCTCGTAGCTCAGGCGAAGAATGTCCATGATACGGTCGTCTCCTCCGCCAGCGACCGTGTGGTGAAGTACTCGGATGTAGATGACCAACGAATCGTGCTGCCCAACGCTCGACTAATGGTCCTAGCCCGGCTCGAATTATGGCGCTGAAAAAGACCGGGTAAGAGCTGCAAGGCTGATGTCTTTCAAGAAACTGACTTGGGGTGTATGGCCGTGATGCTCCTCTCCGCCGCGCCTCTGGACGTCGACATGCGGTGTACATGGCAAGGGAAAGGCGTGTGGCGCCGCCCACGTCCAGTATGTAGCAGTCGGTCTTGGTCAAAGGTGTTAATTTAACAAGGATACAAGAATGCTTACCACAGACGCAGATGGATCCATCGGGAGATCTAGTTGTTTTGGGGTGTTGCGCATCAGGCATGTAGAGGACGACGATGGCGGTCTCGGCGGCGGTGGGATTTTGGCCACATCTAGAGACTTGCGACTTCAGATTTGCATGAAAGTGAGAGAGAAAGCGCCTCGACAAACAAATTGGTGCCGAAATAATCGCGATTAGGAGAGGGCATTCGCAGACGCAAAGTGCTGGAGTTTATTGACTGCCGGTGCCAATGGTGGCGGGTTGGAGTTTGCCGTACCTATGCCGTGGCCTCCAACGTGTGCGCAACGGCCTTGAACCACTCCATCGAGTGAGCTAGAACGTGCTCGAATGCACTCGTCCTCACTGCGACTCCGTCAATGTGCGTATCTCAAGATGTGGATTTACCGCGACGCAGTAGAACGATAGATGATTGTCCGACATTGATGATATTCCTTCCTGACCTGATCTGCCACAGTAAAAATGAAGCTTCGATCTTCAACCAATACTCAAGCCGCCAATGTCTGAGCCCGACCCCAGCTGCTGTCCATGGCCAAAACCACGCAGGTCACTTGCAGCCCTCACATCTCATGGAAAGGATCCGGAACAGAGACTTTGTGGGGTACAAGCTGTCCGTCCACATTCTCATATTCATAGGTAGTCAAAAGTCTGGCTTCAGTTGCGGGAGTGTTTTCGGGTGCATGAGGAGCCGTTTCGTTGCTTTGCCGAAATCGGAGGGAGATTGGGAGGTTATCGAAGATGTAGAATAGCAAGCCAATAAGGACTCCAATTCCGAGCCCGATGGCAAACCAGTGCCATGGTGAAAGCCTGGGAGCAGTCAGCGATGCCGTCGCAAACAGCGTCTCGGCACACGTTAAGGATTGGCGACTTACTTGTCCACTGCACGCTTCTTCGTCTTGCTGGCTCTCCTGGGCGGCATCGTTGTGTTTGGTTGATGTTGCTTTACCTCGTGAGAGAGATGGGACGCAGTTTCAAGTTTCAAGTTCCAAGGCTGAGATCGGAGTTTGCGGAGTTCGCTTTGTGGGAGGTCCCGCCGCCAGCCCCACTACAAACGAGCCCATCCTCCATCCCAAGCCTGCATCTCGGTATTGTCTAGCAACAACACCATCCACAAGGCTGGTGGGGTCCCGCAAGTGTTGAGACTGATTGACCATTTCCCAATTCAATGATTGGCACTTGAATTCAGTCACACCTCCTCATTCGCTGAGTCTCGGCATTCTGAAGACCGCCGTTTGCTCTACAGACGTGCTGCCCTCAGGTCAGAATCTCCTTCTCAAACTCACGTCAATCTGTCATTACTCCGCCATGGCAAACCGACGTGACAGAGAAGATCGGTCCAGAGGACGGTCGGCTGCGCGGTCGGACCGTATCGAGATTCCTCATCGACCTTTCTCTATCTTCGGGCTTGACCCCAAACCAGAGACTTCTCAAACTTTCCATCAGTCTCCCGAGATCTCTTCTAGTAACCGCCAGCGCACGAAGCCAAGCCTGCCCTCTGGCAGACGTTCAACGAGTCGACATATACCAACCTTCCGTCGAGCGAGCTCAAGTCCGCCTTCAACTTCGCCTTCCGACACCGCTGATCCACGCGCTTTCTCACAAGATCGACGTTCGCCAACATTCGGTGGAATCAGCACAAGTCCCATTTCGACCCGATTTCCTTCACGCGATCGTTCGGACACGCCGATAGTCGACAGCCACTATCGTACGCCAGGAGGCTGGGAAGACCACTCCACGCCGCCGGACAAATCTCGACCTTCAGCAAAGACGAAAACCAATGGCCCAGGCGCAGCAGCAGTGAAGAGCAGAGATGTCAAGGTGTCAGAGAGCGGTGATGTCAAGGTGCCAAAGAGCAGTGATGACAAGGTGACAAAGAGCAGTGACAATCGGGCGAGGTCCAACGCCATCGTATGGTTGCTGCTCATGCTCCTCTTGCCCTCAGTTGCGCTAAACTGTCTTTTGTCCTGGGCGGTCATTGGCGCAGACGCACGATGCATGATCACGGGGCAGTGCAAGACTGTACAGCTGCCAGATGCGGCAATTGCGGCCAACGTAACAGGCAGTCGACCTTCCATGTGTGCCAAGTTCGGAGAGGCAATGCGCACAAGCAAGGAGCTGGAACAGTCGTGGGAGTTGATTGTGGATCAAGCAAAGCAGTGCCCAGGAAGCTTGCTGGTTCACCCACTCGTGCGAGATGCACTCAACCAGACATGCAATCTCCGCTGCGCGACTGAGCTGAACTTTGCCGGAGCCGTTCCTGGCGACACAGCGATCCATCCTGGAGTCTTTGAAGAGTTGGCTCCTGTCAAGTGGTCGTGGCCATGGTGGCGTAAGCTCTTTGTGCTCGCCATACAGCACATGATGGGCGGTGATGGTAGCTGGCTCCAAGAAGGCTATTTCAACATGAACAGCAGCAGCAGCAGCGGCATAGGTGGATTATACCAACGATCCATCAGCACCATAGGTGTACGGCTCCAACCATTTGTGCGGAACGACTCGGTGGTGCGATGGGCGGTCGAGTTCGATGCAGCGGCAGAGCAAGCGCTCAATGGCACCGAAGCGGGCTTCTATCTGGACGCGGTGTGGAGTCTCTATCGCATGGAAGGCAACGGCCGGGATGTGGGTGCGCTAGGCGAGTTGTTGGTCAAGGACCCCGATGCTGGTTATCTGGCTGGGTACCGCGTCACACCGCCCTGCACACCGCACACGCTTGCCATGCGAGTCCAGACTGTGGGATACGAAGCGCAGGCTGCGGCGTGGGCTGCTCTGGAAGCGGTGCGATGGTGGGAGACCGGGACCCGCATCCTACCAGTCAGCAAAGCAGATGGTCCTCGTCCTCGTGGTGGAATGCGAAGCGGAGCGATGCAGTTGGTGCGTGCATCAGTCGAGCAGCCGGAAGTGACGCGCGAGTGGATGAGAAACCAGGAACTTCGACTCGCTCATCGCATGGGAAAGGACATGTGTCCCCTGGTTCCGGAGGCGGATAGCGTGTGCTCGCGGGAGCAAGGCTGCGACATTGGTGGTGGCCGTCGCTGATGTGCATCGGACGCGAAAGGTGGAGAGTTGACGGCGTGGAGGTCGGGGAAGAAGGCAGCAGGCAGCCATGTGATGTGATGCGGATATGTTTGGCAGATTTCTGATATAGTGCATGGTTGCGACCAAGTTCGAGTTGTGAGAAGAGAACATGTATTGAATCGAGAAGGCAGGAATTGTTGACGTGTGTTCTGTTGTGAAGGTGGGTTCGAGTTCGAGGACAGGTAGTTTCTAATTTAGACCTCGGCTAGCTTGCCCCGCTCGGAGTCTCGATGATCCGTTCCATCAAAGCTTGGCAAATTTCCCGATTACTAGTAAGCTGCCCTCGCTGGCTTTTGTCCAGGTGACACTTTGAATTGCCAACATCTTGCAACAGCAACTCTAGCTTTCAACTGTTGTACAAGCCTTCGTCCGAACTGTCATCGTGAGCGCACATGCCGACGCCTGGCACAACCATGTCACCTCCACACAGCGTTTCCGAGCACCTGGTCAATGATTGCTTGCCTGCAGGGCGAATCGAATAAGGAGTATAGGAAGGGCAGGACACAATCGTCGCGTTGGTGAACACACGCCGTGGCAATGCTGCTAAGCAAATGACTCGTTACGAAGACCGGCACCCACATAGGCATAAGAGAGCGACGGAAACAGCAACGGCAACGACATAGTTGGGGGATTGGAGCCTAAGGCATCGTGAAAGCGGCTCTGCAGTATCTTAGCAGCTGGACTTCGTACTTAGAGATTCGGCCTGCACGAGATAGCTACCTAAATATAAGCCCTACTATACGATATCTAGCTCCTCTAAATAGGCTTTTATTATTCTATAAATTAGTATAATATAAGAAGTATAGTAATAGGTATATTTATAGAAGTTTAGAAAATATTATAGAGTATTTATTTATTTATTTTTAGTACTAGAATACTAGTAGCTAAAATAGTATTAAAATACTATAAATTAGCTAGTTATATATTAGTCTATATATTATTATTATTATCTATATTAGTAATTAGTATCTAGATTAGAATTTATAAAGTAATAAAAGTAGAAATCTATACTAGTAGTATATATATAGTAAAGTAGCTCTCTAGTAAAGATTTATAAAAGATTTTCTTATTAGCTATCTTTAGTATACTATATAATTAAAGTACTTTAGTAATCTTTATAGTAATTACTAATATAAGAATATATAGTACCTATTTCTAAAAGAAAGCTATTAGCTTCTATACTAGTAAAAAGTATATTCTTCTAGAAGTAAAAGCTTATATAATATAATAAATAGTAAAATATACTACTTTTATAGCTAGAAGTTAAAAGTAAATAAAAAGAAATATTAGATACTTAGAATACTCTATATAAAAAGTATATAAGCTAGAATTTTAAAAAGTAAGTTATATTTCTAGTTAAAAGCTTAGAATTTAAGAATACTTTTAAGATATATAATACTAGTAATAAGAATAAGTTACTACTTTTATAGACTAACTATAGTATTTAGAAATACTAGAAATATATTCTAAATAAATAGAAAGTAAAAGAAAGTTTAGAAATAGTAGATAAGCTTCTTAGTAAGTTATAGTAATTATTAAAGCTATTACTTAGTAGTTTAGAAAAATTAGTATTAGATAGTTATCTATAAAAATAAAGTTCTATTAACTTATAGCTATTATTATACTACTATAGGTACTTTTTTATTCTATCTACTAAAGAAGTTCTATAGCTATATCTAAACTTTATAACTAAGACTCTAAGTAGAATAGAATATTACTAATTCTTTAGATACTAATAGCTCTACTAATAGCTAAATAAAAAGAATAAATATAAACTAGAAAGCTTTTAATACTAGAAGTTAGATTAGTAGTAGTAGTAGAGTAAAAGTAGTAAAAAGCTTATACTACTATTATATAGAAAGAATATACTAAAAACTATAGTACTAAATTTAAAGACTTTATTACTATTAAGTTTTAGTTATTTTTTACTATTAATATTCGATTATCTAAGTCTACTATTATATCTATTAGTATATTTATAATTATCTTTTAATTAAAGTAATCTAAGTCTTTTATTATCTAGAAGATTTATACTTTCTCTACTACTATTACTTTTACTACTATATTTAGAAAAGTCTCTACTTAGCTATCTATTAAGTTAAATACTATATAAAATATTATTTCTTTCTAATCTAGTAAATAATTTACTATCTATTAGTCTATTAGTATCTAACTTCTAACTCTATTTCTTATTATATTTATATATTAGATTATATACTTCTTTATAATTATTATTATATCTATTAAGGCGCTTAAGTTAAGTAAGTCTACTAAAGTTATATAAGAACTTAGTATACTTTTTCTTATCTAATAAAAGCTATAAGCTTATATTACTATCTAAATTACTAACTCTATTATTAAGTCTACTACTAAGCCTACTACTAGATCTATCTAAACTACTAGTAAAGCCTATTATAGCGTAAGTCGTAAACTTTAATTATATTAGTAAGTTCTTAAATAAAAAAATAGCTAGTAACTTTAAGTACTAGTTTAATTACTTTAAAAGAATATAGAATTAAGTCTTTAGCTATAATAATAGCTCTATATAATAGTATAAAGACTTTAATATATAAATAGAAAAAAAGGTAGTAGAGTAGGCTAATAATAAGCTTAAGAACTTTATTAAGAGACTAGTAGTTACTAATACTATTTACTAGACTACTAATAAAGTTAAGTACTAGTTCTTTATAAAGTAGCTTTTTATATCTACTTTATTAATAGAGTTAGAAGATATAACTACTAAACTTACTAACCTCTAGTAAAAAAATAAAAAATCTATTAAAAACTATTATTACTATACTAATACTCTTCTTTATAAAGTAGGCTACTATAACTAGAAAAACGCTATAGAATCTAAAAAATTAATAATTACTATATATATTTAGAATTTTATTAAAAGCTTATCTAGTAGAAGATTAAAAATAGTAGTACTAAGAGACTTATTTACTAATTAGCTAAGAACTCTAGCTTCTATCTATATTTATATTAAGAGCTATTAGTATAGCTTTAATAAGAAAGATTACTTTAAAAAGAACTAGAAAAAGAAAAATAAAATTAAGCTATTAAAAAAAATAGTATTCTACTAGGTTAATAGTTATACTATACTAGATAACCTAAATAATCGACTTTATTAGTTATAGCTTTTACTACTAACTTAGGTAGGTATATCTAACTCTAGTTACTTAATAAACTTCTTTTATACTTAAGTTAATATAGTTAAAGCTTAAAGTATACTTCTATATTAGTAAAGTCTATACTATCTACTAGTACTACTAGCCTATCTACTATAGTAATATAAATAGCTACTATATAACTAGTTATAGAGCGCTCTACTAGCTTAGTAATATTAGTAGCTACTATTTCTAAACTAGTATTAGTAGAGTCTACTAGCTCTATACCTATAATAGAGAAGTTATTAGTAAAGCTTACTAGCTTAAAATAGCTTTAAAGAAAGTAAATAAAATAGAGAAAATTTTAAAGAAAGCTATAGTAAATAGAGTTATAATAATCTACTATCTAGAAGATATAGATAGAGTAAGCTAATACTATAGTACTACTTTAATATAAAGTAATAGCTAAAAGCTAAATACTTAGAAGTAGATATTACTTAGTTCTTATATAAGCTAGTTAATAGTTCTTAGGTCTACTACTACTCTAGCTAGTTTAGGCTCTATATTATATATAGCTTCTAATATAAGAGTATAAGTTATAATAGTAATAAGCTATTACTAAAGTAGAAAAGCTAGTTTTTTAACTTTCTTATATAAGCTTAGAAAGCTACTTATAGTATAAGTAGAGAGCTAAACTAGTATAATAATAATAATAGCTATCTACTACTTCTATCTCTACTTCTAGAAATAGGTAGATAGAAAGCTCTAGTAAATAAATAAACTAATATAAATATATAATAATAGTAGTAGTAAAGTAATTAGTAGTAAAGTAATTAGTAATAAAGTAATTAGTAATAAAGTAACTAGTAGTAAAGTAATTAGTAATAGAAAAGTTAAGTAAGAAAGAACTATAATACTTAAGTTTATTACTTTTCTATTATTACTAAAGTAACTAGCTTAGATCTTTTAATAAAAGACTTAATTAGAAACTTTATTATTACTATAGCTAAGTAGAACTTACTATCTACTAAGAGTAATAAGTTAGTTAAAGTAAATATAGTCGAATTAGAAGCTTCTACTTAGAAGTAAGTCTACTATAATAATAATAAAATAGTACTACTAAAGAGAGTATCTACTCTAATAGATATTAACTTTAAGTTTAACTAATTTATTAAATTAATAAAAGTATATACTTCTAATACTAATAAGTCTAAGCTAATAAAGCCTATTAATAGAATATTTAGTAAACTAGCTCTAGATATAAAAAAAATAGTTAAAAATATAGATATAAAAATATCTATTCTATAGTTAGTTTAATAGTTACTATTCTTCTATAATAAGCTAAAGTACTTTTTTTTATAGCTATACTTCTATAAAGCTAAGAAGTAATCTAGTAAGAAGAGGAGTAAATAGGATAATAGAGATAGTAATAATAATAATAATAGTAAAGTAAGTAAATAATATTATTTATTAACTAAAAGTAAAGATACGTTAAATAAATAAATAGACTTCGAGTTCTAACTCTTTAGGCTAGAAGAGAATTAAGTATAGAAAGTTATAGTCTCTAACTTTTATAATATACTATAAGAACTAGAACTTATTTAAATAGAAATAAAGAAAATAGCTATCTAGTATAGAAAGATATATATTAGTACTATTAAGCTAGTAAAGCCTATATTATAGAAAGAGCTTATAAGTAAGAAAGAAACTATATTATCGATTAGTACCGAGCCTAAGAAAGTTAATATTAACCTTATTAGCTTTAATATCTAAGTAAGTATTTAATAATAGAAAAAGCTAATAAAGTATCTATAGTATAAAGTATTTACTATCTTTATTATAATCTATAACTCTTATAATAAAAAGTAAATAGAGATACTTTAATACTAAGTTATAAGTAATTAGAGCTCTAACTTAAATATTATCTACTTTTATCTATAGAAAGTACTTAACTTTAAGCTTATCTCTATTTCTAAACTAGGCTTCGAAACTATAAATATAGCTATTATAGATAGAGCTATAGTACTCTTATCTTATTAGGTAATCTTCTACTTAAATATATATAGTATTATTTATAAAGTATAGATAGTAGTATACTTTATAGAAAAAAGTAATCTTTTATTACTTTTTAGCTTTCTCTTTTTATATAATATCTATATAGTTATCGATATTTATATCTAGACTATTTAGATTAGTAATAGTACTATTAAGGAAGTATAGCTTATTAAGGCTCTAGTTACTAAAAGTACTAATTCTTTAAAGATTATTCTAGAAATTAAAAATATTATAGATTAGAAGAATATTAATATAGCTTAAAAGGTAGTTAATACTAGTAATAAGAAAGTAATAGAAAAAGAAAATAAAGAAAATAAGAAGAGTAAAGATAAGTTTAAATAGCTACTATAAGATATTAATACTATTACTTTAGCTTTTTAGTAAATCTTTAGTATAATAATAAAAGACTTATACTATCTATAGAGCTATTAGTATTATTAGTACTACTAGCTATAATAAAGAACTAATACTAGAAGCTTATAGACTAGGTAGAGTACTAGTATAGAATATAATATATCTACTTTAAATACTATACTTTCTATCTAAGTATAGTTATTAAATATAATACTCTAGATATACTTCTAGAATTATAGTCTCTATAAAAATAATAGTTCTCTATTAATTACTATATAGAGTACTAAGAGATTAATTATAGTAAGAGCTTAGTAGAATTAAAAGAGTAGTTTAAGAATAAGTAAGTATAGCTTAAGCTATTAGTACTAGAGAATAAATTACTAGATATATTATAGATACTATATATATATTATAACTTTAAAGCTCTTAGGTAGAGTAATCTTAAGTAAATAATAGACTTTATTAAATATTATATAAAGCTAAAAGAAAGAACTCTAGTTTTTAGAGTAAAGCTAAAGTAAATAAGCCTAGATAAGAAATAGTAGCTAATTAAGTATATAATAGAAAAACTTAAGAATAGTATATTTAAGAAGATAGTTATAGCTAATAGAAAGCTTAGTAAATAGAATATATTATATATAATTATTAAAGAGCTAAGAAAGCTATAACTATAACTAACTTTTAATTATTATAATATATAGAAGTAGAAAGTTAGTAAGTAGATATAGCTTATAGCTTAGTATTATAAGTTTCTAAGTAACCTAACCTATAGCTACTATAGTATATTTAATATTAAAAATATATACTAGACTATTAATATTTATAAAGTAGATTACTACTTTCTAGTATTCTATATTCTAAGTATTAGATAGCTATAGCTAATATATATAGCTATAGAAGCTTACTTATTTTTCTTTACTATAAATAAACTTAGTAATATTATATTTAGAGCTATACTAGAGCCTAAACTAGAGCTATTATTAATTAGTAATATAGAAGAGAGCTTACTATATATAGTTATCTATATAGATAATCTACTACTAGCTTATTATAACTAGAAAAAAGACTAGTACTTTATTAAGAACTATCTTCTTTCTTAACTTATTTAGTTTAGGCTAAAGCTTAGCTTCTAGAAAGTCTATATTAGATAGAATAAAGTCGATACTCTAGAAAAGAAATTTAAAATTAGTAGTAAGAAGACTATAAAGTACTTCTATATTTAGAAGATATTAGATTAGCTAACTCCTATAAATAGATATAAAGTCTACTAGTTTAATAGTATTATTAATACTATTAAAGAATATTTTAGAAACTTTAAAAAAATTATAATCTCTATTTAGAAGCTAATATATAATAATAAAGCTATATAGTAATAGACTAAATAGACCTAACTTATATTCGACCTAGTTAAGAAACTAGTAGCTAATATAGTAGAGATCTATATTTATAACTTAGTAGAAGTATATAAGGTATACTTAGATATAAGTAGTTAAGCTACTAGGTTTTTTATCTAGTAGAGATAATAGCTTCTAGACTTAGAGTAGACTAAGTTCTACTTTATTTTATATAACTTATATCTCTTTAGTAGAACTAAGAAGTAATATAGTACTTATAAGTAAGAACTAAAAGCTATTATTTACTTTATTAATAAATATAGCTATATATTTTAAAGACTCTAAACCTCGACTATTTATATAGACTATAAGCTACTTATAGAGTTCCTTAGTACTATAATAGAAGAAATCTACTTATACTAGTAGAATATATTATAGTAATATAATATTAAAATTAAGTATATTAAAAGTATAAAGAATATAACTATAAATACTTTAAGTTATATTATTTTTCTAGACTTAAAGACTAGATTACTAGATAAAAAGATAAAGGAGCTCTAATATAAAATAGATACGTATATAGAAGATAATTAATAAATATAGAAAGATAGTAAAAATAGCTTTAATAAAATATTAAATAACTTATTTAATAAAAATAAAAAAAAGAAGTATATATAATATATTAGAAATATAATAGCTAATAAAGATATAAATAATACTATATATAAATATAAGCTATATAATATTAATAGTATATATACTATTATTACTTATTAAAAATATAGTAAGTAAATAACTAGTACTAAATATAAAAAATATAGCTTTCTTATTAAGAAAGTAAAACTTAGCTTAATTTTCTTTTTTATACTAGAAAAATAAAATAGATTTTTATTACTCTAGTACTTTTTAAGTTTTAATAAAAAAGACTTTATATTTAACTATACTAAGTAATATATCTAAATATACTAAGTAGAGATCTTCTATAACTTCGAATTAGTAGTAGTAATTATAAATACTCTAGAGCTAAAAAATTAGAAGTAGTATACTATAATAATATATAGCTATAGAGAAAATACTTTCTAGTAGATAAGCTAGAAAAATACTATTATTAATAAAGCTAACTATTTTAAGTTTAGTATAAACCTAGTACTATATAGTAGTCTTCTAAGTACTAATAACTAAAAGCTTATTAAAGCCTTTTAAACTAATTAAGTTTTAGATTTTAGCTTTACTAAGTATAAAGCTAGTAAAAGTAATAGATACTAGTAAAGTAAAAACTTAATAAGTAAGAGCTTAATAAAAGTATATAAAAGATTAAAAAAAGAATATAAAAAAAAGTAAAAATAAAAAGATTTAAAAGTAAAAGAGTTAGTAGTATAGTATATTACTATTATATAAATAGAAAGTAATAAAAAGAAAAGAGTTAATAATAATTAGCTAGTTCTATAGATACTAATAGTTATACTTATATAGTTACTAGAAATAAATAAATATATTAGTAATTATCTAGTAGTAAGTAAAAAGATATACTATATTTATAAACTAGCTAAAGATTATACTTACTTAGATCTAATATATATTTATATATACTATACTTATAAGCTACTAAAAGAAGCTTATAATATTAAGCTAAAGTACTTTAAGGTTATAGAATACTAATATAGAGATATTATTAAATACTATAAGTATAACTAGGCTCTATTAGAAAGACTAGAGTAACGATATATAGAACTAATTATTAATAAGTATACTTATTATTAAGTAACTAAAACTTTATACTATAAGTATTACTTTAATAGAGTTAACTATAAAGTTATATAATTACTATATATCTCTACTTATAAAGTAGTACTACTACTATAGAGAGTTTATAATAAAAGTAGATACTTTAATAATAGAATTATCTATTAGAAGTTAATTAACTATATTTTCTAGCTAGGTATAATTAAAGATATCTAGTAATATATTAAAAGCTACTTCTACTATATAATATAGTAAAATAAGTCTAAAAGCTAACTATACTATTCTTTTAATATTCTATATCTAAGTAAAGTTATAGAATAGAATCTAATAGATCTATTTCTAGTAGTAAAAGTCTCTAGCTACTTATAGCTATTATAGTACTTTCTTCTTAGTATATATATTATATCTAGGTTTATAGAAGTAGAGCCTTTACTAGATAAGAAAGTAGAGACTATTACTATAGTAGTAGTATATCTTCTAGACTACTTAACTAATCTTATACTTAGCTTCTATAATCTAAGTACTAACTTTATACTACTAGATAATATCTTAAGGACCTAAAGTATCTACTCTTTTCTAGAGCCTACTAGATATAAAAGTCTAATAGATATAGCTAAAGTTATTATCTATATTATTAAATACTATATTAAGAAAAATAGTAATAGTTATACTATTAATAAAAATAGCTACTCTATTAAAAACCTTAGAAGTTAGGTTATAGCTATACTATAGGTAATTAAAGCTTATAACTATAAAGTAATTAATAAAGTAGGCTATACTTTAGTAGAGATTAAAATAGGCCTATACCTAAAAGAGCTTAGAAATAAAGTAGTAGTCTATCTATTAGTATAATAATAAGAGATATTAGCTATTCTTAAAGGCCTCTAGAGTACTATAGAAAGAGTATATTAGTATATAGAGGAAATAGCCTTAGAAGATAATATAGTAAATAATATAGATATCGATATAAATACTATTATAGTTACTTAAAAGTAGTTAAAAGTACTATATAATAGGCTTTTTAATATTATTAAATATATATTTTATCGAAGTTACTTTTATATAGAGGTCTATAAAGCTTAGTAATATATTATAAAAAAATATAAGAAGCGTTTTAATAAAAAGCTCTAGTTATATTATTATAAAGCTAGTAATTTAATACTTTTTAAAAATATCTATATTTAACTAAAGTTATAATAACTACTATAGATAGAGCTCTTTTATATTTAAGAAGCGTTACCTAATATAGACTATATATTTATCCTTTAGTTAGTAGACTATATAAAGACTTTTTTAGATATATATTATAGTAATTATTTATAGCTATTTAAAATATAATAAAGCTACTTTACTATAAAGGAAATTAATATACTTACTAGACTACTATAGCTATAAATACTATACCTAGTATAATTAGAAATATATTTTAGTAGTAAAAAGAATACTATAAGAAAGTTATTAAAGTTAAGTATATAATAAGTTTTATAAAAAAAAATAGAAAAGACTTCTAAATATTTATTATAAAAGTATTTACTATTACTTATATAAAGTAGAAAGACTATTATTAAAGTTATATTTCTATAGTTAATAAGTTAGTATTATTAAAGTAGCTTATATACTACTTTCTATATTTAGAGTTTATATTACTATATTATAATTATATATTTATTAGATATTAAATTAATAAATTAGAAAAAAAAGTAGAAATTAGTATATAAAGCCTAAAGTAAGAGTTTTTAGTAGTCTTTTATATAATATCTAAAAATATTTAATAATATATAATTTCTTTTTTATTAATAGAAGCTACTACTTATTAAATAAGCTATATTATAGAATAGAAGTAATTATAGTATTATTAAGATAACGACTTAAAAATAAGAGAGTAGTTAGAAGATTAGAGCCTAAGGTATTATAAAAGTAGCTCTATAGTATCTTAGTAGCTAGATTTTATATTTAGAGATTTAGCTTATATAAGATAGCTATCTAAATATAAGCTCTACTATATAATATCTAATATAGTTGCTATAACAGACGCGAGGGAAAGACATAAAGTAACGCGTCGAGGTCGCGTCGAGTTGAAGGTCACGTGATTTGCACGACGGCAAAGTATTTCTGGGCTTGGCATGCAACGTTGACATAGAGAAGCGACGCATCCGCCGCCGTCATGCCAGTCAATAACGCCGCCCAAACGAAGCTGGAAGAAACAGTCCTGCCGCTCTACACTAGGTCACTGCCGCCTCCGATAACTCAGAATCTCCGCGGTGCCATTGTTCGCTCCCAGGAGCGGGACGATGCAGTCAGCCGCACCACCGTGGCACGCATCTCAGCGCGCTGGCGTGGACCTGCATTGCGTCGCCTGTGATCTCATGGGTTCTCGCCGTGGCCCTGGCCTTGTCATCTCGTTACGATTCTCACTCTTCACGGGAGGACCGTCCGCATTCTTCGGTGCCTTCCCTATGCTCAGGCTTACGCGAATTCCAGCTTCGAAGTCCTCTGTGGTTCTCGACCAGTCACTGTGCAAACACCAATATCGCCAGCTGTTCTGTTGACCTGTTGATCTCGCTGAAACTGATTTGCCGCTTGCACGGGACCAGGTATCTGTGCGAATACTCCCCATAACTACTCACATGCGTCTCGTCTATGGAGCCGGACTCCAGGTCTTCGTCTCACTTTCCCATTAGACGGCTATCTTGGATTCCACCTCCTCGGCATAGTCTGCAGATCTCGACCTTTTGCTGCAGCCAAACAAAGGGCTGTGCGCTGAAACACGAGGAGGCTTGTCTCGGTTCTCGGGAGGTTCTAATTGTTTTGCTGCAGATGCTGCATAACCACCTGCATGAAGATGCACCAGCTTCACGCTCATCTGAACTGCATAGGCAATGCATGTCTTCAAATTGCTTGAAGGTAAGGAAAGTTCAATACGCAGATCTGCAAAAGCTGCAGTCGTTGTTGAGAACTGACGCTGGTAGTTGAGCACAAAGTGAATAGCTGCATGTAGGTATAGCATGAAAGTCTGCGAGACTTGCAGGGTTACTTTAATGATGGTGGCTGGTCGCTGCTCGTTTCGCGGTTCCTTCACTTCCCTTTCCGTCTCGCCTGATTGGTGATCAATACATACTCATCTTCATATTGTCAGAGCACGGAGCCAGAGCCAAAGGGACGCTATTGGATCTGAGCATCTTGTTCGCAGCAACAATGTCTTGGGACGCCTTGATATTGTTGCTCGCAACGCTTATGATGAGGTTCTCCTCTCAAACATCGATCTGGCCTGCTGGTCACAGCCGCTACCTTCTCAAGGCCGATCATACTGTGCTTCAAAATCACCGATTGCTCGTCCATGTCGAATGGGGCTCATTCACAACACAGAACCCACCATGATTACAGCACACACGGCGACAGAAATCCGCAACTGCACCTCGACCTGTAGCAGACTACAATCGAGAAGCTCCATCCAGTGCTTACACCCAAGTCATCGACCAGTTGTTTGCACGGCAACGCCCTTTTCAACCAGTGAGGAATTTCCCAAGACCAGATGACATACCTTTGCTGACTCGGAATAGCGACCAATGTCACCCTTGACCACCTCACCGTCTTGGTGGTCCTCTCCAAAGCATCAGCAACCACGCCATCAGATCAGTCTAATCCTATGACTCTTCTCTACAGGCCGAGGACGAATATACTAGACACTCTCCTTACTCCATACTTCAAAACCACCATTCAACGCCTCTTCCGGACCAATCTTGCCATATACCGACCACATCTCATCGCCAACTCTGTCTTCTACTGGTCCCGTCTCATCGGCCAACTTCGCCTCGTCCAACACCACAATTGGCTCGCTTGCTCCGCTCTCTTTTCGACCTTCATGCAAGGACTGATCACCCTTGCATGAAGATTGATCTATGAGTGAGTGCACAAGGCGAGGGTGGTATGCGATCATCAGCAAAGCCACTCCACTCTAGAGATTCCAGAGATCAAACCAATCTCCAACGACAATCGACTACGCCAGACTTTCTATCCGCAAAAGGCTTGCTCGTGTAAGCTTCCTTCGACATTACAGGTCCACAGCTTGCTTGAACAAGCGACGAAAACTCTGGTCCCGGAATCAGTCAGGAGGTATGGCGACGGTGGTGGATGAATGAATACAGAGCATTTGCTATGGGCAAGTCAGAGATGGTATCAACAAGCAAGCCGGAACTCATATGTTCGTGCGGGTACACGCAGGATGGGTTGGAATGGAGGGAGACTTTGGATGTATGCGGTGGACATGTGGAAGTGTGAATGAGGAAGAAAGGTGGTGGAGAGAATGTGTTTATGTGAGGAACAGCACAAATCCCGCCTCCTTCGAGGATATCTGCTGAGTCTGGCCAGCTCAGTGGGTTTTCTCGGAGGAGGAGGAGGAATGAATCTCGAGGATGTAGTCTGGAGAACTGTGTGTGCGTGTAAACCCACGTTGGAGGGATGATTGGAGAATGAGATACATGGAAGTGTCTGTGAGTGAGAGTGTTGTGGTGGAGAGAGAGCACAGATCCCGCCTTCTTCGAGAATATCTGCTGAGTCTGGCCAGCTCAGTAGATCCCTCAGAGAGGAAGCAACAACGTGGATGAACCTTCTTCTAGAGAACTGTGTGCGTTTGCATTTGTATGCAGGGCGGTAGAAGGAGACTTTCATGCGTGGGATACATGGAAGTGCGAGTAAGACGCCGGTGATGGCGAGAGACAGAGCACGAATCCAGCCTTCTTTGAGGACTTGCTGAGTCTGGCCAGCTCAGTCGATACTCCCAAAAGAAGATCTTATGAGCTCAGCCATTGCAAACCAGTATCAACTATCCTAGCTAACCCTCCTCACATCAAGCTATCCCATCATTCCATGCAACAATAAACCAATACATACATAACCATATCTCCTCTTCACGCCCCATCAGAATCGGAGTAAAGTCATCAACCACCAGCCTTGCTATCCTCAGCTTCCATGACCTGAGACCTCTCAAAATCCACAAAGCAGTACCAACAGCCCCTGCTCCAAAATTTCCTGCAATAGAATCTGATTAATAAGCAGGAGCAGGATTTGTAGGAAGAGCATTGTTGCGTTGCCTGGAATTGATCGATCGTGAATTAAGCTTGCTTGCGCGAGAAAGAAAGGAAGGAGTTTGGCCGCTATATACCTTTGCGCAATAGTGAAGAAGTGGTGACTGCTAAACGTGGTGGTGATCGGGCAAGGGATTTGCTCAAATGGCTCACTCTTGCACTTGCAAAGTGATGTTTGCTTGATGCATGTGCGATCAAAGCTGGAGACTTTGACGCACATCCAATGGCGGTCAACCTTTGTTTGGAAAGCACTGTTATTATCCTTACTGTCCACTCATTCCCCACGATATCGCGTTCAAATCCTTGTCGCCATCCCCTTCGCCATCGCCATCGCAACTCTTCAAACAAGACGCCAGAGTTCTCGTTCTCGTCAGACTCGAAGATACCCCCAATGCTCGTCTCCAGCAAAGCACGATTTCGTCACCGAAATCTCGCAAGTTTTCATCGAGAAATCGAACACACTTCTCATCATCGCAGACGAGCAATTCGTGAATCTTCTTGGTGGTAGCGAGAACAGTTAGAGAATGAATGAAATACGCTCGTGAGAAAGGGTGAGATGGCCCATGTCATGGATCTCTAGAAACGTCAAGAGGCAGCTGGGAAGGAGAAATAGTCGGTAGGGAAGGAAATTTGGGCGGTTGTCAAGGGTATTGGCCTTTATGCCGCAAGATCAGATTGTGTCACAAGACAGAGTGTGAAGGTTGGGAGAAGTGGGAGGATTGACCGAAGCCGGCGGCACAAACCATGCATTCTTGCTTGAAAGAGCCTTTGCCATCGCCGCCGCTAGGATGAAGAGTCGCTGCTGTGATATTCGGGCGCCACGGATTCAAGGAAGGTCGGTCCAGGTCATAAGGACGGCCGCCCGAGTGATTTGAGCCATCAACATTGCACCACACATCCAGATTACAATCTTGTACACCTGGCTCTTCTTTCAGTCAATGTATACTCCCGCGCCATCGTGTCCTTCACAGGCATGTTCCCATTCGTTTTGCAGTACTACATCTTTTCGCGAGGATGCAAATGCGGGCCTGGGAGCTCGTTACATGGGCAACGAGAATCTTCGAAGTATCATGGCTCGCCTGCTTGACAAAGTTGTAGGGCTTCTTGCATGGTACACATCTGCGTGAGCTCCGCATCGGTGGGCGGAACAGCCTCCTCGGTCTCTCTTGCACCATGGTCCATTGCAGCCATTTTGAACCTCTTCGCCGGCATTTTGAGCCACGAGCCTGGTGAAGCACCGATCACTGGAGATCTTGGGGTCTGCAGGTACAGTGACGCCTTGGGCCTCCTAGCAGGCTTTCGTAGCCACAGCTCAACCTTCTCTTTCGGCGCTGGGCTTGGAAGGACGTCTGTGGTGGCCGCACCATCGTCTGAGTACTCCTGGTTGAGGTCACTGATTTGGTCGAAAAAAGTGTCTAGTATCCGATCAGCATGATCCAACATCCAAGGCTCCACATTCTTGACTGGGGCTGTCTTGTCACCTTGTATAACTTTGGTCAGATCTTCCTTGAGTTGATCATCTGGCTTCTTTCCGCAAGGGATCCACATCTTGGGCGGTAATTGCTTCTCATGTTTCCCGCGACCGATTTCTTTTGCTGGACCTGGTTTCGAAAGGGCTCACTAGAACGGCTTTGATTGCCAGGTGATTTCATTGTTCGAGATCTGCGAGGAGCTGAGTTGCGAACACATGCAATGACGTCGCAGTCGTAATGGTGGAAGCCGACTCGAGGTAGGACCCGACGTTGAGGAGTTGAAGTCATGCTGGTTTTGTCTGGTCACTGGACGATCGTGCTCGTCAGGTTGCCCCAGTGCTCGCGAGCTGTGTGCAGCCAACCTTCGATCAGAGGCAGAGCGGTGGTAACTGTCGCCGCGCTCACTGTGTAGCGGCTGAGATGGCTGAGTTGACCCTCTGGTATCGTCAGTGACGTATAGCTGAGATAAGCAGTTCAGACTTGTGAGGCAAGGACTTGTCTTAATCCTTCCGCGGTGACCACTGGTGGCTGTGCCTTTCAGGCGCTCTTTCCGTTGCATGTGTCGGTGTATTTCAGCAACAGCGATGCTGGCAGTGATAATACTTGGCGGACAACTAGCTTGCATGGTTTAAGCGGTTTTCTTTTTTTAGAGCAGCAAGAGGTTGTATGGAAGCTAGCTGTCCGGCAGGGGTATGCAGCTACTTGCGCTGGCAAAGACGGAAGGAGGCGAGTACTGGGCTCCGTCGGGTATTCAGTATCCCGCCCTCAGCTCTTGTTCAAATACTTCCAGGTACAAGGGGCGCAACACGCACAGCACTCCGCTGAGTCCGGACCGCCATCGCTGTGACAGCTTCCACCCATCAGGGCCTCCCACCCAGGACAAGGAAATTGAACAGCGACTCAACCAGCCCCATGGAGAACGCGAGCGCTTTCCACGCATCCCAAAGACAGGTCGGAAGTATGGCCGGGTCAGCGGGCTGTGATATGATATGATGCAGTGTTCGGCTCGTGGTGTGGACCATCCATGTCTTCGGAGCGAGGTATCATATAGCAAGTGGTGGACGGGATCACATCGCTGAATCTGGGCGACCTTCTCGGTGAAGAAGCCAATGGCGGGTTGCACTGCCGACTCGACTGATTTTTCATTTTCCAGCGACACCAGCAAAGAGTGCTTGACTGATTCGCTCTTTTTGAGCTCAAATCGTGCGAGATTTGCACAACTTCCCGGTTGTCTTCGACTTTCGGAATGCTGAGATATCGGAGGCAAAGATGCAACCCAAGATGGCCTCGGAGCGGGAGCAGCTGTGTCAGAACCAGCCTTGTGAGGTAATGCTCTTCACTATCCCGATGTTACCGAGCAGGAGGACCCTGAAGCGATGAACACGAGTGGCAGGTTGAGCGATCCCAGCACACCAGTCCCATAGTCGTGAATTGACAATGTGAGTTTCATGCCCGTGGTTTGTTTGCTACAAGCCCCAATTGCGGGCAGCGTGCCCTCGCAAGAGGAGCCAGACGTGCCTGCATGATAACATCTCGAGGTGTTTCTTGAAGGACCGAAGCAAGCGGAGGAGTCATGATGTGGTTGCTGCCAAGATTTCTCGGCGCTGAGTCATCGACTGTTTCTCGTTCAACAATCGCAGCCCATCAATGTCGATGAGCTACTCATATGCCCCACCTTATACCTCGAAGAGACAGTATCGCAATTTCAGAACGACTGGTGAGCTTAGCTCCAATAATGCAAGGCAAACTTGAACACGCAGGTGGCGGAGGCTGCAATGCTTCCGAGGGTCGCGGCCTGGATGGGACTATGCACTGGACGTGCCATGTATTCGCCAAAGGACTGCTGCATCGAGCCACTGTTGAAGACGACATACGCATTCCGACCACAATAAATCCCACTTCTTGCCGAAGCCTTGGCTGCTCGACACGTTTCGAGGAAGGAATCGAGTGCCATGTCAACAGGCAAAGTGATGCAAACGGTACTCAGTACTGGAGTACTACGCGAACACAAACTACAACTCTGCCGCGCGTCAAAATGGACAATGTGGGTTGACGACGTCTGTCATGAACCGCAAAGCGATCATGAGCAAGAGTCTTCAAGCTCGATACTTGTGAGAGCTGCATATCCTTGGCACCCAGACGAGCAACTTCGGCGAATGTTGAGGAGCTTGGAGTCGACCAGGGAGATCAGCAAGAGTACTTCATTCGGATTTGCACATCGTTCGCAACAGCGGTTCGAAACCCTGGCGCTAAGCGCTCATCATCTTGCATCATCGCTCTGCCGTCATCCTAGCGCCTTCAAATGGACCAGACTTCTGTCTGCAACAAGAAGCTCAAAGAAGAACATTGGAACGCGTGAGGAGTGAAAGTGCACCGGATGTACGCGGACGAGCAGACATCAACTAGCGTCCATCAACTCTTGCCCAATTGAAAGCGTTCAACTGATCACTCTCCGGCTCGGAAAACTCTCTCCATAATGCAACCGCTTCTCACAACAAAGTCTTTGCGGAGGAAGAGGGGGTACCCACACTCTCCATCCGGTTCGCCCGGTCTTCTAAAAATTGGGCTCCGGCCAGAGCAAGAACACTCGAAGCAAACTCAGAGCAGGTCTTTCTCACTCTCATCAGGTCTTGCGAAAATGCATAGCCGCATGACATTTGGAACCACGTAAAGTTGTCGACTCCAGAACTCATTCGGCCTTGAACGACAACCTCACTAGATTATACCGTGGAGATCAGCAGAGTCTAGAGGCCGAGCTATCCTTGGATCTGACATCACATTTTCATCAGATACAGTTGCTCATCTATGATCCCATCAAGGAAGAAGACGCAAAGGTGGATCCACGCCGTCTCTTGTTCGCAGAGCTGGCAGTATCGAGCAATATCGGTACATCCACTCGCTGCATGCTTTGTGAATCATTTGCCGGCTGCTGCGGGCGGCCGCTGCGGTGATCTCAGAAGCACGAGAACTACTTGCCGCTGGCCTACATTTCTCCTTGCTTCCCGCGCGGTGCCATTGTCAGTCGACCCGCAATCTACTTTGTTGTTCGAAGGCACCGATGCCGTTCACTCCAAAAAATGCCAGGTCTGCAATGAGGATGGACACCTGCCACCCGCGGAAGGTCAAAGAAAGATATCGTGGGTGATGAAAACAGCCAGATGCTGCCAACCAGCAGTCCACCCTGTCGCAGAGCCTATTCCTCCGCATCTCAACAGCAATTTGATCTCCACGTCAGAATACCATCCTTCACGATCCATACAGACACAGTCCGGAGCCTTGAGAGAAAGCTCCCAGACTCCGAGATAAAGCATTATTGACTTTTTGCGGCGACAGATGCACTTCGAACGCAAGTACGTGGTACTGGAAATCACTACATACAGGTGAACTTCTTATTGAGATGCTTTCGGCCTCTGCATGCAAGGTAGCCTCATCGACCGCTCCGCCGGCTCCGAAGAGACACCTCGCGAGACGAGCAGGGAGCACGGTCTCCTGACCCGGAAGTCCGCATGCAACACTCGTTATACCGCATGACTCAACGCACTCAGTCCAAAGGTCGATGATGGCTCAGCAGCTGGTCTCGAATATTGAGAAGGCGACAACCAACCATTTCTGCCACGACTGCCACGACTACAAAACCAGCTATGAACGCTGAAGCATCCGGATTTCGCACAGCTCACACGACCACGCTTCAGTTTGCCCAATGCGTCTTGACTTTACGCATGGCGTCGTTGCGATACAAATTGCAGAGCTCTTGCACCTCGACAGAAAGGAAGCTTTCGCGGCAAAGTTCTTGCATCTACGGAATGTCATGGGTGGACATTAGGCTTCAAGGACGCCAAAGAAGAGGAGAACCAAAAAGATTGAAGTAGAGCCCGGAAAAGTGGGAGAGCAAATCTACGACACGACTCTCACATCATGAGAGTGAAGCTGTTATTGACACGGAACGAAGCCAAACAAGTTGCGGTTTCACAATGGTGAGCCTCTACCGTCCCAGTCAGTCTGGCTCGCACCCTTTCTCTTCTCCTTTGTCCGCTGTGGACAATAAATCCTCCATAATAAGAAAGGTTTTCCTTTGCACATTTTCTCTTTGTCTCTCCGAGATAAGAATTACTTTGAAGCGATATCAACAAAGAGCTAGCAAGGGCTCTGATTCGCCATCAACGACGAGCTCAACATTTTCCTAGAGCAAGATGAAGAGGACAAGGCCCAAACCAAGCGTTCAAAGATGGCAGGAGATCAAGTCGAGACTCAGACTACTGGCGTGTTCCTCCAAGCTGGACATAGGTACCCTAGGGTCTGTTCTTCTTGCTGCCAGCGGCCAGAGTACTTAGCAATTGACCCCGACTTTGGCGGACGCATCTTCTCAGCAACCATTTAATGTCTCTCAGGACCAGCCTTCTATCTTAGCCACCATGAAAACCCCAATGAATCTGTCAAACAGCTTCTTCGGCAAGCCGAGGACAAAAAGCACGCTTTTCAGCAAGCCAATGACAGGTGGCTCCATCTTCGGACGGCTGAAGTCTATGATGCCGCCGGCTTCCAACTCCTACCTTCGCTCCAGCAATCTTGATCTCCCTGATGCAGAAAATTGGCTCCTCTTGGAAAGAATGAGAAGCATCTACCAACAGCCGAATCTCGGAAGTGGAAACCGGCCGCGAAAGTGAAGCCGAAAGGATACCATTCATCCTCCGTCTAGCAGGGCAGCTGCATGAAATACTTGTCTTTATTGGTGAGGCACGTGAGAATATGTTCTATGTCGCGCACCTGCCCTTCGACAACTGAAGCTTTTTGGCAGCGTTCGAATGGACAGTACAAAGGTTGTCCTTCTCGATGCAGTCGATTGCGTAAACATGGATCTCGAATGGCTAAGAACCTGATCAAATGAGCGGAGATTTCAATCACGGAAGCGTTTGCTAGCGCTTCCATGAGAAAGACTTGGTAGCTTTCTACCAAGCCGGTCTGAGTGTGGCTTGGCAGATCAACATGCGGCCTAGTCTCAACAACATCGACATCGAGCAGGTTTCAACTTGACATGCTTTTATTCAGCTACCATCTACATCCGGCCGCGCATGGAGTTCTCTCTAGGATCCTGAATGCTACTTGCGACATGCTCGAGGACTCGCCGCTTCGTACTGAAATCTCGTCCAAGGTCGTGGCTAGCTTCATCTATGCCCACGGGATGTGCTAAACAAGATACACCTCCCAACATGTCGCATCTCTGCGCAATGGACCAAGCTGGATATGGTGCGCCGAACTTGGCCGATCGCACAGATCTCGCATCTGAGATACCCTTCTCCATCATCGTCCAGCAGAGTTTGCTATTTCGCCTCTCAAGTCTCAAGCCGCTCTCATCTCAAAATTCGAGATAGAACAAAGTAATGGAAATTGCAATGATGCTTGGCCCGCATCAGGTTGGTCGTGATCAACGATTGGAAGGCCTCGGCGCGAACACTTCTCGTCACCTCTCCAATCGTGGTCGCCTTTGTGATCGTTCGAAGCAATTTTCCAACATGTTATCGAACAAAATCATCAGATGGAACGTGCATCACACGATCCGGGCGTGTCGCAAGTGTCTCTTTACTGCATCGTGAGCTCGCTCGCCGGCCTCTTTGGCAGGTTTACCTTTGATTAAGTCTTGACCAGTGCTGGACCCGAAGATGTCTCAACACATGTAAGTTCTCGATGCATCGCCGCCCGAATCTTCGTCGATGAGCTGCCGCTGTCGTGACCATCCTGATCAAATGTTTCCCAATTGATGTAGATCGAGTCGCGGTCTAGCGCAACTGCAGCCACGAGATAGTGTATGATTTTGATCCGTATATGCTCGTGTCTGCAACGTCGGAAAGAGGTCTTAAGTTCAGAGTACCGGGGCGTTGAGGAGACAGTCGTACGTGAAACTGTAGCAGGTGCAGCATTCGAGGCGGTGACGACTGCAGAGGCAGAGATTTGCAGAGGAGACGGCGATGCCTTTATCTCTGACGCTGTTTCTTATCTGTAGCCTTGGCAGCATCGACCAGCATCGCCTCTGTCTTCGGTGCATTTGCGTGCCGCGGTCATGACATGCTTTGTGCATCAATTCGCCTTCCCTCTCCCACGAGAGGCCATTGCTCTGACGTCACTGCCGTGATATGAAACGCACGAGAACCGCTTCCTGCTCAGGTCGTCTAGAGTTCTTCCTGCTTCCGGCGCATCGTTGTTGTTATTGTCCAGCTTCCCGCGCAAGCCTAATGAGACCAGGTAAACCACGATCTGCATTCCTTGGAATGGACCGATGCTCTCGCCTGGCTACTCGACCACTCGACATGGCGAGCCTACTACTGCGCCGAGAAAGACGCACCGAGAAGGTCGCACCGAGAAGGACGCACCGAGAAAGGCGCATCGAGAAAGATGTACCGAGAAAGATATACCGAGAAAGACACACCGGCAGAAGCGGCTAACAAGTTTCCTTGCAACTGCGGATGTTTACGCTACTCTACTTCGAAGGTTGACGGAATTTACGGCGGCATAGAAAGATGTATTACGTGACTATACATCATTCAATTCCATTCAGCTATGTCACGGGGTGACTGTAGGAGCGTGCATTCACTCGCATTCACTCGCACGGGCATGTGACAGCCGGAACGGGCCGGCCGGCTTAGCGCATGCACTTGGCATACTTAGGGTCTCTCTCCCTCACCAAAGTAAGACCTCACGTCACACTACGTCGACACTCACACTCACAGGGCACTGCCACATTAGTGCCGCGCACTATCGCACATCCAACGACCTTGTATCCGCCGCGCCTCGCGCACCTCGAAGAATCCGCCACCCGACACTTGCGTCTGCACAGATCATCCGCCAAAGTCGTAGAAAGAGTAGACGTCGAGGCATTGCGCTACTCCGTCTTCCTCGAACACGAAAACGCGACTCAAGTGAGGAGCGCGCTCATACGGCAAGTACACCGTGTCGTGTTCTTTCATCCTCTACAATTAGCTCGGCATGGCGCGCCTACGTGGGGATCCATCGCTACGTCGTCGGAGGCTGACACGCGATTCACTGCTGTTTACGGTCTCCGATGATGAGACACTCGTCGGAGTTCGAGGCGACTTCTCCACAGACGATGAGTTTGCAGCGCAGCAAGACTCGATCCTCGAGAAGTTGCCAAAGAATAACGAAGCTTACCCGAAGCTTCCCCCGCCTGTATTCAACCTGGCAGGCCTCCTCAACAATGATCACCTTCGCCAGGACGCTGCCACTAAGAAGTGGCACATCGCAGTCGAGACTGAAGAGACTGAAGACACCATCCCGTTCGATGAGCTGCAGTCGCTGAGCTCCATGGAGTTCTCGTCTCTTATCGCCCAGATGCCTAATACGATGCATACGCTTCTTCGCCGAATCGAACTGGATTACCGTAACACGGTTAATGACTACACAATACTCATCCAAGCGAACGACCTGAATAGGCAGAAGTATGAGGAAGCGAGTCGAAAGTTGGAGCTGGCTCTGGACAACCAGGACTCCGCTGCCCGGACAATCCAGGACGTCGAAGACCTGCAGCAGAAGATTGCAGACCTCGAGACCCAACTCGCAGCTGAAAAAGAACAGCGTGGCCGGACGTCGTCGCGCACTAGCAACCACGACCGTCGCTCCCCAGTCTCACGATCGCTCTCTCGCCGCCGTTCGGGCGAGCGTCCATCCCTAAGAGGTTCGTCCATGGAGGATGAGGACGATAACTGGTCACTTGATGACTGGTCAACCGACACCGGCTTCTCGAATTCGCGCTCTCCATCTGATGTCTCGCGTTCTCTCCGCGACACATCTGCTCGTGGCGCCGCCAGTGTTACCGTCCCCACATCTTTCTCAACATTCGAGCTTGATGCACAGCCCAGAAAGATGTCTCGACCCCCACGCCGAGACATCAACGCCCTTACGCAAGATTCCGTCAGCCTCCACCCAGCTCGCTGGCTTGATTTGCAGGACACCCAGCCCCTTACTTTGCACCATCTGGACTCATGGATTGCTACTATCTCTACTACTCTGGAGTCGCATACTTCGATAAAGCGTTCCAACATCCAGGATTTTACAATATGGATGAAGATGACCACACCAACAGCCAGAGACCTTCACATCATCGTCATCGAAGATAAAGCACTAGATGGAATTCCAGTTGTCTTCGTCGACTACTCTTCGAGCCCAGCGAAGGTCAAGGTATACGCTGAGGACGCCGACTTTGCGATCTTCGAAAGCGCTGCGCGGTATCACTTGGGCACCGTGACTCAGAGACCATTTCCGACCATGGAATTTGGCAGCACAGTGACAGAAGATCGGCTCTCAGAAAGCATCCTGTCCGCGTGCGTCGTCGCGGGCACTATCAGCACGCAAAAGCCTGGTTCAGGTACAAAGCTTGAACGTGTGGTCCCCACACTTTGGAAGAGAGCGATTCTGATAGTGCACGAATTCAGGGTGGGCAACCCTGAATCACAGAGAGACGCGGTCACTCGCTGCCGGGTTGACGAACTACCTAGTCCTCACTGGGTGATTGATCCGGCTACCGTGAGGCTCCCGGAAACCTCGACAACATACGTCGAGTTACTGAAGCACATTACCCAAAGTTCGATCCTGAGCGCGGTTCGAAAACGCAAGAATCTCAGAGATGAATGGAAACTGGTCGCTGCCAATTCGCAATACATTGCGAAAGTCGCTTCAGAGGTTCTGATGGGCCACACTGTTTCCCTTGCAGCGCCTGACCACCCTGGTGAGCTTCAGAAGCTGCAGCACGAGCTGAGAACGGTAGAGGATATCATTGCGAAACATAGCTCGGTCGCGAATGTCGTTTACCCAATGGAGGCTCAGGCCGCTAAGATCCGAGTCAAGATTGACAACATTGAGAAGCGCAGTAAGGCCACGGGTCTGCACGGCTGGACTCAAGTTCATGAGCTTATGACGCTGTTGAATGGACAAATCAACAGTCTTACATACGGGTGGAGCCAGTCTGACGCCAACCTGGAGAACGAAATCTCTAGATGGTGTGACGAACTCAGGCAAGAGCTGCGCAATGAGGTGGGCTCAAGTGATACGACACTTGTTGGTTAAGGTTCGCAGTTCAAGCTTGCTCGCAAGACCTTCGCTGACCACTTCACAGTATGCTTGACAGCCAAGCCTGGTTGCGTGCCCGAGAAGAGACCTCCAGACATGCGCTTCCTACTGGTGTCCGATGGCTTACAAGCGTTCTCGAAGCGTACGGTATCAGGCCGGCGATTGTTGGCAAGGGTGGCGATTTGCGAGATGCAGTTGGATGCAGCAAAGTACGACGAACACTGCCCTACTAGCAAGCCCTATGCCGCTGGGCATGGCAACAACACCGTCTAACCCGAGCCAAGAGGGCACGTCTACAGTCCAAATCGTCGTGATGAACCCAACGAGGATCTATCAGCGGCACCGAGTTCTTCAGCAGATATGTGCAGCCGCCAGGGTGATACATCTCCACCGACATACTATCTCCAATCCGTGACAAAGCTAAGGCCTAGGGATTTTGTCAGCAAGCTGACGACCGACCCACCATCTGCTCCGGTATCATTGGTCCTGCCCTTAAGACAGTCAGAAGTTAAATACCCATCACGTTTGTCGACGCTAGCAGGATGCCACTCATGCGCCACGAGAGTCCAAGAAAGGCTGATATCAAGGGATTTCAGAGTCAACTTGGAGCTGTGGAAATTGAAGTGTGAGATTCAACCTTGCCGAGGAAGGCGGCCACATGAGAGAGCAGTGCGAGGCTGTCCTGTTGCAGTCGATGGCCTCGCAGATCAAATCCAAGGGCATTTCCCACTCTCGGCTGTTGAATTCCAAATGGAAGTACCCCGGATTCTGGCTGGGCTCTGGCTGTCAAGTATCTCCCAGACTTGTCGGTCCAGCACCACTCTCGCCTAAATCAGTGTCTTTCGGTCGCGATCGAACGTTCTTCCGCTATGGCCACGTCCGGGCCACCATCATTCGATGCGCACACTGAGTATGGCCGGCGTCAATTTCGTCGACCCGTTAGAACCAAGATTCAAAAGCAACAAGCTGAGGCTCCAAATCCGGCCACTCGCCCGAGGCCGCGTTTTTAACAGCACCACCAACTCACCCATGGCTTGAGCCAGCGGTCTGGTTGGCAACTACCAGTCCACTTTTGTCAGGAGCAGCCTCGTCAGTTATCGTCAGTCCGCTGTAGCCAGGAATAGCGCTCTCGCCAGCCATCACCGTCTGCGGAGCCTGAGAACACCAAGCGAAAAGCAGATAAAGTTTACGAGCCGCCAGAAAGAAGCGTCGGCAGCGACACCAGACGTCCTCATATCCCTTATCTGCTCCATCCCGGACAGATAGAGCTGCTGAAAGGTCTTCTTCGTCTCGCGAATTTCGTGCAAGTAGAAATGCGTAGAGGGAATGGAGATGGAAGCCGCGTTGCTGCTGGGGTAAATGGAGCTGGACTGCTGCGAAGTAGTCTGCCTTCTGGTTGACTTTGCACTGTTGCCTCATGTCTGCCTTTGAGATCGTGGCTCATGTAGTTCGAGAGCAGGAAGGAAAGCGGCTACTTTAACTTTTGCTGAGACCACAGCTGATCAGTGTCCGAGCTTCGGCGGTTGAACTGTTCGTCTCTGTAGTGCGTGTTTTGATACTAGTCTGCAGCAGTTTTTATCGCTGCATATGATCGTGTAGCCGATGATACATCCTCAGTTGATGCGATACCCTAAATAAGCTCTCGTTATGCATGAACTTGTTGTGAATCTTGTCTGTCATTGTGACTGACGACCGTGGTTCTGTGGAGGGTAGAGAAGAAGAAAGGTCGAGGGAAGACAGGCTCCGCATCTTGTTTGATTCATTTGTACTACCCGACGTCTGTAGATACGACTCCCTCAACCCACATCTAGTAAGATCGAGCAGTAACTGACATTTGGAATTGGCGGAGCACCGCCTGCTTGGTGGGTTCAACGAAGTTTGAACCGTGTAAGGTGTTGCAGTACGGCATGATGGGACTATCGGAAACGGAAAGCATGGGCAGAAAACCCTAGTCTTTCATTCTGGTTGAGGGCAGCGGGTTGTCTTCTACCGATTGCGTTCATGTGGCAGTAGAGGGGAGGGAGAGAGGGAGGGAAGCAGACATGGAATGCGTCGCAGAGCTGTAGGGAAGACTTGGTGGCGATTGTCGGGCTCGTATAGTTGACCTTGGAAGGATAAGCCGGCAGATCTCAATGTCTGCAAGTGCGCTCCAATATCGAGAGAGCGCCGTAGAGTAAGCTCACTTGAATGCTTTCAATTGGGCTGACTTTGATTGGCGCTAGCTGATTTCCGCTCTTCCGCGCCCTTCCGTACACTTCTACTCCTCACGCGTTCCAAGATTCTACTTTGTTTCAACCATAACCATGATCGCTCGGCAACGTTATTGGAATCCGATCTAGTGTAGTCATCGTTCGATCCAAATTGTGTAGCATGCATCGAGTGAGAAGCCTCATTGAGAGATGGCCTGAGGTCTTGCGCACACGTATCTAATTCAGCGTAACGCCTGTTGCCAGGATGAGAAGGGGGTGACATTTTTCGAGATGCTTGGATAGGGCAAGTGAGAAAGACGTGGTGGGCTCCAGCGTGGAGAAATCACGATTTGGTGAGGATCATCTCCAAGAAATACCTTGGGCCGAGGCCACAGCGGCATACCGGCTTGCAAGGCAAGCTTGTTGTCTTGACTTCATTGTTGACAACATCCAAGCTGCAGAGGAAGCAGAGCGTCCAGAATGTCCCGCTGGGCGCCATGATACTCCCTGGCGGCCAGATGGATAATGATGGTTGGCCTGCCTAACATGCCGAACAACGCCATCAGCAACACGGGTAACATAAACGTGAACTTCCAAAGCAGCGCAATGGACATGCAGTCGAACCACGTCAGCGCTGGTGATCTCGTGTTTCTGGCACAGCCACAGCGTCCGATTCGAGCTTCGCTTCGCCTGGCAATCTCCATAATCAGTAGGGCACGTTGGATCCTTCACGATCATGCGAGCGTTTGAGTGCGAGTGTGATCTTTGATCTAGCATGCCAGATTCTCGGGGACATCCGTTGGCGCTCATGACGCCGTAGCCAACGAGAACAGGACCAACGGACTTGTCTCCATACACCCTGGCATCAAGGACTGCATGTTGTCCTTATTTCCGGGGAGACCCGGTAGCGCCGATCAGATCTGAGCCAAGGGGATTGAGTTGAACGGACCCATCTCCAGCACCCAGCGTCTGAGTGGATTTTGGTCCACGGATGCTAGTGAAACCCTCGCAGATGGGTGGGTACTCACATCAGAGTGGTTACTGCGGATCATGGCCATAGTCTGCAAAACAATGCAGTCTCAAAGCTCTCTGCGATGAGAGCATACATCTCGACGATTACGCTGCGCATTCTGAACGCAACCCAGTCCTTGCAGGCGGCTGATGGGGTCTTGCTTCAAGAATGCATCGCGAAGGAGCTGACTCGAATCGCTGAATGGGAAGGTGGTGGGACAAGGAATAGCCAACGAAGGAGAACATCGTTGGACTCAGGAGCCTGTGGTCGTGGTAATGATCGTGGTGATGAAATGATGTCGTCGAATTGAAGATGTTGCAATGGAGTCCGATGCAAAGGAACGAGGAAGGCTCGAAGCTTGACTCGTAAAGGCTGGGAAGTCCTTGTTGCATGACTCGTGCACTCAAGTCCGAGGATCCGTCAATTACCGATCGCCGATCGCCGAATGCCTCGAACTCAGACTCGGGTCACCGCTTCGACTGCTACAACAGAGAATTGTCTCCGGATATAGCTCGCTAGGTAACTGCACGGATTACTATAGCTTTGGACTCTAAATTACCTAGATCCGGAAATCGCTAAAAATATAGCCGGACACCTATTTTAGACTCTATTTTTAGCCTAATTTTGCTTATTTTAATTTTATATAGAAGCTTTTCTTCTAAGCTTTTTATAGATATCTAATTAGTTAGTATTAATTATATATTTAAAGCGTAAGAATTAGTTAAAGATTTAGAACTCCTTATTTTATAACTATAAAAGTTTACTTATAGAAATACTTAAAAGTACCTAAAGCTAATTAAAAGAAAACTTTTTATTAATCTCTTCTATAATTATATATATAAGTAATCTAGATAGCTTATAGTAATTATCTAGGTATTTACTACTATAATCCGGACGATTACCTGCAATAACCGGCTACTCGATTACCGCTAAGAATTACATTACGTAATTACGCCCGGCAACAACACAACACACTACGAACCAAAAATATCGAGCATTCCCGACATACTGCACAGAACTCTGCTGTTATCAACACGCAGGGCTTAGCTTCGTCGTGAATGTACTGCCAACGCCATGGCGCCGAAGTCGCCATATCACCGAATAAGCCTGGCACGTACCAGCCTACCTACTCCAGACCTCGAGACTGTGTCAATGAAGATATTGACTTCTTACACCAGGGGTTCAGCAGCCACACGCGCTTCTCATGACTAATTCAAAGATGGCGCCTGTGAGTGCCTCAAAGGTACCGGTGTCGCCGGCGTTGCTGTCACCGCAGTCACGAGAAGCCTCTATCGCCTCCACCATCAACTTCCAGCATCAATGTGGAGCATATGAGGAAAATCTGCCTTCCAAGCCGCGCCACCGAGCTCCAGCATACTCACTCCGTACCTAGAAACCGTGTCGCACCTTCTCGATGGGAACCTTCGCTCTAGTCGCCATCTTCGGTAGCGCATTCCACGTCAACGTCTTCGACCACTGCCTCTTTCAGCCTCATCTTCACGTCCGCCGCCGACAGCAGCACCGAAGACGGCGTCAGTCACCAAGACCCTCGAGAATCGCAGACACCAGATACTTCGAGCCCGCCCGCGATCCACCTACTCTTCTCGACCACCGCCGATATCTCGACGAAGAGATATGCATCGCCAGAGATGCTGAGAGGAGCCGGCATGAGAAGCTCTACCAACTCATCTCTATCAACGCCGAAAAAGCCTGATGCGGAACATGAAGACTCTGGAGACTTCATGCTTGGGAAAACATCAACAAGAGCCTTCTGCGGCTGCAAGACTATCAACGAGAGCCGATACATTCGCGTGGGTGACATCAGATCAAGTATCGAAGGGAAGAATGGTCAAGTCCCCGAGGTGAAGGCTTTCCAGCGACGCCAACTTGAACCATTCTTCGAGCCTCTGACAGTCTCACACCCACGACTGACTTATGAGAATCACCCACAAGAGTTATCACAAGCAGTCGAGAAGCAATTGTGCAATAACGACTTCAACCAGAAGTCCAGTTGGTGGCGGTTGAGCTCCCCCTGCGAACGAACAACGAATTCGACCTTTTTAGCAGTTCACGAGCTTCACGTAGCCCTCTGCGCACTCTGTGAGGACAGCAAGGCATCTGCTCCTCGTCCATGCCGGGCAATAGCAACTGCATGTTGTGCGAATGTAAGGTTCATCATCGTCGCCCTCGACCTACGGGCTGGGGGTGGAGATGCCAACTGGACCGTTACTGGTCTGCTATTGAGAACATGACACTACATTCAGGTAAGTATCTGCTTCCGCTGCCCACAAAAGTTGCGACCAGAAGTGTCCAAACAGTCCGTGGAGAGAAAAGTCACGAACAGCATCCGCGCCTCGCCCTCGATCCATCGGCTGAAATCAGCGTCGTCCGTGTTGGAGAACCCTCACTGAAGACCTCACTGCCCGCTTTACTCAACTTTGAAAGACGCACTCGCAACAGCCAGCAACCGTCGTTCAACCACCTGCTCAGACACCTCCGCCTTCCGCAGTTGACGTTCAGCCACAGCTTCAGCTGCAACAACGATCGGCACGGCTGCCTTTCCAACTTGTGGGGCACTTGACTAGCTACCAGAACTGCCACTTTGACTGCTTCCATCACCTCCGGTCCCGGAGGAGCCACCTCGCAAGACACGCAAGAACCAGTGTCTCGGACTCAAGGAATCCACGCGCGGATCGTTCAGCACATCTACGTAATCTTGACGCCTTTTGTTCGACAGTCAACGACGGCTCAGAAGCTGACCTCGAAGGCGTCGCCAGCGATACCGGCCCTCAACTCAAACGTCGCCAAACAAATCTTGCGTGCACATCGCATTTCAGAGCGCACACTACTGATCAACAGCGCCATCCATGGCTGGTTCCAATCGGCCGAGCTTGGAGTGTCATCCGGTCTTTGCGCAAGCTGGCAAGCTTTGAAACTGCGTTAGTTCTCTGCGCAAATACATACTTCGTCCGAAACATGGAGTAAGCAGCGCCGAAACCAGGTGTGCCAACATGGACGACTAAGCCTATCTCGAGCGACTACAACCTCGACAAGCCTTGCTACGGCTAGCCTGAGCGTTCACAAGGACCATTTCTACCCTCACAGGTCACGCGCCTTGTGATGCTGCCACGACTCCACGCGGCTCAAGCGCCCTTCCGCTCCTTTAAAATCGCACCTTCGCGGAAAGATCCTCGGAAGGAATCAGCTGGACATCTTGGGCACGCTATTATTGAAAGTTGACGAGGTTTCTCGACTTCTCGTTGGCTGCCGCTGGAAAGACTGTATTGGAGTGAATCTGCTCTCGAAACTGGCCTTTTGCCCCAGTCTGAGAACTCCAACGCCCTATGTGCCACTACATCTCGCAGACAAAACGACTCTTCAACCGCATCGCCACCACTTCCTTAGCGTAAGCGCAACCTCGAAAATGCCTAACGATAGCACTCCTGCAATCGCCTCCGCAGATGCGAACGCTTACGCCTTCTACAAAGAATATGTCGAGAACGTGCGACTCAGAGCAGAAAACCGAAGGCTTGGGAAGATAATCAAGAAGTTGAAGAGAAAGGTAAGAAAGACAAGGATTAGAACGGAGGGGGATGGGAAGGAGGAGATGCAGGTGCAGGTGTAGGTGCATGAGTTTAAGGCTGGTGCGGACGATGGTAGGGCCGGTGTTTGAGAGGAATGGGATGGATTCTGTATGCGGGATGAAGCATACTGCCTGCGTGACCGTGGTCAAGGCCTCAGCATCGCTGCCAGAGCTCTTTCTTGGCTGCTCGACTGCGCGGCTTCTCAGCTGAAGAGTTCGAAGACTCTGGAGACCATGAGAAAGAACACTCTGGAGAAGAAGACACTCAAGAGGACACTCAAGAAGAACATCCCGAAGAAGACTCTGATGGAGCAGAATGCCACCTACCAAAGTCCGACACTCAAAACTTCCTCGATCTACTGCAGAGGTCTCTCCTCCCGAAGAAGAGTCGGATGACAAGTCTGCTCATTAGCAGGACAGCTCATCGATATCATCAATCCTGTTAACGTGAGCTACATCACATTGCTAATCAGCGCCTCGTCCAAGCCAGGAGATCATCTCGAAGGGAGAGACGCTTCGGTGACAGCCAGCACGAGCGACGGCGAGGGAGATTCTTGGTCGCATGCCGGCAATGACAATCTGCAATACGGTTCCACCTTGCGCAAACCAAGCAAACCCCAGAAACTTCTTCCTACGCGATACTGGTGCTCCCATCGCACAGAAACGAAAATGCAAGACCCTCCACTCCACCACGCGCCGACTTTATGGCGACCTCCAAAATCTCAAAAACTCCGAGACTAAAGCCAGGAACATGACCCAACAAGCCACCGAACACGGCCAGCTGAATTCCTCACGAGCCAAGCACAACAGCAACTTTGAACCTTCGCCCGAGAAATGATCCGAGCCCGAAAGCAAATCCAACGCCTCGCAAACCCAAAAACCACACTGCGCACGCAGGTGAAGAACACTCTCGCTTTGATAAAGCCGAATGTTCCATCAAGAACAGCACAGGTATCATGAAAAACGTAGACGCAAAGGCGAATGTACCAGAGCGGACGTCCAGGATCATGAGGCGAGGGAGAAGTCAGGAAGACAGAACCGCTGCACAATTATTGCCTAGGGTGACAGGGGCAGGAAACGTTGACGCAGATGGGAGAGCGAACCCAATACAGTGCATTTTTCTACGTACTGAGGTCGACGAATACAGCATCTGATCTTGCGACTCAGTCTCGAGCAGAAGCTCGCCCACCGCCTCGTTGGGCCGAGTCGAACGAGCCTGCCGCCGGTTGTCAATAGCAGACGTCGATTGTGCTTGCGTATACACTCTTTACCCGTCTAGGTTGGCCTTGCCAGCATCAAGAGCATAAACATCTCCACCCAGCCTGCCAGTTTTCATCCGCACTCTGCAGTTCTGCACCTGACACTCAACAACACATCTCAAATCATCTTTGGCCAATTGCCAGTCGAAGCAGGAAAACAACGTACCTCGCAGCCGACGACGCCCTTCGTCGAAAGGATCGCGACAGCAATAACAGCTCCAAGAGCGACAGCATACACCATCCTCAACCAAGGATTTTGATCTCACTGCCGTGAGAGCCAATTCCTGGGCCGGCACAGAGACAACGACCGCATCTTTGACTGGTTGACCGCCGCCGCTTTGGAAAGCTTCCCACCAAGAGGGGAGTATCGTTGTCCAAGAGCATGGCAAGCTCGCCACAGCTTTCTGCGGCCCACTACCCCCGACCACACTGTCACCATTGTCCAAATGAACGTACTACTTTCCGCGTCCATTTGGGCTGACCCAGCACCATCGGCGTCCGCAAATTGCTGCCAGCTCCGCTGATGCCGGGCAACCTCATCAATGGCTGACACTTGACAGCGTAGCGAAAGCGCCAGACCGCAGCAACGTCCCCTCGAAAGCTCCGAAGACCTCCGCATTAGGTGCGCCAGACGCCCTTTCCAACGCCACTGTCTCCACCAATCGCAACGCATCGAGGTGACAATCAATGTGACGACCACGCTGCTTCTGCATCTCCCGGGAGACGTCTAGAATCGGCATCTCCAGTGCTCCGAATACCTCCGCATTTGGTGCACCAGCTGCCACAGCCAAGCCGCAGCCATCGGTCCATGCCACTCCGGTAGTTAATGGCAAGCTGCGAGTCGACCACACGCGATCAGTCGTTGTGATGTCCTCCGTAAGACCACGATCTCGACCACCTGCAACGCATAAAAGTGACGACCGACAGCTTCTCCAGCTCCCAGCAGCACCTCATCGGCCTCCACTCGACCCCGGCCCAATGTGAGAGCGGTCGATACGACGGTGTCAACTCTGCCTTGACTCCACAATGCACGGCAGACAAGGCCGCTTTTGTTACACCACGACTTCTCAGGCAACCCAAAGAACTACGCGCCAGTGAACCAGCGGCAAGCGCCAATTCTTTGTTGGTCACGAGCATGCTCTCGGTCAATAGCACGCTGTCAGTTGTCATGACGCCTTCTGCAACACCACATTCTCCCGTAGTCGCACGGCATGTGACACATTCGATGCACAGTTTCAATCTCTTCAGCCCCGAGCAACGTCTGAACGACCTCAATGACCTCAACACGAGCCAGATCGACTGTTGCTCCTCTGGATAGGAATGTGAAACAACGTCCGCCGCTTTTCAACATAAATTTGCAAAGGAGCCCGAAGAACGAGGCCCTACGTTCTCACCGACCAAGGCATCTTATGGCCGTGGGCTGGCCAGTCTCGCAAGAGCTATTTCCTTGAGCCGTGAAACGATTCTTATTGGCTTTGAGACTAGACTTGAGAACCGTCCAGCTACAGGCACCAGAACTAACGCTGAGCCTCACTACCGCTACGAGTTCTGCTGCATTGATAGCAAGAAGCAACATCGAAATCGGGACATGGACAGGCCTTGGGCTAACAGCACCATGACGATCGTGGACCCAGCAGCTCCCGAGAGAGCTCGACAAATAAAGACGATTGACACCACTCTCGCGAGGGCTGGCGACATCAACGCATCGCTCATGTGAACTCGTGCAGGTGCATTTCGATCGGTCCCAACCAAAGTCTTGTTCCGTACCGACAGTGCGAGCCCAGCGAAGCTCTGCCCGCGCCGTACCTCAGCCCAATTCTGTGAACGAGTTCAAGTTCAACCGCGTGGATTCGACGACAGCTCTTTCTGCCTCGTTTGGCTCCAATTATAGACCCAGCCCACTATGAGCTTGCAAGAGAGTGTTTTGCACTGGAATAGGACTCTGAGCCCAGAAACGATCAGGTAGCGACCACGCTATTCAGCAAATGCGAGTTCCGCTTCTTTCCACCAAGCTTACCTGCCAATTCCGCCTCTCGAAATGCCGCTGCACCAGGCTTGGCCTGTCGATGTGATAGTCACTCCTGAGACGCAATGGGTATGGACATGATCTCCAAGGGTGTCGAGCAAGCTCTTCGGTACTATGACTCCTTCTGAGCCAGCCTCGACGGCATCTGGAGCATAAGCATGCCAGCGAGCAAGGCTCGGCTCGCACCTTGCAGCCAACTCTGTGCTCGACGTCTCAGCAACTACCTGTACAAACGCACTGCTCGCAGCATAAACAGCCAAGATCACACCTCGCATAATCGGACTCAATACTGACCCGCGGCCTCGCCACCGAGAGCGCTCAACGAAATGATCTATTTCACGCAATATTGCTCAAATCTGCTGCTCTGCCAATCAATTAAGGCGAACATTTCAACGAATGGTGGGTTTACGAAGCCTTCGAGCTGCTGTCTTGGACCACATCACGTCTCGACTGTCCTTTGCGATACAGATGAGGACTTAATTTGGAACAAGTGCTCTTCTCGCTAGGATCTCTTCCGCCTATGCTTTCCGAAGACCGATTCGGACTATCTCTGGCAGCTTGCAGGAATACTCTTACTTTCGTCTCGATGTACCTGCAGCGCCGAAGCCTCGACTTCTATAGCAGTTGGGCCCTCGTTTTTCCTAACAAGAACCAGTCCCTGACATGATGAGAGCTCGTGCACTGTCGCCCAGAAGACTTCATCAGGAGCTGCTGCAGACGGGTCGATGGCACCAACAACGGGAAAACTACCAGATTGACAGCTGCGAAGTCTGACGTTCCTCGGAAGCCACGCTGTGTAATCGTTCTTGCATCACACACGACACCTCACGCGAATTACGAGACGAAGGCGATATTATAAGTAGCCACGAGACAACAAGGCCTAGCGCAACCACAGGTCCGCTTTGTAGCAGTCCAGCAGCTCCGACAACAACCTTCAGCTTTGCACTATTTTCACGAGCCCTCTGCGCCCTCACAATAGCAGTGATCTTTTCACGAAGCCTGATGATGGTCTTCTTTGCGTACCCAATCAGCCATTTGCACCTTTCGGGCGGTTTGAGACCGCTCTATCGGGACCTCCATCTCCAGCATCGCCGTCGTTCACGATCGACACTGAAACGATCAAGAGTCTTGACAAGAGCCTGGCGGAGACAAAGACGAGTCCTCTATATTCACAATCCAAATTTACGCTCAGAGATTTTGGGATCCTTGATTTGAGCTCACGATCTCATCGTCTCGACGAACAACAGCGATCTCGCCTGCAAAATCCCTTCCACATGCAATCTCGTTGCCAGCAGCAACGTCTTCGGCTCCAGCTCAGCAGCGTTCCGATATGCCCTCTCATGCACCAGTCAACCATGATAATGATGAGAAAGAGCAGTGTATTCGCATGGATACGGAAGTCCATTGTGTACAGTCGGACCACAGGGGCTTTGATCAGAAGCGCCCAAACAAGTAATGGAGACCAAAGCCGCGAGTACACCTTTCACATCCCGGAAGACCTCCAGCACTCAGTCACCAAACAAGGTCCGAATAGATGACCTCGATGTAAGCCTTGCTCGGCTCGAGAAGTCCCAGGCAACGCCAACAACCATGGTTAGAGTACCCACTCATACACTTCCGACTTTCGGAATATCACTTCCAGCATCATACTCGATTGATTCAGCTGCATTTCCGACCTGTGAGGCTCTCGAGAAAGCCTCGGCCGTCGAAGTCACTCAGAAAGCAGCCTCGTTCATATTCTCACCTTCACCCGCTCCACCATCTCAGGAGAAGGTGCATTCAAGCAAGAAGCACGGTCTTACAACCCAAATGTCAACTCGCAGCGCCCGTATGGGCAATCTCATCACCCTAAATTTGGTGCTCCGCGACGACGCAGAAGCCGGTCTCAGAAACTCCGCCGGCGACTGCTACAGCGAGAGCTTCTGCCAAGATTGCTACGACTACAGGCAGGATTACCAAGAATCAAAGCGAAGCTCGATGCAAGCCGCAAACTGCTGTGGACTGGTCGCTTGGAGTCATCCAAGACCCAGATATTCGACTCCTTTGACCATCTTTGCGGACTCTCTGATGCCTCGCATCAAATAACCTATGAACAGGCGCAGACTGCTCTTGGTAATCCTGTTCATGCTAGCTATCGCCAGCTTCAGCAACATCCTTCACCTCACACACCTTCCACGGCTTGGATGAGACGGGACGCAAACCAGCCATTTGGTCTATAATGTATTAGAGACATTGAGCTTCCAGGCCGCACTGTTCCTCGTCGGTTGATATTCGAAGGAGGAAGAACAAGAAAGATCGGTTCGGAAGCAATAAATGTCGTCGAAAGCTGCTATGAGACCTCGGCTGTGTCTTTGCCTTCCGACAACGAGGACCCATCTGAAGACCTGGGACAGGAACAGCCACTCCTTTACTGTCCACCTCTGCGACGCTTGATCACGGCCCCTCCACCTACTGTGACATGGGTCAGTCGGCCACTCAACCGAACAGAGCTGAGCTCAAATCGACCACCCGCTGAAAGCAGCGACGCATTCTTGCCACCAACGGCTACAACTGTCACGCATTGCGTCCATTTCCGCTTCAACTGAAACTTCTTAAGCAACATTATGTCGTTGCGGAAAACCGGCGACGAAACGCCATCGAATCAGCAATTGCTGAAGGCGCGCGTCTTGAAAGACATCGATGAGCTTCAGGGCCAGCCATATTCTGGTACACATCTGCACAAAGACGACAGTGACCTCACGAGAGCCTGCCTTGTCCTTATACTTGAAAGCGAGGAAATCACATTTCTACCTTTTGACTCATTTCACCCCACCCTGTAGACAGTTCCAACTGAGGACCCAAGCAAGGTTGCGAAGCGTGGCTGGAGGAGATGTCGAGAGTATCTCATGGACGAAGAGTAGGAGAGCTCGGACGAATCCACCAGTTCAAAGGTTTGGAGGGGAGCGTGCTTGATATCCAGGATGCTTCCGTTCTCATCCAAAAGACTGGGCTCACGGTGCCCATGCTCGAGGCGTCTAGGCTTTGGCGAGAAGCAAAGTTGCTGATCCCTGCACGGTCTTTGTGACTTCACTGGACGGCTGGGACTACTTCACCATCGCTACGTCCTTCTAAGACAAATACCAGGACGAGGAAGTTCCACTTCGTGGACTTCTTAGAGCATTCATCCTAGTAAAGTGTGTTGCAGTGGGCGGTTTCTAGAGACAAGAAAAGATGCAAGTCGGCTACTGTGGCATGCCTTCAACGACTCAAGGCCCAGGCAAGGTTGCAAAGCGTGGGGTGGTGGGATACATCGTAGTGATGGCGGCTGCAGTGGGCGGCCTCTGGAGACAGGAAAAGATGCAAGTCGGCTACTGCGGCATAGATCAGCCTTTGACATATATCGCAGCTGTCGATATTCCCCTTTGGGCAGACGTTGTTCGGTCGTAACGCGAGTTATGTCCGATCCATGCTGTTTGCTTCGAGGATATGGAGGTTCAGTGCGACAATGGCTTCGTTCTGACACACCACCCACTATTCTTGAATAGGCTCCTCTTTATCGCTCCTCCTTGCGAATCGGACAGCACCAAAATGAGGTTCAACAGCTCTCACATGGGTCGACTTGAGCAGATGTTGTTTGACCGCAACGTAAACCACATCCGAACCACCGATCCCTCCGACTTTCGAATTTGATGGCGCCCAGGCGAGACGAATCAACAATGTCAAAGCAGAGGCTATCGAAGCTCTGCGAGAACAGAATGCAAAGTACCGGTGTGCGGTGTCCACAGCACCTGGCCTGGGAGAAATCGCACTCAAGACCGCCAGAGGCATGCAGTCCATGGAAGCGAAGCTGCATCAATGACCGGCGGCGCTGACTTGATGCTGGAGACAAGGATTGCCAGTATCGTTGGACGGCCTATTGCATCTGAATCTTCCCAAGTCCGAGCAATGTGGCACCGGATATGCTCTTGTTTTCCTACGCGTGCAAGCCGTTGCAGCGCTGCACTTGAGCAGACTCACGATCATATTCTTCGACCCTCTCTACTGACCGCATCAAGCTCGACGACGAAAGCCAGTATACGTATCTCCAGAACTTCAACATCCTCGTCAGTCTTTCTGCAAGCACCAGAATCTACTGTCGACGGTCCACTAAGCCGCATCAAGTTCGACGCCAGAAGCGGGAATGCATATCTCGAGAGCTCCAAGATGCTCAGCAACCCCGTCCGCAAGCACAACATCGATCGCCCAGTCCCAGTTGAGCACTGTGCAGATCAATGGCACTATCATCCTGGACGCTCTAATAAGCTGCACCAAGTTCGACACCAGAAGCGAGTATGCATATCTTACTAGAAGGTACAAGAGGGCGGCTATGAGACAGCGACCAAGGGAGTTTAAGCTATGCAGTCCTCGGATCCCTCCGATCGAGAGTTCACACAAACGTCGCCGTGTAGTAGGGAGTGCCCTACGTACACAACACTTTTGGGATGCGGCAGGGACTTATGGAGCACAGAAGACCTGAAGCGTGACCGTAGGCCAAGCGGTGGGGATGGGTCGAACTAGCAGGCTAGCGGTGAATGCTGCAGCACTGGGATCACAGCTACCGCTGCTGGGGTTGAACAAGCCAGATTCAGGCACTTATTAGCTCCTGCAATAATTTCAAAATCTTCAGTAGCTTTTCCCGCAAGCACCACATCGATGGCTTAATCCCAATCGAGCAGCTTGTCAAGTACAAGATGCAAGCGTCCAGACCCGCATTGAAATAAAACGCACTGGAGATCGCCAGAGGTATGCAACAAGACGACAATATGCTTCTTGATCTTCACATTCATCCCCTCACATCAAGAGCCCAGGACTGGAGTGCCACCCTAGCAGCAATGCCTCCACATGGTGCGTCAAAGTCTCGAGATACTCTCGATATGCTCGTCTCAAGCAGCAAGATTCCATACCCGCTCTGGAGAAGCCGTAATCAGGAATGCCAAAGGCATGCAGTCAGACTTAGACCATGCTTCTTGATCTCCTAATGCCCGCACCCCAAATGGAAAGAATTGGCGTGCAACCCCAGAAGCAATGCCTGCATAGCCATGTCTGATGATACTCTCATATATTCGTCGGAGCCAGCAAGATAAATCGGCCCCAACGACCATCGAACCCAAAATGGCTAAGCAGCTCGGAATGGGTCCAACGACAATCCCAAAATTCGAAAGTGAAGTGGTGAATGACTCTACTTCCCGTTCGCTTCGAAGTGGTCTGGCACCACACTCTTCTCAAATTTGCCTTTGGAGTTCCGATTCTAAGGAGCCAGCCCCGGGCCAGAGCTGATGTATACAAGACAGCCTTTCGGTGTGCTATCTACGTATACGAGACGGCCTGACTGGTTTACTGAGACACTCATGCAAATTTCCTTAAACGGCCATTGGAGCATACCTGAGCCAGACCGGGGGCCACGGCTGGACCAGAGTGTATGAGAACTTTGGACATGGAAGACGACTTCAGCGCATCGACGAAGGCGGCTATTCAGGTTCAGTTCTTGGATCAATATCACTTCTCAGGGTTGGCCCATGGTGAGACGCTCTAGCTCGACAACAGGGCATCTTCTGAACTAATATACCACACTCAAAGCACACTGTTCCTGCATTATGCGAAGTGGTCGTTCTTCATATGGACGCGGAGCTGCAACAAGGATTGGAAAGTATCTTTGCGGACCTTCAAGTCCTGAATGCCGTTCGCAAAGATGTGGCCCCCTTCACGGTTTTCCGGACCTTTCACTTCCTCGATGCCGGCACAAACTCGCTCCCACTCTCTAGGATGCGTGAAGAGCTCTCAGATCTGGATGATGGCGTCAAGATTCCTCGTCAACTTTGTCTTGCGCTGCTGCCGATTAGAACGCACTCGAGGACATAGATAACGACTTACTTTGCTGAAAGTGCGCTACCAAAGACGCGAACGAATGGCTCATGTGGTTCTACTATCAGATTACAAACAATTAAATGAGAAGAAGTAAGCCGCGTCAATAGCTGCCGGCAAGGTCTGGCTTTCTCCTCTTTTCTCGAGGACGAGAAAGCGCTTGAAGATCTGGAGAAAGCCATCTCGACAGCGATTACAGAGACACGCATAGCTGAGCAAAGGAGAAAGGCTATGTACATTCCTTCCCTACATCGCCATGCATGAGGCAGCGATATAGCGTCTGTGGCCTGCACCGGAGACGACGTCTTCATTGCTCTACCAGAAGGCGTGAGTTGACAATTCTCGAAAAACCTATCTGTTGCCATATCGCCGCGTATATAGCAGCGGAACAATAGATGTCTCGACTATCGATGATGTTTCTTATCCTGTACGAAATGGCCTTAGGCGGTTCGAGAGCACAATGTCTGTGACACACACAGCTGAGCAACAGAGGAGAATTTCATGTCTTAGTGCTACATTGCTGCGCGTATGACAGCGATGAGACGTCTGAAGAACAGCTCCAGGATACGACCTGCGGTACTGTCCTTTGGCGTGAGATTCCAAAGAAGAACAGGAAGATAGAGAGCAGGTGTGAGCAGAATTGCCGACTTTTGGTATGAGCGTTCCAGAAAGAGGTGTTAGAAACGCGAGGAATCTCAAATGGAATCAAACCAAAGCCGCCAGAGAAGCCGGCAGAGGGGAATATATATACAGATGGACCGAGAGAACGAGAGATGGGAGCAGTACGAGATTACGTTGTGCTTGTAGTAGCGTTCGCAGCTCTTCTCTTCTCTTGTCCTTTCGTCTATCAACTCCTCCTCTTCTCTTCATTCACTGCCAGTGGATCTTGTAGCGGCATCTCGACTATATACATTCTTCGACATTACTGGTTCTTTTGCGTTGCGTCAGCCTCTCCTCCAGTTGTGGCCATGTACGGACGAGGTCATCGTATTGCTTGTTCCCAATTGTGGAAGTCTTCTTGTTTCCGAATCCAAAGCCACCGCTTAGGCGTTGTTCCTGCTACCGAAATCACATCTCCTTTTCTGCATCCTTCTTGGCGAATCGAGGCACCGGCTCAATACTTCCTAGAACATCGAGGAAACTATGGGATGTGTCTTTGTAACCACCTTCGGTAAACTAGGTTGCCTGAGTCTCCCATTCCGCCAAGATCCGAGGAGAAAAATATTGAGCTTGAGCGGTGCGACACATTGTAATACCCATTCTTTCCAAATCAACCTAGTGTACGATGTTAGATTCGTGATATGGAGCTCTGCACTGCCAACAGAATTGGAATCGACAAGCTTTACCTTCACGGATATTAGCGCCATGGGATCTCATTTCGTGGGTAAAGTGACACTTACAAGTCATATGGTCGCAGCCGCCGTCCTTCGAGACTCGAGCTTTGGCGCAAGACGTGGCCTCTGTAAGCAAGAGTATATCCGGCAGAGAGCAGGCGGAAATTGATATGGGAAGTGTCGGCAGGACAGTGTATCTCCTGCACAGCCTGAGGGAAATGTAGTACCGGTTGCCGCCTTTGAGACTTGCTCTTTGATCAAGCGGGCATGACAGCAGGACTGCATGGAAAGAGAGTGGCCGAAACAGCTCGTGTACGTGGCTGTGAGATCCGATCGATGGCGGATCCTGAGACTCCCTCTTCTGCCGTATGAGCATGACAGTGATATTTTGCACGTTGGTCATGACCCGTGCCTCTGGCCTTCCCGAGACGAATAAGTGTCTCTGATCTCGCTGCGGCAAGGTACTTTCGCTCCATTCCACCTCCACGCTTCTCTGCTGGTATACGTCGTTGGGGAAATGGTGTATAGCAAGCCTTAAGATCTCGTTAAGTGCTGATTTCAGTTGATCGAGACTGGTCTACCCCATTCACATCAGGCTGAGTGATGGTCTCGACTCCAAGTTTCATGGTGTCTGCCTTGTATTCGCCGTATACTGTAGGCTCGAGCTCTTCCCCTTTGGACGCGGTCTCGTCCACGATAGCAGTCGCCGTAAGTTGTGTGCTTGTCGTAGTGCTGCGATCTTTCGTGGAGTGGCTACTGCTTCTAAGAGCAATTCTGAGGGAGTACTGTGCGATTCATCAGAATCTTCATCAAAAAGGCCAGTGACTGAGTCCTTGAAACGATATGTTGGCTCGCTGCTGCGCATGTAAACGCCATGTGTATACGATATGTGGAAAAGAGTGTATAAAGAGATGGGAGCTGATACCAGATGACACTTGGGTGATCATCTGAGATTTGTATCGTCCGTATATCCTTTTCGTGATTGCTACGTCAAAGACTGTCCCTGTAGTGTGCTTCCATTTGCCTGTGGGAAGTATTTGCGAGTTGACATGCGCGTGAACAAAGCCGGGATCCAGCATCTAATGCTTGTTTGGTACGACAGTAGCAGCGGCGGTGGGTGGAGTTGGTGCCCGTACAACGATTGCGCGAGGGCAAGACAGCAACAAGAAGGTACTCCGAAGCAGGCAAGACGTCATGATGGCGGAGTCATCGGTTGTGAGCGAGTGCCAAACGGCGAATACGTTGCTTTCGGGCTTCGCGAGGGCTGTATCAGGCGTCAAGAAAGAGATCGCATTTCGATTCGAAAAACAGAGTGTACTGAACAGTACTGTCGCGGGATAGAAAGCTGGGCATGCTGCCTCAAGTGGTTTGCTCGGCAGCTTTCTTGGTGTCGCCATTTGCTGTAGATACGTCCACGCACACTTCATGTGACTATCGCCGTTAGATCGCTATCTGTGAGATAAGCAACCATAGCTCGAATAGGTCCAGCTGCCGGCCACGATCGTAAATGGTTGGAATTCGACACGAAACCTTCATGGTGGCAATTTGAAGCTGGGCAACTTGACGACAAGACATGATGGAATCCACGGAGATTAGTGAAGACCTGACGGCAAAAGATTGTCCTTGGATGATTTCAACAATTCTTCAGGAACGTCTCTGGTGCGCTGGAGCGGCGAAGGCTGATCTGAAGCCATCTCTGCCGCATTTATTGTTGGTGCAGACGCTTTGGATTCTGCGTGCTTCTTTTCCTTCTCCACCTGAAGATACTCTTGCTTGTTCCAGCTGTGCAGGCTTCTGCATGCGCTCCTGCTTCTTCCCCCTTCCATTCATCCCGCTCCTCCTCGACCATCTGCGTGCTGTTCGGTATGGCCTCGTGCTCCTTTTCCTGCTTGGTCTGTTTCTGGTATGGCAATCGCATGCACCTTTGATGCTGTTGTGCAGCGCTACGCCACTCAAGTTGAGCAGGTGACAGGGCTGCAGGGCTGTCGGAGGCTTAGTCATCACGCGTATTGAAAGAGCGATGCCTGTTTCACTTGCTGGAAGTTCGACATTGCAGAGCCTTCGCTAGGCCGTCTTGCGATTGGGATTCGGAGTCCGGTGTATTATCGTATCTCATTACATGATCTCAGTGAGTGCTGGTCTTCCAGAATACTGCCAGTGTTGTACCGCATGAGTTTTGCAACGCGTTGTGTTGTTGGAGCTCGGAACAAGTACCAGCCTGCAGATTATTCGGTGACATCCAGGAGATGAGCATTCGCAGCTCTTGACAGACCGTCCTTCGAATTCACTCCACCGCTGTTTGGTTACGGCACATACATGCTGGGTGAAGATCATTGACAGCAAGCGAAGACACCCGAACATTTGCAATTTCGATGCAGCAGGCAATACGCCTCGGAGTTGGCCACACGGTCTAGCAACTTATTCGGTGGAGCAACACTATCGACCGCAGCAGAAAGGTTGGTGATACCGGCGTCACTGCCAGTACGTATACGAGAGATTGCATTCATCGGGAGAACAATCATCTTTGAACTGACGGAACGGCTTTCATACCTCACTCATACCAGATAGGAGCTCAGAAATGAACTCCATTTTGCGGCATTAGGCTCTCATTGAGCCACATGCTGCTTTTCAGAACTGAGACCACACCAAGGAAGACGACGGATGACAGTAGCTCAAGACGTGTCGGAATCGATACGGGAACCCTTTTCAGCATCCGCTGCTCATTTGCATATAATGGGAACAGCAGCAGAATATCTACTAGACTGGAACTAGTAGCTTACCGGAAAACAAGTTCTTGCTGCAATACTGATAGAAGAAGACAGGCACCAGGAGATAAGATACGGCAACGTGGCATGAGACGGACTACTTCTGCAAGGTAGCTCTGCAAACCAAAATGCTATACCTCTCCGAGCACAAGCACTATTCCCTACTGCGCCAAGTTATGGCGGAGAAGAATGTTGCGCATAACTCGTGTCCTGCGCAAAGGCTTGTTCCCAGTCCTCTACTCCACACTACAACGCCGATGGAGCCATCACTCTGTATCGAACACTTCACTCGATCCCTCCTCGAAGCTACTGTCTTCTTCCATGCCTTCTATCTGCTCCTGAGCGGACTTACACCATGCTTGAAAGTCTCTGAGCAAGTTCGATTGAACGCTCTTGCACGAGATGAGAAACCTTATAGTCTCGCCCTGGAGCCGATCCATGCTTGACGTGGTATCCAACCATGCCTCTTGAGTCAGATGAGCCGCTCTTCTCTGCTCAAGCTCGCGGCGTAGCTGTTCACGGTGATGCCAACTTTCAACATTCGCTTGCATTTCATCCAGTCTCGACTGAGCGGCTTTGAAGTCGTAATCTTGCACTTCAGTAGAGCTGTGCTGCAGAATTTGAGAGCCGACATGAGCGATCCAGGCTGCATTAGTTGTAACTTTCTCCCAATCACTGATCAGATCGCGGCAGCGCTTAGCTGTATGCAACAGGCTGCGGGAGAAGACGTCATCCAGTAAGCCAGTAAGTGTTGTTGAGATTGTGTCTTGCTGAGCATCATCGCTCGGAACCAGCAACTGGTCAGCACTTGGCGGAGCGGAAAAGCGGCATCGATCCAGAACACGCTGGCGCTGTGCTGCATCGGTCGCATGCAATAGCCGAATGGTGCGCTCCCATAAAGGAAGTACGATGAAATGGACCGTTTGCAGCTGCCATGGCAGACTAAATGCAGCCGCTAGAGCACACACTTTGATGAGGTTGTTTGACATGTTGTCATACGCGGCTCCTCCACTTGTTATGTGTAGCGGCAGTAAGTTGTCCTTGATACTGCCAGCGTGTATCTTCAAAGCAGTCCGCAAACGCTCTGTCGACTGCTTCTCAAGGTTGCCGTAGACTACAGCTTTTCGCGTCGAGTAGTGGAGGCGCACAATTGCGACTTGATTGGGACCACTGTAATGGTCCACTATCACAGCGATGTACTTCTCTCCACCAGCCGGACGATGGCCACGCAAATGTTCCTCGACCTCTGTAAGGGTATTCCGCACCATGGCAATGCTTGGTTGGGCAGCTTCGGACAGGCTCGAGAGCCAGGTGTCGAGGTGGTCCGTAGAGATTCGCTCAGCGGCGTGGTTCGTCACGAGACGACGTAGTGGTTCCAGAGGCTCGGGGGCGTCCATACGGCGGCGTTTCGGATGAGAAGCCATGGGACTTTTGCAGCAAGGGAGGAAGTCTTGTGTTCTGTGTCTTCCAGGGACTGCAACTTTTGCAGAACGGCTGAAGAGTTGAATACCTGAAGTATGGGATAATTGGGCGACCCGCGATGAAGATGAAGGCAAGGCGAAGTCGCGGAGGGAAGAAGTCTCATGTAGTGAGACATATGTTCTTGCCCTCGATGCTTGCTGCCACACACATACGTGACTTCTTTCTCCATCTTCCCGCGCGGGCTTCGGGGACCAAACTAGCTGAGAAGGAGCGGCTCACTCCAGAGAAGCCAAAGTAGGCACAGTAGTTCTTGAGCACCAGATCGAGGCGGACGTGGACACACAGGCTGGGTCATCCCATCACGTTGTACATGACCATCGAATGGGATGATCAGATGCTGAATAGATTTCATTAGCGGAAAGCCGGGTTCCGTAGCAACGTGTATTCACAGTATATGGAATGTTCTTGAAAACTTTTGGCGAGCTTGTTATCCTTTGCCAAGCGCCACTTTGCACCTCGCTATGCGGCGCGGTACGCTTTCAGAAATGCCGGTGTGTTTGACAGCTACTAAATCTCATATGATGTTCGCCACAAAGAACTCATGCTGTCCGAGGGAGAGATGGTCAGCTTCGAAGCATACCCACATTGCAGGAAACTTCGCGTGCTTCACAATCCAGACAGGAGATGAATAGCAGAGTTGAGGGCCACTTGCGATAGTAACACATCCAGCCACTCCTAAGGAGAGCGATCTGTGCGGCCGTTGTTGCCGAGGAACTGCGGTGCACATGTCGCGCCCAAGCGTAGCAAGGCAAGCTCAAAGGATCGAAGAAAGGGAAGGCGTCTCTATGCTGACCAGACCAGGCGAGTGAGCCAGAAGCTCTCCTACGAAGTCACGGAGATCAGCGCTCGAGAGTGAGTGTGACTTGTGCTGAAGGAGAGTTTGCAGAAGGTGATCTTGTGGGTGACAGGAGCCGTGATCGAAGGCAGGAACGATCCCGATCCTGAAGGCTTGTCACCAGTCCAACTTCCACCGTGCAGCTGCTGGTTTACGCATCACATTGCCATTTCTTCCATTAGAGCGAATATTCGTTCACGACACTATCACTGCCTCAATGCAAGATGTTGGTCTCGATTAGCCAGCTGAGACATTGGCTGACCAGGCTGTCCTGCCACGTCACCATCCTCAAGACATGCCATAATTCCAAGCAACGACCCTTCGCCGCAGGGTCTCCATCGGCACTCAATCGAGCCGACTTCTACAACATACTAGAACCACATGTATCAACCGCAATGCTGCACGATCAGGGTATCGTGTCCAGGGTCGTCAAAGTCCACCAACTCCATATCAGCAGATGGCATAGATTCCTCTCCGCTCGCAGCCTCCAGCACCTACACAGCTATGGGTCTTCCCAGACTGGTGGTTATCAGGACCACGACAAGTCAACAATGGCGGCACAGAAGCACGAGGATTGGGCAGTGCCATTTGTCAATCTCGAGAATGTTCGGACGGCTGTTAAGAAGTTGAGGATTGCATTGCAAAGTCTTGAAGTAAGCTGAGGATGTATCTTGAGCGCCAACCAGCGATCGCAATTCAGCACAGAAGAAGCAAAAGAATCTCGAAACAGGGAGTCTGGATTCATCTGCTTCCCCCAACACTGAACTGTCGGCATCGGAATGCGCGGCTGGACAATCTGGACCAATCGAGGATGATGACAACAGGAGCAAATGGGCAGATACACTCGATTTGCCCAACCTCTGCCTATTTTGGGACCTTTACGAGCACCCTCGCGGTCAATTACGCATGCTGTTAGCGTCGCAAGACCGTACGGAGAACGTGAGTCGGCGTCTTGTGGACGAACATCAGCTTGGCCTCGCGATAGGAAACCAATCGGTTGAACAAATCCCCGAGAACGGTGATGATCTGACATGAATACTTGACACATACGGTCATTGGTATGTCAGAGCCTTTAAAGACCGCCTGTAGCCTAGCGATATCTTGCAGCGTGAGTGCGATTCGCGCGCAGATGAGATAGACGACAATTCCTCGAGAGTGCTCACTAAGTAATGAACCGTTTACAACAATGGCGCTTTGGATGTGCCGTAAGATGATCTCCCTACTGGTGGTCATCGGCGCCTTCTCAATCGTATGGAGTCTGAGCCCAAGCGTCTTGGCCGCAATCTGAGCAACCACAAATGGCAGCATAGCCTGAAGGCGCCATCAAGATCCCACAAGATGGTTTTCTCAGCAAATCAGCACGATTCTTGCGGCGCCTCTCTGCCACTACTTGAGTCTTCAATGAGTCTGAGCTTCCACATTACCTCATCATGACGGCCAGACTTCCAGACCATTCCACAGACTGCACACCCACGTTGCTACTGGAGATTGTACCATCAGAACGGTCGTCATCGAAGCAGAGCTTACTGCGAGCAAATACGCAGGCTTTTGCAAACGATGATTTCCCAATCAAGCGAAGCTATACCAGGGATGACATTGATAGTGGCGAATGCGAGGATGAGGATGACTACCGATGGTCAGAATAACTCAGTCCAAGCTGCACCCAGTACGGTCTTTAGTACGCCGTAGACGCCATAAGCAGAGCAAATGTTGACAGAAGCTCGCGAATGCAATGTCAAGTCCAAGAACGTAGGTGACAGAAAGCTCTCGAGCCGGGCTCTGGGAGAGCGCAAAAGGCGGCACATAAGGCTGGTGAGAGAACTGGGCAGAAGAACGGGCGGTGGACGCGGGTAAGCCAATACTGGTAGCCTGGAGGCCAAGGACAAGGACGGCGTTCCAATGCAAGCGCAGTCGAGTGCCTAGAAGTCGAGGCTTTGATCAATGGCTCTGAAAGCATGCAGCCATCAAGCAAGAATCTTGGTGTATATGCATGCCACCGTTTGGAACTGCGAGAGGTTTCCCAATGCTTGGCGTCGAAATCACATGACCTTTGCTCCCGCGGACGTGGTGGGCAGTTGTTTGCAGCTCTGTAGACTGAACAAGCCGAATTTCGAGTCGAGAGGCGTGGCCTGGATAGATACCTCATCATCAGAAATACAGTGGAGGAGGAGTTGTATGTATGATGTGTACTTTGTACGTCAGGTTGTCGTGGTGATGGCGGAGCTCGGTCCGTGAAGCTTTGTTATGATTACGTACTCAGCCCGGCATCTCCGCGCTCCGCACTCCACACTCGGAAACGCGCAACAGCGACACCAACACCAACACCAGCGTTCTTACCACCATGTCCACTACCGCTTAACGCCATCACCATCGCCGCTCAATTGGCAATCGCAGGCCATGTGGAACATACCTGCCTGGCTCGATGACGTTGAAAACACGCAACCTGTGGAAGCGCAAGGCACGAAGCGAAAACGCGACGGCGAGAACGCGTCAGCAGAGAAGCGCCCGCGACTTGCGCCCATGGACGCCAACACCAATACCGGGCGAAGAAGTCCGCGAAAGAGTGCGCGAAAACAAAACGCGCCGCCGATATCGATATCCGATGACGATGACGCCGGCGCTCGCGCTCCACCTCCCTCGACTCCCCGCGCACGACCAAAGCCATCCTCGGCCAGCGCAGCATTGGGTGGGCAAGAGGCGGATGTGGAAGCGGACCCGATACTGGGCGCAGAGGAGCAAACACCGCGGAACCGCCCTGCAGAGAGATTCCAAACAATGCACTTCCGTGCGCCGCGCCAGCCAGACTCGGTGTCACAGTCGAGTCGAAGCTCCGCGTACACTTCCCGGTCTAAGAGTCCGGTCAAGGATGCCGTGGACCTGCAGATGGCCGATGCGCCTATCATCCAGCTCGCGCGTCGGGATACGCCGCTTCCGAAATGCGTGCTCCCACTGATTAGAAGGCTGGAGGACATTGGAGAAGGCATTGGAGTTGTGCCGGCCATAGCGAAGGTGAGTCATTACTGTAATGGGCAAGGCAGTCATGTGTACTATGGCTTACACATTCGTTCGTTTGGCAGGAAGCGACAGAACGTGATGTCGGTAGATTTCGCCCTACTTGGGAGGCGGAATTTTCTCATCCAAGCGATGAGCGGGATATGGCGGACCTAACAGACATCTTGATAGATGCGCGGAGCCTGGAAGTGTGCAATCAGGCCGAGGCTGCATGGAATTCAGAAGCGCATTCGCCCATCTTGAGAGTGGCTCTCAGAAGCTCGCGTAGTCGAGTTACCCACTTGAACGTGTACGTGTGTTCCCAGTTCGCCGCCCGCACACGCCCATGCTGACCGTCACGCAGAACCCAAGCTCGCCCCATCCCCGAATTCCTCCCCACTCGAGGGCCGAGATTCGCCGAAGCACGTCTGGTAGACTACGCTATTGCTATCACACCGACCCCAGACGAAGAGAGAACCATTACCCAGCTCCTCCGCAAAGAGCCGGATTATCGGTCCACCATCAGCCAAAGTCGAGCCACAGCCCTCCGAACTCGACCTGTCGCAATCTCTATCGAGACCAAGGCAGATTCGGGCAGCACCAGCCAAGCAAAGAATCAACTCGGTGTATGGGCATACGCACACTTCCAGCGTATGCAGACACTCCTCGGTCTGGGAGAACATGTCCCATCAGGCGAGGAAAGCATCATGGCCGTCCATCCCATCATCTATGTACAGCAGCACGACTGGATCTTGGCGCTCATGGTTGCCCGACAAGGCGGGACCCAGTTTGCCGAGATTGATCTTAAGCTGCGCATTGGTGGGACGGGTTCGTTGTTGGAGTTGTGGAAGTTGAGGGCGTCATTGAGGTGTTTGGGGCGATGGGCCGAGGATCACTATTGGCCTGCGATGTACGGAAAGATCATAGCGGCGTGTGCTGGGTAGCCGGGAGTAACCTGTGATGATGATGATGATGATGAGCAATATGAATGACGACACCGCGGTATGCGAGTATGACCGCCAACTCGACTCCCAATCTTCCACCAATTGCGGCAATTTCATAACGCTGACAAAGCCAATGCACCCATGCGAAGACCCCCGAGCCACGCTGTATGTTTTGGTCCACCTACTGCGCACTTGGCTATCCTGGTGGCTCTGCATGCACTGCGAATGCATGCTGCAGCTCTCACCACCACGAGTCTTGGCTTCTGGCCGCATGCCTGCCTGCCTCTTCCCCCGTCTGCACAACAGTCACCAACCCAAGAGGAACGACCTTCTTGGCCCGAGACCGGCTTTGTCTCTTTTTCGGAACGCAGAACACACCTAGCCGATCTGACTGTGCATGGAGCGAGAGGAGTAGGAGCACCTTTTCAAAGGAAGGAATTAAGTGACATGTGGAAAGAGAGATTGAGAGAAATAGGCGGCAGCGAGTGATGTATCCGGGTTGAGATGAGAGAGCTAATAGGAAGGACATGCACAAGAAGAAACACCACTCACTAGCGGCCCAGGACGGAAATCTGGGATTCTCTGAACACGTTTACGACACCACTATACCTACTGGCCATCCCGAAGAAGAAGAAGAAGAAGAAGCATTGGGCAACACGTACCGACCACATGCCGTTGCTCGGTCCACTCGCATGCGTCGCAGCTTCGCCCTTGTCTGGATCTGCTTGCAGCATGTGAGGTTGAGGCCGGGAACCTACACAGCATTCGTCGCTGCACGCGCATGTCCGTGGCATGTCTGATTCAATCGTCGAAGGTTCTCGAATAATACATGGCAAATCCATGGTGTTGTGTTGCGGGATGTTGATCATCCAGATGGGATGGGAAAGATGACAGGAGACTCGAAGGATACTGCGCACTTACTCAATACTGTATTGATCCGGGACGAACATCCGTACCACGCTCAACATCATTACGCTACTCGATTCCAAGAAGAACAAGCACCGTGTAATACGCATGATATATTCTGCTTGCTGCTGTCGCTCGATCCCCTTCGCACGCTTCGCAACTCGCCAGGCATCGGGCGCGTTGGAGCCGCAATGGAAGACGCACAGCATCCATCGCACCCCGCGCACGAAATGACTCTCTACTTCTGATTCAAATAAGCCAGCCTGTCGAAATCCTTTGGTACTGGCGACGAGCGAGGACAATGGCGAAGAATGGAAGCTGCGGCCAAGTGAAGTGAACAAAGGTTTAATCCGGTACATTACGCTTTGGTTTCCTCGGGGTTTGTACCTGGTGATCGGCTCAAGAATAGAAGAAATCTTCCCTTATTCTCGTTCTTGCTCTTGTTCGCACTGGCGCCATATCTCAGCGCTCCAAAACGACGTGTGTGTTACCAAAGCTCCAGGTTCTTGGAGTATCTCAAACATCTCCACAGCACAACCTTGGCTATTACTACATGGCATTCGCAAAGGATTTCTGGCGCCATTCGAAAGACTCTTGCTTTCAGCTAGTGATCGATGACTGCCGGAGAACGCAAAGGGTCGAGGGTCCAGTTAGTTTCAACTAGATGGAATCAGACTGATTGACTGGGAAGTATCTAGGAAGTAGACGAAGCAAGGTATGCTTATGGATGAATGGAACTGAGCGTCTATTTGAGGGCATATTTCGTCTCCCTGATCGCCCCGCTCTCGCTGCTTCTCGAACGCGGAGGTCGGCTTGAGTCTTGCTTGCGCTCTCCTCGAACGAACTCGAACTCGAACTCCGCCGCACGATACGACTTATGATCGGCCAAGTCTTTCTACACCTTTCGATTTCAGGGCTTCGAGAAGATGAAGATACGTTCTTATGCCCTCGTCGTCCTCGCATTTACTTACGCCCAAGTAAGAGTTAAATCGAGACCTAGATCTCCTGTGCGCCTAGTCTCCACGTCAATAATGGATCATCGATCGAGAAAGACAATTTGTATAGAAAGTCACACGCCGAGAAGCCAGCCGGATATTGTGACGCTGGCTGATGTTATCGCCCCGATAGGACAGGACAAGTTTCCCAGCCGTCGTAGGAGAGTATAGGTACCAGATGAGTAATCGCTCTTCAGAAAAGCTGCATTTTTTGTGCAGAGGCGTTGGCTCGCTGGTTCGGTTCGGTCGGTCGAGCAGTTGATGTTGTTTAGCTCTCAATTCCTACCACTCTTTTGGATAATATCACCTTTCTTCTTCTGCTACCTGGCTGGCTCCATCTCTACTCCTTAGTATCTGGTTCCGATGCCGAAATCAAAGTGGACCGGGAGCAAGAGCACGCATGCTTGATTGTCTAGAAGGTTCGTTAACGAGAAGTTGCTAGCCCTTGGACTTTTGAAAATGATCTTCTATATTGCTGCTGTTCTCTATTCGCCGATGCAGGCAATAGGTAACGTTGAACTCTCCTTGGACGACTTCCGGCTTCTGAATTGTGTTTTTTTTTGGGGGACAAGATAGACTAGGGATTAAGACAAGATCAAACCTGCGATTCGTGAAGGAGAAAGAGAAAGCGTTGTGGGCAAACTTGACACGGGATGGAATGTAAGCAGACACCGCATGCGACAAGAGCTAAACCTGTTGCTGCTCGTAGCGAGAGAGCCGACGACATGACTTAATCTTGACGAAGAGCATGTGGGCTCGTGGACGATTTCTAGTAGTCTCGCAATGCCTATTTCTCAATGTCATCTTTCGGCTGTTGGCTGTCTTTCCTTGGTGTAGACTAGTTGCATTGAGAAAGACATGAATGAAAACACGGATATTGGCACGACGAAGAGATCGCCGCGGACATTTGTGCTCCTGCGCCTAGGGTGATTGCGCAGGATTGATGATAGTCTTGGTGCCAGCGACTTGTTGAGTATTAACGTTTTGCCCTCCCTTGCTTGGCCGTGCGGAGAGGAGATTGGTGGTGGAATTAGCGCCCCGGAGGAATCAATATGAGCAGATTTAAATTCTTTTTGCTGTGTGTAGGACTGCAGTCTTGGGGATCTTTGTCGTGCAGCGGAACCACGGTGGCGTCGTGCGTGGTAGGAGAACGAAATTGTTTACCGACATTTTCCATATGCTCGAGCAGACTCGATAGATGGAGAAGGTTGACAGAAGCGATCAATATCGGCTATCAATCCAGTAAGTACATGTGGCGGCGGCCATTGCCAATTATGACATCGCCGTATACGCCTACCTGCACAAAGATGGCAAACCTTCGTTCCTCCGGCATTTCCAATGCTAAGCCATTCTCGTAGAGCTCCATGCGTTCCAGTGTCCTAAAGAAAGGTCTTTCGAGAAGACGGACGATGTCTACGATTTGGGAGACGGACGGGAACGGGGCAAATTTGCCATTCATTCGCAAGAGCAGACGTGACATTTCACGACCAGAGCAAAGCTGTAGTCAATCGAATAGCTTCTAAGGGAATGTAGTAGTTGGACAAAGGTATGGCGGCGTCTGGAGTCAGCCGTCTGGTCTTTCTTCGATACAAAGGCGCAAATCGTCAATTGCTTCGTACAGAGCAGCAACAATGGCGCAAGTTGGAAAAGATCACAACCGAGACGGGCGAGCGAGTAATGGAGGGATTCAGAAGCCATCCACTTTCTCGATGTCCAGCTCAATCGTTGTAATCTCAACGATAAATACATAGGACTCAGTCCGGATGCGCTGCATGCACAGAAAAACACATTAGATCCCAAAGAAGTCGAGATTACAACGATATATTCTCCGGCGCCAGTGGCTCCTCAATCCTCTCCACTTTCACAGGATTGACACCCTCTCCCTCAACTGATGTCCCTATCAAGAGTCAGGAGTTGTGGAAATCTCAAAGTAAGGGCATTCGTCAAGCTCAGGAATCTTTGACAACACAGGCGAAGCTTGACTGACTTCCCTACCATGTGGCTGACTGAGCTGCGCTGAACCTGACCGAGCGAAGCCAAATCTGACTCTGCATCCGTGCCACACAATGGTCAATTGAACCATAAAGTTAGAAGGAAGCAAACTTTGAGATCAGACCGACGAAGCACAGCAGAGGGAAGGTAGACATGACTGCTTCATCGTTCATTCTGTCTGGTACGCATATGCAGAGCGACCTGTCCTAGTTGTGGTCGCAAGCCGAGACTAAAGATATAAAGCCTGCGTTCATTCGCGAAAGGAAAGAGAGGATATCGTGAGCAGACAGCACTATGATTAGACGTAATGGGATCCTGGTATTGATGACCATTTCGCATTTCAAGACGATGACGATGGCGACGAGAATAACACGCCGAGGTGGAGTAAAAGAAAACAAAAATGCCCCGGCAACAAACTTTCTGACTCATTTTAGCTTCCGTTGAGTATTGCCTGCCTTGGTCGGTCAGAAGATAAAGACTGGCTTTATCGCGAAGCCGTAGGAGTTCACATTTACGCCTTGAAGCGACGCTGCTTGTAGCTCTGTGCCTGCCTGCAAATTTGAATGTCCTCAGTAGGACTAATTTGCTACCTCTGCAGCGGTCTTGAAAACTCGGCATTATGGTAACGAAAAGTGTCCCGTCTCCTTTCTCGCTACGTGTGAGATTGTTAAATGCGACACTTGCTGCTTCTCAAAGATTCAGCAGCGTGGCGGCTATCGTCAACAAGGATATGAGGATGATGGCCTAGACTTGAGAGTCTGGGCACTGCTCAGCAACATTTTCGTAGCGAATTGCGTTCTTTTTGATCAGCATTTTCCCCTTCTCTCCTTTCCATTTGGCCGAGATTAGTACCAATCTCCCCATTTCGATGCGTTTGTACTCAGTCCAGATGGCATATATAACCTGAGACCATGTTGTTCCGTTCCCTACTACCTTGGCAACAAACGCCATGGGACCTGTATATGTGACTGATTAGACAAGAATCAATAGGAAATACGGAGTCGGTGACCGTATTTCCTCGAATGCCGTAGTATTGGCAGTATAAGCGAGCAGTTCGTCCAATTCATCTTTTCTCCTTAGTTCAATCGAGCGAGATCTTTCATGCGGTGGTGGCAGCGAAACCAGACTATTGCACCCCACTCCCATCCTTGCGAATTAGGCTAATTGCAAAGCGACACGACTTGGTTGGAATGTGTTGTTGCAACGACCGGAGAGTCTCGAGGAGCAGCAGCGCACAACCTGCTCTTATGCTGTTTGTAAAAGCATAGCTTGTCCCGTCATATCCTGAAGCCTCGACATGGTATGCTGCTACTGTCTTTGATCTTAAGCCGCAAGTAGTCTGTTCCTAGTACCGTGGACCGCAGAAGTCCTGCGAAGGAACAAATGGGCATTTTAGGGACGATTGGCGAAGAAGTACTTCCACATGGCGAAGATAGTTTGTCCCTCGATGATCTTGGTAGTAAAGTTGCTCGCACCCGTCTGCCTTTGCTTAGGACTTTTCATCGGGCGATGGGGGACAATACTCAAATTCCCTGCAAGTCAACCAGACGTAGTTTACAAAGGTTCCAATGATCAACATGAAACTGGGTCGTATCCATCTTGCCGGATTTCTCGTATGCTTTTCGGTCCAAGTGTGTTGCAGCATTTTCTGGGTGTTTTACAACAGGAAATGCAAAGATTTTATGGTGGTCTATCCCGAGCTGTAGTCAAAACCTTGCATTTTAGGCTCTGGCATAGTATGAACAATTAGAAAGACTAGCTTCGGCTTCCTTAACGTCTCCCAGCACCCTGCACGAGGTTGAGGGAGAAGTGGAAGCACAGTGTCTACGTCGTTGTCCTTGTGAGCACTCGGATTGCGGGATGGATTTGAAGTTGAGGCTTCGTGTGAGAGCTCATTCGAACTTAGATGGAATTCGTCGAAGCCGGCAACACCGAATGATCCTTTAGTACATCGATGCCTTCTCTGGCAGATTCTCCTGCATATTGTCCTCGTGCAATTGGAAGCAATGTTTCTGCGCTTCGGCCTCAAGCATAGATCCGGCCGCGAGTACAGTGCGAACCTGGTCTCTGTTTCGGATACCTTCTTACTCTCATCCACCCTTGGCCGATGTTCGTCGAGGCCAGATGCCGCATGGCATCTTTTTACATCTACCAGATCTAGCGTAAAGAATTGGTAAAGGTCGGACAGAGTACTAGATGTCCAACGGAGACTATGCAGGCTAATGGTGGAAGTTGAACGTTCCGTGAGCTGGACGACCATTGGGGATACAGAGCTACGATCTCCTCAATGCCGTGAGTTTCTCATGTCTCCCAGAATCATCTCAACATGCGCTGAGTTTCCTCATACTCGGTTGCGGTCCATGCTACGATAACACCCCAGAAGCTTGCTCCCTTCCTCGCCGCATCTCGTGTGTAGCATAGAGTCCAGCTCGAGGAAATGCAGGTCGCACCTCGAGTGTATTTGCGAGAGAAATGCACAGAGTTGATCGGACAAGGTCCATTACGAAGAGTTGCGAAACACTTCATTCTCTCAATGTATTGTTCATTGCTTGGACCCAGCGCAATGTATCTTTCGTTGCCAGTTTTGCCGAATCATTCGTCGCCAAATCAGCCAAGTCAATCCAACCCAAGAAGGATATGGCCTTCAGTCTATTAACGGGCGCCTAGAAGATAAGAGGCCAAAAGATGCTGTCGCTCCCACGCCATGCCGTGATTGCAGGCCAAGAATCAGAAATCAATCTCATCTATCCCTCATGGCGACCGCACGGGCGCCGACCTCTGAAGTCATCGTGCCAAGTACAAATTGCATTTCCTCGTCGTTCAGAATGTTGATGGATGCATTTCCCTGTCGATTCGCCGTAGAGTCAGATTTCTTCTCATCTTCCACCTTGACCTTATTCAGTTTCTCGCTAGCGCAGTGGTCATCCAAATCGCGAAAGCCTGGCACTAAAGAGCATATGTCGTGAAAATCGTCGACCTCCGGCTTCACGTCTTGTTACACTTTTTTAGGACCATCTGCTCGAGCTCCTCGAAGTCAGATACAAGTGAAATGGCCTTGTCGATCATGTCTTAGGGTTTATTTGTGCTTTCGATCCAGTTGTTCGGTACTCCTAGCCAATTCGTGGTAGCAGGTTTTGCACCATGGTAGATGGTATAGGGGAACGTTCCCGGGGACGTTGTCTTTGACGAGCTGCCATAATGACCGGCGCACATGACCCGCAACCATTACTGCTTCTCCTCCTAGTTCACGCGTGCCCATTGTGGCGTCAGTGCCGCCTTGCGAATCTGATTCGACCCACTGCCAAGTAACAGTGGCCAACGTCACCTGAGAGCAAATGCAATACGAGTTTCTCAAGTCTGTCATGTTGCTCGTGTAGGTTGCTTGCGGCAGCAGCTGGTGCATGCCCGTGGATTGCTGCAAAGGATGCGTTTGAAGGCACTAAATCCGGAATGTCACTTTGCCAGACGATGACTTGAAAGGACAAGGAGCCAGCCAAGAATTTGACCAGATCTTATATCATCCACAAGGACATTTCAGAGGAAATGCTTCCTATTTATTCAAGCCCGAGGATGACAGCGGCAATTGGAACAATGTGATTGCGGAGAGTATTACCAGACTTGCAGCCGATTCTCAATTCGACTCAAGTGAAGTGCCCTGCTGAGGCTCCCGAAAATGGACAGGATTCTCGTGAAAAAAGTTATCGGCAGGTCAAAATGCAGCCGGAACGCTGTGATCGCTCTGAGGTCTGCACCCACATCTCACATGTAAGGTATAGAACGGATCAGAGGAAGCCAACGTCTTGGCAAGAGACTTGAACACTATGCCGAGGCTGTGACAAGTGCGCAGGTTGTTACATCGTTATCGACACAAGGTAGGTTCTCTTGCTTCGGAGCGTGTCCTGCAGTAGGCGAAAAAGTCGACGTTCAAGCTGCTGCGCAGGAATCGGAGCTGGCTTTGATGTGGACATGGTAGCAAACGGATCGTGTGCGAACTATGCTGGCCAGGACGATGGAAAGACTCAGCTAGTCAAAATTGACAAGTCAGCTGCGGCGGGGTGCCAAAAAGGAATCCAATTGAAAACTTCTAGCATCAACGGCCGCACAAGTCGCAGAGCCTACTTGTTGAAGCCCGGTACTTTTCCATCGCAATGATGCGATGATTGGTGTGAAGTAAAGGGTAGTAGGCCCACTACCGGCCAGGTCTGCGTAGCATGATGGCGAAGAGCACCGAACGCTTTCGGCCTCACTCATTCTCAAGCAGAGAACGGCGAGTCGAAGTATGTTCGCAGTACACCGTTCCAAGTTCAGCAGCTCTTGCTCTCTTCATATCCCAGACAGGTTCATCGATGCCTCGCTTTTCCCATTGCATCCAGCTATAGTGATAGTTGTGTTGCTTGAACAGCCTTGTCTGCGGCCAAGGAGAATGGAACAGTAGCTGTGTCAAAAATATGCAAAATTCCCGCCAGGGTGTTCAAGTCGAAAGTCGTCAGAGGTTCTGGTCTTTTGACACCCCAGGAGCCATTGATTATGAATGCCATGAACAACTGTTGGGCAGCGATCGCTCTCGATCCTGACCTGGTGGTAGCGCCAGCCGTCTCCGGTTGAACAATCCGGTCCGAGTTCATGGACGATTGTGGTGGTGTCATAGTGAGATGCGCCTCCAGCAGCATGGTCGTTGAAGATTGCTGCAGCCTCGAAACTTCATCTGGCCGAAGCATGGACGATAGTCTGAGAGCGTCGTGCGCAGTCCTCAGATATACTGGTAGCTTCCTCCGACATCCAAGAGGCGCTGATGATTGTAAGGGGGATCTTCCACGAGACGATGCTCGATGCTACTTGTGAGTCAGTTGTGCACCTCGTGTTGTAGATTGCTGTTCAAGCAAAAACGTGTCTACACCGGTGTTCGTCGGTGCAGGGCAAAATCGGGAGATTCGAGTTGCCGTCGAATGTCATCCGCATTGGACGAGCTGCAGGCGTCTTGTCAGACCGGAGGAGTCAGGAAATTCAAGTAGTCAGCCAAGCTGAGCCTTGGCGAAGCAGTCGGATCAGTGGTGAAGTTGTTCGGTAAGCTCTCGTGGCCTTCGCAAGTGGGCTTTGCGTATCCAGAACTAGCGACAGCCAGTTGACATGTCTCTGATCATGTATATGGGTACGGCGCATGAGTAATGCCTTCGTACATGGCGTCGGCGGGAGTCAGAACGCTGGCGATGCGTTCGAGATAGCATGGGCTGCAGCGGTGGCGGCGGCTGCTGTCTCCTGAAGGCCGCTTCTCCGACGTCCCCTCGGGTATCTGACAATGGAATTGTGACGAGGTGCAGCCGACTGAGCTGGTGATGACATTTGCCGTGTCGCCATCATTGAACTCCGCTATGGCTCCAGTTTTGCCTTTCTTGAAGACGATGTTGCATGCCGCCACAGTCTGGCACCATCTCCATCCATCCTCCGGAGACTGGCGCGGAGTGCGGATGCTACTTGCAGGCAATGTTGCATCATGTTTCTAGGGAGGAAGGCACATCTCTTTCCTTCCTTCACGTCGCTTTGACTTCTGCACTAAGCTGCATACGGACTAGTTTAAGAAGCAAGCGCCAGCCCGCTGGCCTCATTGTCTCCACCACTCTCTTTTTCACGTTACTGTATCAGTCACCAAAAAGACTGATTACGATACACGATCCATTCTGCCTGGCTGACGCAACGCTCTCCCCCTCCTTTCACCCCCGCATAGAACACAGACTGTATTTGCCTGACGACTCTGCACGGAAAGGAAACCTGGACTACCCTGAGCTCAACTTTTGATCTCTCCCTTTTCAGTGCTGTCCTCCATGTGTGATTGCAGTGATGCCAAAGACCTGGCTTAGTAGGAACATCGCATTCGATGAGTTGGGAGTCATGCATCGCTTTGCACCATCTCGGACCGGGAACGCAAGCAAGAAGAACTTTCTTGAACGAGAAGAACATCATCTCCGAGGCAGACAGGGGACGTGCGCTGGTAGCCCAGCTGTGGCCTTGAAAGCAAGGGATGAGTAGTTGGTTGTTGCAACGAGACTCCAGTCTAGTCATCCTACTAGTATAACAGACTTGGAGCCTCTCAGGGCTGTAATCGCACTTCTCGGCCAGCTGCATGACCTTGATGAACCACGATTCAGAGGGAAAGACCTTTGCAGGACTCCTCGCATCAAGGATATACCTGGACCATATACTCTCCTTTTTCAGAGACCATAATGCGATATTGCCTTAGGGCCGGGTTCGCATGCACATAGAGACATTAGCGCATGCCGATGACTGGTCTCTGTTTCGCGACAATCTTTCCGACGCACTCACGAATCAGTGCGTTCGTCGTAGCACAAGCTGCAGATCTAGAATGTGCATATTCGTGGAGACCGACATTGCAGTGGAACAAGATTTTCCAAAAGCCAGAAGCTTACACCATTTGCAACGTCATCTATCCTGAGCGTACTCCCGATCGCAGTTCGGACCACGTCCAAAGTACGAACTCTCGAAGCTCCATCGTTCACGGGACTTAATGCTCCATTACCATCTTCGCTATAAGCTCGACTATGGTAATACCAGACACCTGCAATCCAAGTCCCTCTTACGTCTAGTGGAGGTCTTCTGACTATCATCAATGCAGAGTCTGACGCCCACCTTCGCCCACCGCTGGTTCAATGCCTGCAGGTTGATCGAGAAGGAAGCGGACTATCTTCACTACCTCGTCTGCAGCTGCAATCTCGGGATGGTTGGTTAAGCCAGGAGCATTGGATAAGCACAGCGCATTCCAATATCACTCTGTGCGAAGCCTTCGATACACGGAGCCTACGTTTCTCAAGCCTAATCAATAGCAAGCCAGCAGCGTGGAGGATAGCATTCAAAGAGTAGCATCGCGAGATAGTGTTCCAGCTCAAGCACAAACCTGCACAATCGGTCGAAGTTGCCTACGGCAACGTTACTGCTGTAGTTTGGCAACCGGCTCAAAATCTTATCAATGACTTTCACACCACTTTCGACGATTCGGAGATTATATGGACCACATCACGAGGTAAGTCTGTAGGTTTCAAGATAAGATGAATCACAAATTATAGCAAAAGTTCCATGACCCACGACTGGTACGACTGGTCCGCCGAGATGATGAGGGCCAGGTTCAATCACGTATCCTGATATTATCGGCGTGATACCATATGTACCAGGAACGCAAGCAACAACATATCGTTCCTTCTTGAGAGCAATGCAGGTTCAGGACTTCTACTTCATTCCTCTTAGGTCGTTATTGTTATGTAATGGCTACAATCATAATAAGTCTACTGCGGTACGGTGCATAATAATATATTATCAGCTATATAGGAAGGCCAAGAATTCGTGGCCGATCTATCTATCTCTGCAACAAGACCTCATAGTAAGCCAATCAGTAATTTGTTAGACTTCTGGCTACAGAGCTGACCAGAATTGATGCCTTACCTTGGCGCCAGCCAGTATGAGATTAGGAGACCAGTTATAAAGCCAATGCTAACGATCCGCTCGATCGAGAAACAAGATTGAAACGCGGCGAAAAATTCTTGGTTCGATCCCGAGCCAGTCAGCTGCATCAGATATTCGCTCGCTGTCCTCAGGTGCATAGATCGCCTTGCATGCTTGTATAGTTAATAAATTCCAGTTATGTAGGTCTAGAGAATTAGGTAATCATGCGATATTCGATCAGCAAGTACGAGTTGAAAAGAAGAAAGAACGACAAAATCCTCTTCTTCTCGAAGAGAATACGCTTCTAATAGGCGCTCGTCTCAAATCTGCATTCTGGTTACAAGACTGTGAATTTGCGTCGTCATTTTCACAATGCATAACATACCTGTTTCTTTTAGAACACGGGACACGATTGGGGTTCAATTATTATGATGGACCTGACTATACTCTCCACTCTCAGCATAGACGTTTGAAAATCAACGAGACAAAGCAGTCGCAACTTTGAGCCGAGGTCTATGGATTTTAGAAAGCAGTAGCAACTCAGAACATGACCTGACTATGCTCTCCACGTCCAGCAGAAACCTTTGACTCTCAATCAAAGTAGCTGCGACCTCAAGTTCCCGCTCTGAACGCAGTAGCAATCCTATACTCCCTCTCGGGACTCCAATCCTCAAAAGCAGTCGCAAGCCTATAGTCCCGCTCGGGACTATACTATCGCACTTGCTTTCATCTATCGTCACTGTGGGGACGGGTAGCGTAGTCTTAGAATAGTAGCCGAGTAAATCTAAGCTTAGAATAGTAGTGCCATGTGGTGATGGTTGCCAAATGCCGAACCAGTGAAGATAGATTTGCCACCATACGACTGCGACCAGTATCGAGAGCATTCGCAACATTGAAGCTTCCGTCCAGCCCAGCAGAGACCGCAAGCATCGGGTGTCGTTGTTGATTCTGGAGAACTTGTCTGGAGAGGATACGCACTCAATCGAACGACAGACTTTGAGACCAAGGGAGAAGCTCTGCTACGACTTGGCGCTTGAGCGAGGACACAACAGTACTGATCGAATCTTATAACTCTTTTTCGAGAGTTTCAGGAGCAAAGACCGTTTTTTAGGTCATCCATAGTGGATCTTCTTCAAGACCACTTTAAAAAACTCCCTTTACCTTTTGAAACCGCTCCGAGCCTCACAAGGCCGGAGAGTCTGAATCGAATCTGCGGATAGGAGAGACGAGACCGATTTCCGGTCACCCATAGTGGACCTTCTTCAAGGCCACTTTAAAAAACTCCCTTTCACGCTTCAACCGCCACAAGTCTTCCATAAGGCTTGTTTAAAGGATCTTTGGAAAGCTTTCGAAGGAAGCCGAGAAGAACAGTCCGGCTATCATCTTCATTGACGAAATCGACTCTATCGCCCTGCCTCGCCTCGCCTCGCCTCGCCACCATGTCTTCGTCCTCGTCCTTCCTGGCTGCTCCGCCGTTTGATGCCGCAGTTGAAAAGGTGCGGATCCTCAAAGAAATCGGCCGGAGACAGGGCATGGCATCTCGCGTGAGTTTCTGCGAGACCAAGATCCGGAACTTGAGCGTTGCAGCGACAAGGAACATATACCAGATCGCAGCAATTTTCGGCTGGTTAGAGCACAATGCGCCAGCAGTTGTTGCTCGGCTGCGGCGTGAAGAAGAGCAGCAGTACGAAGCCATGATGCTGTCTAAGGCTACTTCAGCCGTAAAGGAGCAGGAGATGGTGAAGAAGATAGAGGCGATTAATCGCAGATTCGGGAATGCGTTTGATTGGAATTTTGGAGCACATCAGCCTGCCGTGTGGAGTGGTGAGATGCTGGACAAGATGAGAAGGCTTGCGGGAGTTGCGGAGGAGAAGGGAGTAATGGCAGTAGAGGTGAAGAGGAGGTTGAGTGATCAAGTCGTAGCAAGGCTGCGCAATCCTGGACGTCACACGAGACGTGATTCGGTGCTGATGACTACGGACATCCTGGCGGTGACGACGGTGATAACATCCTCCGCTGGTTTGGCGAAAGCCCCAGTGGAGGATGGAGCCGAAGTGGAAGTGGCAGCGGCAAGTCTGGCGTCGGCGGTAGAATCGTCTTCGTTTGTGACCGACGCGATGGACCAAGGCGCTCCTGGCTTGGAGTTGCCAGAATCTTCGGAGCTGGCAAGATCTGGCAATAGTGGACGTTTGTCCTCGGCGACTTTGGGCGGAGAGTTTGAAATCCCCGGGGTAGATGGTGAAGAGGAGGAGGATGCCGAGCAGCTGGCAGCAGCCACGGGTAGCAAGCGCAAGGCAGCACCAGAAGATGGCTTTGCCAAAGGCGCTCAAGGCGCAGGTGAGAAGAGGATGAAGAAGGGAAAAGGCCGCGGCCAGCCAAGCCCTCAGATGGAAGAGCAGGAGATTGAGCAAGGCCGCAGAGCCAATGCCGCTCCGCCGCCACCTCCAGATGGCGGTATGCGCCGAGCCATGTTGTCTTTGCTGGAAGGGCAGTACTTGCGTGACCAAGCCTCTTTGGAGGAGTATACGGCGCGTGACCTGTCGGATAGTGATGCCGAGTTGTTGGAGTTCCAGGAGAGGGCCAGAAAGAGCAAAGCTCTATGGCAAGAGATGATGATGAGAATGGGAGATGGCGGAGAGTATGCTTATTTTGGATAGATGTACTTTGAACAAGTGATAGAATGCAGCTTACGATCTGGTCTCGCCGATGATACGCTCTCTTGGATCAATTGAGTCCTGCACCATCAGAGTTGAACATTTGGAAAGACGAATGACTGACGGGCTGAGCTGTCGCATGCAGATGGTTGTGTCAAGAAAGTTCGTCCCGATAGATAATGGAGTCAGACAAATGTCAGAGGACGATGTTGAGGTGAGGATGCAGACAGCTGGCTGTGAGAGCGTTGTGGCGACAATTCTTGGCATCCATCAGTCAAGACAAGCCTTCCTGCACCTCGTCCGAACGCAGCTGCCATGCCTTCCACCTCCACCTCTACTTCCTTCTAGCTCACTACTTCTTCAGCACAACCAAATGACACTTCACAAAACTTCCCAACATCTTCCACCACGCACCTCTCGCAAGCCAACGCGCCCTCAACTCATCGCCGCACCGCCACCTTCCCTGCCACAAAACACGAACATGATCCACGACAGCCCCACAGTCACAATGTCCGCAGCAGAAGAAGCGACCACCTTCGCCTTCTACGAACTCTTCGCCGAGAACGTACGACTCAAAGCAGAAAACCACAAGCAAAGGAAGCGTATCAAGAAGTTGAAGAGAAAGATTCGAGCCAAGACTGAGAGGATGAAGGAATGGGACGATGATGAGAAGTTGCATTTGCCTAAGGTGCCTAAGGTTGAGCCAGGCAGAGACGGTCTTTGAGAGGAGCTGGGATGGAGTTGGGAATGGATCTTTCGGGAAGGAGAAGGTTCTTGTGCGTACGCGGATGGAGATAAGTCTGGTCAAGGGTGATGCTGATCTCTGGTAATCTGCTAGCTTGGAACGCACAGTGGGTTCTGTTGTTCTGGGAATTCGCGCGATCAGTGAGAATCGACATGGAGATTACGGTGCATACTTGATGTTGCTGAATGCATAACAAAATGGATGGGATACACGAGGTATATATTCACGCTAGCAGCCAGGAGGTTGCATGTGATAAACTGCTCTACTTTACGCGGACATTGAAGAGTTTTGTTGGGAAGCGTTGCATGTTTTGGCTATGGAAAGTTATGGATCAATGAGCTATGCAGTACCATAGAAGAGCATCGTTTGCTTCCATATCAATCGTATGCCGCAGAACGACATGGAGCTTGCCTAGAAGATGATATCTGTCCAGATATGAGCTTGCATGGTAGTATCGCGTGTGCGGACTGTGAGATCTCTCGTACAAGCCAGCAATTTGTATCCTGTCCGGTAAGTAAGGGAGGCATCGACTTGGATCTGCACAACAACAGTGGGACCACTGCGTTGGGTGATTTCTCTTGCGGCGAGGAGTGAGCGACGATAACAAAGCTGTCGTTGGTGCCGCACTCGACATGTCCAAGTCAAAAGGCTTGCTACATCTTTACGCTGTTTCTATCTAGATCGCCATCTTCAAGCCCACCGCAGACTCGGGCACCTACTGTAGAACAGCTCATAGACGTCTCCAACCAATTTAGGAAATGTGCCTCTGATATTGGTAGGTTGGCGATGAAGCTTAAAGAAATCTTGGTAGAGCACGAAATCTAACCAGCTTCTTGGTGATATGCTCGCTTTGTTTGGAGCTCGGCAGCGAGAATGTTCTAGACAATCACGGTCATCCGTCTCAGGGTATAAAATGCACGTTGTGGCTCAGTCCAGCACGTGAATCTTGATGATAGTACTCTCAACCATCTTCTGTGCGTATTGCTTACTCCACGCTATCCATGGGTCTGCACAATTAGAGTTGGATACCTGGTGGCAGTGCAGAGTCTCGCTTCCATCAGCAGTAAGAGATGAATACTTCTGGTTACCATTATTGTCATTTCCAAAAGAAGGCCCGCACACCTTCAGCTTGATTCCGAGGGTGCTTTGACGAGAGTGAAAGGCTTGCAGGATCTGCTACGGAGCTGTTCAATATATCAACGTTGCCAGATGTGTGGAGCCGGGACGTGGGTTATAAGTCGCCATGGCGAATCGAGGCCTTCCCGCTTGGACTTTTCTGAATGCAACGGCAAGAGTGGTTGCGAGGATATGTATCCAGCATGATGTGTGAAGGGTGATGACTTTAGCCATGTATTCGGAATGGACTCATCTTGTCGGTACTGCGAGAATGAACGTCGAGTGTGTTGCAGCGGCAAGCGTGGCCTCGAAAAGGAGCAGTGTCCACTCTGGAACAAGATTCGACACGATGCCAACGGCTTGGGTAGGTTTGGCATGCAGCAGAGCTTCTTTCAACCTCACATTGCCTGATCATGGACCCTTTGATAATCTCGATTCACGCCTCGATCATCACCAGCCATCGGTCAGCAAGTCTACATGAAACATCGCATTGCACGCCGCACACCTCGCCTCGCCGCGCACAGACGGGCATCCCCTCATCCTGTTGCTCTCGATTGGCATCAACATACGCTTCGTAGCTGTGCACGCTTTTCTCCGCGTACAAATCTGCTTTCTCCCTTCGTCTCTGACAAGGGACTGTGCTGGCGACTTGACCTCTTCTGATGGGACTGCTTCAACTTACACCGCTTTCTATGCTCCTTGGTAAGTCATCTAGATCATGGTACTTTGATCTTCGCCCTTGAGACGAGTCGGGAGGGTCTCAATCTGTCGCAGGCAGACTGCTGACGCCATACTGATGGAGCTTCTAGGTTGATCCGATTAAAATGACAATCACGGGAAAAGATTTCACCGTTTACCCTTGCATCGTCTACGCTGCAGATCGGCGACAATGCAGGTTCACGCCGATGACTGATAAATCTCAAGCCTGATCTTTGTTCAAAATCGAGGTGGTTTCCCCAAACCTCCCGCCAGCCCAGGTGATGAACGACGAGACCAGAGAAATCGATACTTGCGGTGCAAGATCAAGCATCTGCTTTATGAACAAGACATCGATGACCGAGAAATAAAACGTCCTCACAATGAAGCATGCCCACCTTGGCGCTCAATGAAGTGGCGTGTGAGCATGGCCCAGGTTTCTTCCCACATGTCGGTTCAGGACAGGTCCAGAGGACTCTACTGGAAGACAATGACTACACCAAAAGTCACAACTCAATGCTTCCGGAGAAGTTCTGCCGTCACCGACGCTCTTCTGTTTCAAGACTGACGTCCATTCAGCGTTCGATACTCACCCGAAAATCTTACGTATCCCCGGGGCCCTAGGAAGAACTGTCAGATCAGACAATAAGACACGACTCACATCCTGCTCGACATCAAAAGTGCAAAGCTTTGATTCCTCTGCCGGAGTCGTTATCTTTCTACTCAATTCAATTCGGATACTCTGCCTGCGATTCTCTTCACAAGAATTCCAATGAGTCTCTCACCGCATTGCACGCTAAACGGCGATGAATATTTAAGACGCATCGACGATGCAATACTATCATTGGCCCTTAGAAGAACAGATTCTTGACTACCTCCACGGATCGTTCCCGAGCTCACGAGAATCCCAAGCCTGCGCAGGGCCCTACGATAGCAGTGGAACTGGCGAAAGCACGCAATACAAGATGTTCGCGGACTCTTTCGCGGAACTCTCGGAACCTGTTCGCCGTTCAGTACATCTAAGACCCGTATTGTCATCCTCGGGTGCCAGTAAGTTTGGGAACTGGCGTGCCGTTGAGTGCTATTACTCAGGCTATCAGAAAATGTTCTACTAAGTCTTCGGTCGATCCTCCTTTTCCAAGACAAGTATCCAGGAAGTGGACAGCTGAACCGAGTCATATCGTTGGGTTCATGCATACCCGACATCTTTTCGGGGACCAGCGAGACAGCCACAGCATGTCGCAAACGTAGGTCGTTTAGATTCCCAACTTACGCAAGTAAACCCTTTGTGCTTACCAGCGAGTAGTCTTGTTATTAAGTTAGATGTACGCAAGTAATCCGTAGCATAGTCTTCAAACCGCGATCGTCATTCTCGCAAAAGCTTTTACTTTGCTTCCCTCGGGACTTTCGTTATTTGTTCTATCGCTCTGCATTCTTTTCTGCTCAAAGCTGTTGAATGTACCTTACCTAGCTAGGCACTAGAGCCTTGCGATAATATAGATTGTAACCGCTCTCCGAATGTTGATGGGTCTGGATACCTCGTGCGTTCCACTCAGGTTACTGTCTTTCACGTTGCATAGGACAGATTTGTTTTTGGCCTATATAGAGTAGCTTGGTCACGTAGATAGCAACTCAATCAATCATGCGATCTTTGATCAATATTAAAGGCCACGACTGAAACATTTTAGTAAAGTGCATTCTTGTAGCAAGTATGCTTCTTGTGCTATTGCTTGTCGGCGAGAATGACAGGCTGCAAAATGTTCCTTAACACGAGCAACGATGCAGATTACACTCCCTATTCACGTCTCCTGGCGGAGAATTGCTCAGTAATTTATCTGTACCTTCGGTACTGCCTTTCTGCAGACTCGTAACAGCACCTGCTGTGCTTCCTGCATATGCTGCTGGTTTATACGCATGATTTCCGAGCCGGCCAATCTTGAAACTAAAGCTTTGTCTGGGGCTGGTTGATTTTGAACGTATTTCGGTACACTTTGCGGATTTGAATGCGCCCAGTTAGAGGCCTTACTGACAATAGGAGGGAGTGGCGCTTGAATGATGAACCATGCCTTCGTGTGTGAAGTGGATGGTGATATCGGCTCTGAGAGAAGCTAGTCTCACGTCTCTTGGCAAAATACGGTTAGTCATCTTGCCACCCATCGAGTCAGCCTCCGTGCTGTCATGCCTCGAAAATTCATAGGTCAAGACAGATGGCTTAGCCTATGTGGTTCACTGTTTCTTTCTGGGACGACGGGTATGTGCTTGTCCAACACGCTTGATAGTAATTGAGAACGATCTAGTTATCTAGGTATGTTGGCAGTTAAACCAGTGGAAACAATGATCGTTTTGCAGTGTAGCCGGGAGGCTAGCAGTTGCAAAGAAGGTTCTTTCGGCTGCTGCTGCTGATTCCGCTATCGAAGATCGACATCTGGGTGTTGCTGAAAGGTACGCTTCTCATTTTCCTCGATTCTATCCTCGACATACCTGATCTGGGCGTGGCACTGTAAATTAGCTTTGTGCGTCTCGCGTCAAGTACTCCTGTGCCTTCTTCGTAGGTTCGAGGTGTCCCTGCTCATGTCGATCGAGTAATCCTACTGAGATGGGAATCAGAAGAATGGAAGAAGACGATGTCGACTTTGCGACGAGCAGTGCTTACGATGACGATGACATTGAGCATGCCCTCTACTGCATGAGAATGGTAAGTGTGGCGCACGACCTGAGGTTGCTTCTGTGGATTCCGTGGCTCCGCCAGAAGAGCCTATGAGCCGTAGAGAGCAGGTGCATTCGTCCATGGTCTTGTCCGCAAATATGTGATGTGGTATTGAACGCCTTTGCTTCTCTGGGAGTTGGTGTGCCACAATCATGTATCTCTTCATCAGATTGAAGATGTCGAGCAGCAAACATACCATATCAACGGTGTGTCCATTCCGTATAAGCTGTTAATTAAGAATGCTGTCCGCGCTCACCAATCCTCAATCACGAATGAATTCTCGGCAGCGTAGAGTGCAGATGAGGATATGGTCGATTTGAATCTTTCTCTTGCTAAGTTCCAGACAGAAGCCGTCGAATAGTCGATGTCAAGCTTGGAACGGACCTCTAATCTTCTGCTCCTCAAAGCATACTCGTGCTGCACGTTTTGCGTATGTGCGCTGTCGCGGAAGGGGCACCGTCTCGAATACGCCTCGCGCAGTGGTGAAAGCTTTGCGATCGGGCAGCAAAAGCAGAACATGATGGTTCTCTGAGTGGGCACTGTTGTGCAAGAATCGAAGACCGGACCAGTCTCCCAGGTGGGAAGCGCCTTCTTGAGGTGTAAAGACACGGAGGTCGGGGACCTATCGCGCACGAGCGTTGAAGACCATGGAAATGCTACGACAAAGTCATGGGCATAAGCGTGAAGCGGTCCATTGGTTGACAACATCGAGAGGTTTCTGGCTGTTTGTGTGACCATTTCCCGAAGATGAGACAAACGGTCATGTACGCAAGACCCAAGCAGTTATGGGGTAGGCTGGTAGGCACCGTCAGCGTCTTCGGTTCCCTTGGTGCGATGTGAAACTCACAAGTAGATCATTGGTATCCTCGGTTCCGCATTGGGCGTTGCGCTGTTCATCTTGCTGTTGTTTGCCACACGCCTCGCGCTTTGCCCTATTCTGCTTGGGCCTGCTCTTCTCAAGGTCAGCTTCATTATCTCAAATGCTGAAACTTCAGCCAAGAAATCGGGCGCTCATATGCGAGACGCGGGCGACAGGTTTCCTGAGCCTCCTGTATTGTTTGCGACAGCAGGAGCTCCCTAACTGCAAATGACTTGCTCGATCACATGTGTAAGCCTCTCGAGCGTATCTTGCCTCTCATATATCGCGACCGCGACGCAGCATGGATCCGAGGTCTTTTCAGTTCTCTGGCACTGCGCGCTCATTGTTCGCGCGGACGTATTTGCTCTGGCCATCGACTGCTTTCCGAGCGGAACGCTTTCTTTGCCCCACGAGGTTTGGATCTAGAGGGTGTCAATCCGGCAGGGAGACAGCTATCATTACCCTTCGGACGCAGAGCCGAAGAATGGTATTCTGGATTGCGCCTGAAACATGACCATAAGAAGCGGGCGGACAATCTGTACGGGTCTCGAAGGACAGCGATACTGACGAAGAATGATATGTGAAGGGCCAAAACCTGAGAGTCAAAAGTTCGGTAAGCAAGCTGAGCTCAGCTTATGCTTCCCGACTATAAATGTCTTGGAGCTCACCGTGTCATGAGAGCATACCTACCGAGATCTTGTCGGCGTACCTTCAGTGTTGTTATGATCATTTTAGAATGTGGTGCTCCAGTGCATCGATGGGAAAACCGAGTAACGAATTGATGACCAGTTGTTCCAAAAGGTATGAGTGTAGCGATGCGTTCTAACAGTGAGTTCTAGTCCTTGACATGAAGACGGCTTGGGTTCAGGTCTGCGCTAAGTCGCACAGCGAGGAACATCCACCCTCGAGCACAGCATCTGAGGCCAGAAGGCAATGACATGGCTCGTTACCCGATTTCTGGCTGCTCTGCTGGTGCCAGAATCACTTCAGGGTGGAGTAAATACTGTCATGGTAAACAACACTGCCGAGAAGAACCAAACGAACAAGTCAGCTATGGTCGGGGTGGTCTTGACGCCTGCGATGGTTAGCAAGAACATGGCAGCTACTCCTGGTGCTGGTCCAGCGACCACAAAGCCCCAAGCTGCTGCTCTCAGGACACTCTTCACCTTGAGATTCCAGAGCAACAACTCGAGGAGGTCAGTCGTGCAGGACTGGACGAAGGATGGTGACCAATCCAGCGACGATGGGAAAGATGGAAGACAAAGTCGCAGAGATTCCTGTGTTGGAGATATAAGACGGTGAGAGATATCATGCTGATACCAAGGAGGTTTGAGAGCGAGAGGTGAAGTAGGCTGTGGCAAATTGTTGCAGACTCGGGATGTATTTGGTAGGAAACGTAAGATTGACTTTGAAAATGGTGAGCAAGTCCGCTCGGCTCCGGTCGGCTCCGCTCCTGCCCTAACGCTCTGCCGATGATGCACTGCCAATATCACCACTTTTCCACTGTTCTCCGCTGCAATGCAAGCAAACCACGTCACAGGCGTTCTCGAAGCCTCCGATGCTGCCTCTACGCCTCCGAGTCCAGGGACGAATGCGAGCTTTCGCCGACCCGTCGAGCTGATGCAGCAATGCTATGATTGCCACGCGACATCGTGCAATTGCCTCTGCGCAACAGACTGCCTCCCTATTCAGCTTTCCATTACTCTTCCACGTCTCTGCAAAGTTTTTCACGAAAAGCGATTGCCTGCTCCCAATCCAGCGCCAGCTGTTGCCTGGACGCTTCCAGCGCCGCTCCCAACATCGCAAATTCCTCGGGCACCTCCTTCATCACCCGCGTTTCCATTCTCCTCCTCACTCTCCTCCTCATTCTCCTTCCCCTCTTGCAAATCTCCTCCCGCACTATCTCAGATGCATACCTTGATTGACCAGTCGCATCATCGGAAGGGTTGTGCCGCTTTCGACTCCGACTGACCTCCCCCATCGAGTTTTCCCTGCGCTAATGATGGGACTTTGATTAGCCCCGAACGCGGCATTTCGTACAAGATCTCAGCCCTTGAATAGGTTTTCGATTTGAGCTGCAGGTTATTGTACGTTGTCGCAGCAGTAACCGTCTCGAGTCCTGTGGGCAGTGGGGATCACTGAAGATTGTCTTCCTTTTCGCAATTCCGAGGCGCTTCTGCTGCACGGTGCGTTTCTTCTGGCATCTTCGAATGTTATGGTGTCGGTCGGAGCTGAAATATGCAGGCAGTTTTGGCGAATGGTGGTGCTGATCTCACTGCAGGTTGTGAGGGGCAGATGCTTCGTTGCTGCTATCAAGCGTGCTTCTCAAACCAGCGGAACCCGAGGCAAGTCGCCGTGAGAGACGTGTCAGTATCGGAAAGACCGCTGGTGGACGAAGGAGGAAAGCACAGATCCAAGCTGCCCGAGTTGAAACATGTACGCGACTTCCTTCTTAATCATGGCGGGAAAGATCGCCCAAAACGAGTCGAGCCAACATAAGAATCACTGCCATATATATTTTTCAGCATGATTCCGACACTTCCATCAGCCTGAAATATACTTTCATTGACCTATCGCTATCGAATACCATCTGGACAGCATTTCAATCTCGGCTGCATGGCCTTAATTGAACTGGATCACCCCTTCCGACACGACGCCAACATGCTGGACTGAGTGTGTATTTCCACATCCCCGCTGGATGCCGACGCGCTATCAATGGAGCAAGGGCCTGTTCAAGCGTCTGGCTGGCATTGTGCGAGTTGCCCGAGGAATACGCGAGGAGGAGGTATGCCTCTCACCCACAGTTCGATGTTGCAAGACATTTGCTCGCTGAGATTGGCTCAGAACCGAGCCCAGTCCCGGCCGCGGTCCAGATCGCAGTATATGCGGCACACGGTGGTCGAACTCGTTGTTGTTGAAGCAGAGAAGAACCCCGGACGCGTGAGGAGTGAGGCTGCACTGGATGTGCGCGGACAAGCAGACATCAATTAGCGCCCAATCGAACAAGTCGGGCCCCAACACGGCATTCACTCAAACGCTCGCACAAGCCTTCCTACAACGATTGCCCCAATCACAACAAAGTCTCCTCGTCCGGTCTTCTGCAATTAGAGGAGATATAAGCAAATTCAGATCGATTCTTCCTCCATCTCCACTATGGTATACAGTGTTGCACTTGGTCTGATACGGACTCGCTTGGAAACGTTCCTGGACCTTTCGAACTTCCACAACGGCGGTACGAGAAAATATAGCACGGGTGTCTCACTGTTGCCGTGTGCACACAAAGTCGCAGTCGTGTTGCAGTCTCATTCGCGCTATGGAGCAAAGCCGTCGCCAACAGACGGTGAGACTGGACATTTCGAAAGCTTTCTTCTGGACTCGGTATTATTTGCTCAGTCTTCATCTGTAATTGAGATCCTGCAGTCAACAAGCCCGAAATTCGCGCCAGCTTTGCTCTCGGCTTCTCTCAGCTTAGAGGAACATGGCTTCAGAGCCTCGAGCAGCTGAGAGACCTTTCTTCGTGCTGTGGAGAAGGAAATGGAAGATGCTACTGCTGATCTGGCTTACGACCCGACAGGTTTGCATCGACTCTTGCGCTTGTGCCGACAACATCTGGGTGCGCGTGCAACACTTGCTCAAGCCCTTGCCGCGCTCTCGGCCTTGCCATTCGCTCGTGAAGGACTTGTCGTCGAGCTACCCGGGAGCAGTTCCCGGATCGTTTCATGCTCAAGATGGTTTCCCTTCAGAGACCTCTTCGGCATCTCCTTGACGAGGAAGGGCAAGCCACGTCCACGCTTTCTGTGTGGAGCGACGCACCACGCGAAAACGGTGCACAGGGCTCCTGGATCTTCTACATGATGGTGCTGTTACTTCCAACAGCGCAAAGTAGGCGTCCGCGAAGTGGGCTGGCGGTATACTGCTCGAGGATCGGCTCCAGCTTCTTAAGCCCTGGTGACATCCAGCCCGCCAACGACCGCATGCCCTTTGAAGACGCTCACCTAACAAGCTGCCGGCTGCGTTTCGGGTATGCTTAGCGTGAGGAAGATCCACTCTCAGTACCCACTGCGTATCGCTGCATATGGCAGGCTCTGGCTTTCTCTCCACTGCGAATCGATCCACTACAATGAACGCAGTTCGTGACATTCCAGGCCTCTTCTAGCGGATCTGGAATGGTGGTTGTGCAGTAACTATCTTCTACCGCGTGGCTTGGGCGGAGATACTATGTGTGTAAGGCTGTCATGAGAGAATGAGTACGATCTCGAAATGGGGCGAGATTCGTCGCTGGTGTGTTCTAGACTCACCAGCAAATGTACTGGAATGCCCAACGTCGGACCCGCCCAAGAACTGGAGCAAGAGGCATGCGAGAAGCCTTGCCAAGGTCATTGCTTTGGGCGTCCTTGTTATTTTCACAGCTTGACATGGTTGTAACGGGCTACTCACGCGAAAGACCTCCGGCATACGGCACGTCTCTACCACTCCATGTGCTGACTTCAGGTGCCTTGATCATATTAATACAAGGTCTGCGAAGACCAGATTGACCTTCCAAGCGGTCTGTGTTCCACGATGAGATTCTCGGGCGATATTTCACCAGCCTCCAAACCCCGGTCCGAACGGTAGAACAGCGAGCTGAACCACAACACTCATAGAGTATACAGCCCTTTGCGCGTTCCTGAGCATCAATGAGGTCTCCTCGAGTCTACAGGATCCGATGAGGTAGAACACAATCAGCCAGGAGTCACTACCGATGACCAGGATCACACAGGGAGCCGCGAAAAAGAAAGACGAAGGCCAACAACCAGGATCCAGCAGCGAACAATATGAATTCCAATTCTATCACGCCATCGTGAGCGATGGTGATATTATGGCAAGCTTGTTACGAATGGGACACCCAAGCTACAGCGTGGGCGTCTTCGAAGTGGAGTTTCGGAGTTGCGATTACCAAGAGAGCGGGCAACTTGGTATAGAGCCATGCTCCGCGCGAACACCATCACCACCACCGAACGCCACTCCGCGCATTACGAATGTGGTGCGAAAGGCTTTCAAAAAGGGTTTCAGTGTGATTGATCGCCAGCTGTCAAGCTAGTCACGAGCAGAGTCTATGTTAAGGTGAGCGCATGTTTCTTTCAAAGCCGGCATGAAGGGTGAATGCGAGCACCGGCCCCAATGGGAGCACACATACAACAACCTTTGCAAAGCGATCTACTCTCACCAGAAGCGACTCCGTGCTAGCAAGTAATGGTGAGCGGAAAGTGTTGGGGCTGAAGAGGATCACAGCCTTTCAAAAATAATTCTGCGTATGCGACTCGCTCGAGAAACACGATGAAAGCAGACGCCTGCAGACAACATTAGTACGTGTCGGTGTCAATTTCGAGGCTTTATAAAACTTCGCTAGTCTTCTGGATTTTAGTTCTGCTACTACACCAGCTGCAAAGTGTAGCACCAGGGATAGACGATGACAAGTTAACAAGCAGGATAACGCCACTATAGCTTCGTCTGCAAGATTCCGGCTCCTAGATCCTGCGTGCAACGTCCTCAAATCCATCTACAGGATATCTTGACTGCGACCTCACTTCCTCCAGCTTCCTAGTTACGACGTCTCTCCTGCGTAGTAGGCATTGATAAAGGCGAGCAGTACAGACTTCACGGAACTCGTAGCAGCATCTATCCCCATTCAGACCTTTGTTGAGTGCGCAAGTTCGTCCGGTGCCTGCACTTGCCGTTACCGTTGCTATCTGTCGACCACCAAAATAGCGACTAGCCACCATGGGTCCTTCGAATACCCGCCTGAATTCCCTGCGTCAGACGCCTCTACTGTTGCTATATACGGTATACCCGAGATCCAAAACGACTGTAAGCTCTTAGTGTTGTGTCAAGGGAGTTGCAAAGTGTGTGGAGGCAATCACGGAAGCTATACACTCGCATCCCGAAAGGGCCTGATGAGGAGGGAGGGCGGAACAGCAATCTACGCCCAGATCACGGTCCTCTTCAGCACATACGATACAGGCAGCAATGAACTCTGAGTTGGCTCGCAAGCATACGCTCGACTACCGTACTTCACTTCGATTGCGGTCAGGCTACGAGCTCCTGGGCCAGCAGCCAACGCGATTCTCTTTCCGGCCGATGCCTACGAGCCAGCTATGCGAGGAATCCTGCTCACCTCTTGTCGAGACGTCCTGGCAACAGCCTGCTGTAGCTCGTCGGGGCCGCTGAGAGTATTCTCTACCATAATTGTCAGCTGCTGAATATCCTCCCCTCCTGCTTCGGAAAATGGGAGGCGTTGTCTTTTTGTCGAAGACTGTCTGGCTCGGTAGAGGAGTGGACGACACCCTTCCATACGACACCCTTCCATCTCGGGATTCTTTCTATCGCTCAGCCTGATGGTGTCTCGTCTCCTATCTGGACGATGGGCGCCTTGCGAACTAATACGGCCGCCCGTGATACTGAGTAACATTCGAAGCAACCTCTATCCCCGATTCTCCATCTTCGAAGACAGCTTTTACCCCCTAAGGAATTTGGTGCGCTGTTGCCTCATCAGATGGTCGACAGACGTGTCACTATATGCGTTCAGGGCATGAGTCTGTGCTGACTGTTGCGTGGCCTTCGGGAAGTCCACTATCCATCTTGGATGCTCTCTGAATGTGGCTGTCTATGGAATCGATAGCGGGAAAGCTGCCCTGAGACAAAGTGGAAGCCGCAGAATCTTTCAAGGATGTCGTGTTCAATGTTTCCCACTGTTGTCAAGTTCTCTACATGGCCCAGACTACCTTCGAATACGCTCCCTGAGGCGATACTCTGATTACAGACTATGCTATTCCCGTTGTATTGTACCAGAATCTCAAGAAAGTCGCCGAATTGGCACGCACTGCCGTGATCGATGCAAGAGTCGGCTGTAAACATAGCGCGATCCTCTCCCTTCCGAGTCGATGACTTCCTGGTCCCGTTCATAGTAGCTGTCTCGCAACCAGACACTGCACTGGAGTATCTTCTTCAACCCGGTAAAGGTTGCTGGCACTGTACTACTGCGACTGGAGTTGTTCCAAGGATGGATCCCAGGCAAATCAACGAACTCGCAAAAGCTCACTCCCAATCGGAACGATAATAATCACTTCCGCTGCGAAAAGGGCTTTGACACTCGAATAAGCGCGTTGAAATGTTTTCCCTTGCTTCCGGCTGTGGCACTGCTCGATCGCGCAGTGGATGCAACCGATGACCAACTCGAAAATATGTGCGTGGACAGGCATGGGTCTATGAAGATCGGCCAGATTGGGACATAAAAGCACTCACGATTGAGACTTGGTCGGTTTGAAAGACATCTTCAATCAGCAAGTCATAAAGGACGACAATGATCTGACGTGATTGCTACTCGACATGTTTTATCCGGTAGATGGATGTCTGACAGTACTACACACTCTCTCAGACCACGCAAAGGCGTACCAAATCGACCAATGTAGACTCTTCATGTCGTAACCGGTTCCGATGAGGAAAGGGTATAAGGTGACGTGTGCCTTTGGACAAGGTTTTCGACCGGCTTGCCGCAGATTTTCGCTCTAAAACTGAGTATATGGAAAGCAGTCAGTTCTACACTCCATCCAAAGAAAAATACTCTCAAGAAAGTCGACACTGGTCTATGAATGTAATTTGTCGAACCCGCAATCGACTCGAGCGCACTAGAAAGCGCACCTTCTCGAACCTCGATTCGAGCCTTCCGCATTCTAGCCGACACGTCTCATCCAGCACACTCTCTCGACCTTCTTCAGACAGTCTGCCAGCAGGGTTCCTAGCTTTTCAGCTCTCCAGCAGGGGTTTCAATTCACACTCACACTCGCGGCTTGACATTCATGAAGCTGATACTCACTCGATAGCCCGGACACGATGGCACCCACGAGAAACGAGCGCCTCAGCAAGCATCTCACTGGAGCAGAAGACAAGATCAAGAGCTTGCAGTAACAACTCCTCGACAAGGACAACTAAATTAGCTACCTCCGACGCCAGCTTGATGGAAACTCAGCTCAATCGCACTCGCAAGATCGGAAGACAACCCGGCCTGGCAGCAAGATTCTGCCTTCTCAATCACTCCCGGCTGCAACAAGAGCCTCTCACCAATCGTTCAAATACTTCATGCCGCTCTCTGAAAAGGACAAGGCACAGTGTTGCCGAGTTGCACATGCTTCCGTCATGTGCGGTCAGGGCACCGATGTCATTACAGCAAATGTCCAGACACCGTTTCGAAGTCATCCGGAGAAGGTTCACAGAAGCCATCCGCAAATACACGCAGACCACGCGCTTCCAAACCTTCAACCACGCAGTCACAAGTCAGTGATCTACTCTTTCAATCGCGCCTTGACGCCCTCGAACAAGATCATTCAGACATTTCTAGACCTCGAGACTCCCGTCTCTCAAACCGTCAGCAACACACAGCAAATGAAAAGTCTGTTCAGGGTACAAACTTACCCGCAAAGCTTGCAGTCGCGCTTGCAGCACCATTTGCACTTCGTCGGCTCTGAATGCCGCGTACTCACAATCCCCAGCCACTCGATAAGCAAGAAGCCTCCACAGAGGAAGAAGATTGATTAGCTTGACGCGCTTTGACGATTCTTTCTGCAAGATGGATACCTCTCTGGCTTTGACGCGACGAGGGATATCATGGACTACATTGACAAGCCGCCATCGCGGCTCCGGCACCTCCAATGGCATGAAGGCATCTGTACAAGTCCGGCGCGTTGCGCCTTCCCGGCCACTCAGCTCCATGAAGACAATCCACTCTTTCACTGGCCCCGCTGAACACGCATCCTAGCCTTGAACGGCTGGCGATATACCCGATTCGACACCTCTTTCCGGTCTTCCATAGCTTCGCCCCAATTCGATCCCCACGTTCAACCGCTGTGTCCATGACATTTCGACAGCTGAGGCGTTCATGACTTCTGAATGCGAAAACTTGCTTATCTCCATTCAATCCTTTAATAATGTCACGCAGGTCCGCACCATATCCCTTCCATCTACGTATCTTCCATCGACAATCCGGACTATGCACTCTCCTCTCTGCCTTCCGCACCAATTCGGAGACCTTATCTTCGCTGAACACTTGAGAGCAGCCATGTGCAGTCATTCGATATCTGAAAAGCCTAAGATTCAGATGACAGAGGTCGTAGAGTTACGAGTTGGGAGTCACAAGCGAAGAGCCTGAGGAGAGTGTAGAAAGTTGCCATATCATTCCAGCGAGATTGGAAAAAGTCTAGGGGGGAGTTGGTATGGCTGAGCTTGCGAGATCATGCTGCGTACGCTCACAATTCTGGAAGCTCGCGCAAAGAACAGTCACAGTCGAGACATGCGCCGACAAAACCAGCGCCGACGACACACGCACCGAAGAAGACCTGCGCTAAGGAAGACTCGCACGCCGAAAAAGAATGCACTGGAAAAAACCTTGCGTCGAAGAAGGCAAGCACCAGAGAGCCTTTACTGGACCACCACGGCCTGCGCCAGACACCGTACGATCCCCTTGTCTAGACATCAGTGCATATACGAGCAGGTCGTGATCGAGGACCAAGCGGAAGAAGCGGAACGAATAGCACAAGAGTAAAGAGATGAAGACCACAAGGACAGCCAAAACCACGAGCGACTAAAGCAACACCTGCAGTGATGGCTGGCAGGTCAGAATCGTAGGACCCTGCCATGTTATACCCATACGCTTAGTTTTGATGGACACACGTGCTCGATCTTCACGATTTAAAGACTGCTCTGGCAGTTTGAAAACCTCTCATAGGTGCATCCTCTTGCCATTCGCGAAATTATCAAGATATCGCAGTGGAGGGTCTGCCCAGCTTTATCTTTTCAAGGACTCGCCATCGCAAGTCAGAAACGTCTTCGACTCCAAACAGCTTCCTCAATCGTCACAAGCAGTGTCACTCCAAATCCATGAAGGATGCGGCACAGCACTACTTCCGCATAATTAGATAAAGCAAGTTTGCTTTGCCACAATCTAGGGCGCTAAAACTTGGCCGGCTTCAAGCAGAGAGATCTCAGCAAGCAGACAGTATTCATCAAATCTCGAAGGTGTATATTGGTCCAACCACGAAGCCGAGAAACAGCAACAAGAACCCTACAGCCCCATCCGTCGTGTCTGAAACAGCGAGCAGCATCGCTCTCGAAGGCCCGGAAGATGTCCGTTAGATGCCTTGCCGACCGCAAACAACAGTAAAGATCTTACGAGCCCATTCCTTTTGTCTGGAATAGCGAGCACCGTTGCTCTTGAAGACTTGGGAGACGTGCAGCAGTTCCTCTCCCGACCGAACGATTTTTGGACCTTTTCAACGTCGCAAAGAAGTAGTAGCAGCGTGGACGACAGGTTTTAATTGATTGCAGAGCGCAGCGCTTCTACACTTCATACGGCAGCTGAAGCATGATCAGCAAACAATCTACCAGTACAAATGAACCAAGCAGTTTGGTGCATGTGGACATCTGTATCAATTCAATCCATGATCAAATGCCTGGCTCGGGAGGCCGCTGGACTTTGGTTCAGTAGACGATTATGTTCTAATCAATCGCTTCAGCGCTCTCTAACCGCGACATCAACGCCGAACTCCCCTTCACCTGAAATCACCATGGGGAGCCTGAAAAGGAGAACAAGCTATTCTCATCCCATTAGCTTTTACTTCAAATGAGCGAGGAACCCTCGGCTCTACCACTGAAGCCATTCCCGTGACCCGCAAGGCAGAGGCCGACAGGAGAATCCCAGCCAACGATAGAAACACCACTGGAACCGCGACGGGAAAGCGGCCACGTTCCTCATCAAGCAATCCTCCTGAGACAGACCTTGACGATATTCGCTGAATGTGCAGGACCCATGAATGCATTCACATTCCTCGCTCGAAGCGTCAGACCAAGAGATGACGTAGATGAATGATCGCTCCGTTTGGGGAAGAGCACAAATCGGCGTCTTTACTAAAGACATGATGACAGGACAGATATGTAAGCTACGTAGGTATTAATATATGTTCTGGTTGGGATCTATACTTAAGCTTCGACGCTATAAGTGCAGAACTAATACAGCTTCCGAGTCGTTTCACGTTCGAAGGGGATGTTGTCCTAGGTGAGAAGTCTCTCAATGTCTGTCATATCGATCTCGAAAGTGGCTCAGGCTGTCCTTCAAGCCGGACGAGTCGAATCGAATCACGCTCAACACCGGAATCCTTTTGATTCAGTCCTAAGCTTCTGATCTGTATCCGGCCCCAACCACTTGCTGGCCGCAGGTGTATCTATCCTCGCTCGTGAAGATCATTAACACTCCGCATATCTAAGTCTTAAAGCATAATCCTACAATGATTCATTCCAGGCATGAACAGGAAATGCAGTAAGGTAAATCCGATAGATACCTTAAAGGTTGGCCTGTGGCCTGGTTTCGATGACTCTGTGCCAGCAGAGTACCATTACTTGCATCGAAAATCAATCTTTCTTGAAGCAAAATTCTGCATTCAATCGGGCCACATCGTCAGGCGAGTGTGGCGATTGGATGGGCTTACAGATCAGGCCTGTCGTTTCTCGAATTGCAAACGAATTGGGAATCACCTATCGCTATTATATACAATGACTGTGAAATTGAAAGAGAGAAACACGTCCGGGATAATGAGAGCAAGAAAAGAGAACGTTTACCTTGTGCTCGATCCGGAGCGGAGAAGCGCCACAGATCTATCTTCAAGAACAGGAAAATGGGCCGCGGCTCGATTTAGCTCAACCCTCTTCCATCTCCTCGCTCCCTGCATGCTTGCCGTTGAGACGAGTACCTTCCTGGAAACCTAGATAAAACTTCCCAGTGGCACATCAGCTCCCAGATTCAGCCATGCAGGAATGGTATGAATCAAAGGTACGACCATCTTACTAGTATTGTACTCGGCTTCAAAATGTCTCGATGGAGCCTGTGAGAATTTAGTTTCTCTGTTTTTCCCATTTCTGATCCCCGGCCTTGGACTGACTCCTCCTCAAGCATAGGAACCATCCGTAGATATAGTCAAGCGGAATGCTTTCTGGCAACCTAAAGGCCAAACATAAATCACTGGTCATGACAATCATTGCTTTTTGCGCTTCATGATGACGAAAGAGTCAGTAGCTAAAGCTCTTCGGACAGAGCCCACGCATTAGAATCAGAAGAAAGGCAATGTGACGACTTGGCAGATTAGATCAAAGCATCGTTGCAACTTTAGGTATCGATCGAGCACGATGTGAGTCGTCTTGATATGCCTGAGTTACCAACACCTCGTACTAGGCCAGAGAATGGCCGGATCATGGGCGCTGAATTATGTACCTTGGTACTGAAATGGAAGAGTATCAGAGCTATGTATTGCAGTTCTCAGATTGACGAGTATCATTTTTTCGGCAGAGTCCTCCAAACGTCTTGTAAAGAGAGAAAGCAGTCTTGGTAGTGCTCATACGCTACTTGATTAAGTAGTACATTGCGAGGACAGTTGATTGCTTGACCACTGATCTTCTTGTCAAGGAAGCCGAGCCCTGACCCCACGTGAAAGATTTAAGTGTCTCGCAGGTTCCTGGCAAGTCCTAAGTTGCCACAGTTCCAAGTCCTGCGCTGTCATCCATTGCGATGGAACTCTTGGGCCGGCGGTGTACTCGTGGGCATTGAAAGACGATGCAGCGCTGGCGTTGATGGAAGGGAATCTGAGCTCGAGGGTCAAGAATGTTCCAATCGCGGGTGAACTCTTCGCATGCGATTCTCATCTAAATCGGCTGACTCGAAAAGCTACATCGATATGGCGTTGGCGAATCACTCTCAACAGCATCAGACCCTTCAAACTCCTAGGTTCAAGTGCGAAGGATCGTGGTAGCGAGATTCAGACGACGCATGAAACAGCATGGAGGGCGCCCGAATTTGAAGCTGTCCTGACCGACAAGGTCAAGTTGCTTGTAGAGATACTTGTCGAGGAGAAAGAGGTCGTAGAGGCCAAAGAAGGTCGCAGAGGCCACTGCTGCATACGGACAAGTACACACTTCCATTTCAGCTACCTTTGACACTGCCCGGCAATGCATACCTCGGTGGAACCGCAGCTTCAGAGCGCCAAAACGTCCCTGAAGCGGGGTGGTCCGCCAAAAAGGAAAAAGGAGAAGGAGAAATTTATGAGTTGGCTTTCTACTGCCGAAGCAGAGAAAGCAGGTATATGAGTGGGTAAAGTTGGACGCAGCTGTATGTCCATCTGTTGTTCACCGAATGGGGAGATATATGGCTGTGCACGCATTTGCGTTTGAAATGGGCTTTCTTGTAAATGGTGTGCAGTGCATTGTCTCCAAGAAGTAGGAGCGCAATTTGAAGTGGTCCGTCAACGAAGCGATGCTATAAAAGCCGTTGTCCAACCCTCGTTCCTTCGCGAAAGAATCGGGATCCCGAGCCGGTCAACAGGTGCCAATGGTGTTGATCGAAGGCGTGTATCACCGTGTTCGTCCAGACACGCCCTTCCATGATTTACTACCGGGCCCCAAACGTAAAAGGAACGGGAAAAATACCTGATATCTTGAATTCCTCAGCCATTCTCCCCAGCCAGCCACGTATAGAGATTATAGCAAATTCTGATTCGTACAAGATGCGCCCTGATAATGGTCAACATAGCAAGCCACATATCGGCATTCACATAGGTATGGTTGGTGGCAGACTCCTGGTCGCTTTCGGTATCGGCGTTGCTCCTAGGATCTCGAACGTTGGTGAAGCGCTTGAATGCATGCCTATAAAGGCTTACCTGTGGAAGGTGCATCTCCTGAAGGACGCAGAAGGTTACTGTTGAGCTTCACAGTAGTCTTTCGATGAGGACAAAAGCCAGAGCCGTCCATCCATTTTCGGATCAAGACCTAGACCCCTTCGAAAAGGGAAGAGATCCTTCTCCGTGTTATGGACAGCCTAGACTCGGATGGAATCTTCCATTGCAGGAAGATCGCGAGACTTCATGTTCGTCAAGATAACCTGACATAGCCCTGCAATGTCTCATAAACGCGAGATCTCAACACGGTTGCTTTGCAGACGTCTTCATTCTAGCATTGAAAGAATGTTCCGGAGGCTATTTGGGACGCAGGAATCCCCGTTCCAGTCGAAAAAGCAAAAGATTCAAGTGATGTAGCCCTGCGGCTTCTGAAATAAGCAAACAGATCGCTAAGGAGTAGTACCGCAATCGGAACCCGTCGTCTCAGTCGATGGCAAAGCCTTTGTCGCCGACCTAACGATGGATTTCCCGAGAGTTCGCTCCAAAGAAGAGGTCTCTCCGCTGCTTGTCCGCAGCGTTGACGGTGAGTGTTCGGACTCAGAGCTTTCCTCGGATCTCTTCCCCTTGTTTTCAGCCCGTCTGTTGTCTTCAGATCCTGCCAAATCGATCGCCGAAGTATTGCTTGCTCTCGCGAGTTCTTGTCGGTGGTATTTTGCATGCATGCTTAGAGACAGCGTGTGTTCTCGATGAGTGTGCATTGAAGCTTTGTCTTGTCGTGGAAGTAAAATGATTCGCGCCGTTTGACTTCGTCGTACAACTTCTCAGCGCTGTTCAGAGATGTAGAAAGTGGTTCGTTCAGCTAGACCTACCGCGACTGCCTTGTCGCGAGTCGGGGGAGTGCTGGTGTGGGAGATGGTATATGGATGTGAACGCACGCAGTCAAGGTTTCTTGTCATGTTGGGCAAGATCACTTGGTGTGTTGGTTAAAGCAACCACGACAGCTTTCATTCGTGACTTAGTCCTGGCCGCGAAAGATAGTACTAGACGCAGTGGCTTTGCCATCGCTCCGAGTGCCTCCATGGCTCGACTTATACCTACCATGTGAAAATCATACTCGTAGGAAAGCTGCTAGGTCGACCTGTTCTTCCTCGTCTCAAGACACGGAGAACTCTAAAGAATTTCAGGTGCTGAGAATGGAGAATACCTGCGAGCTGGGAACTATGATAGTAAGCTGATGGACTAGGAATGTGCCGTGGTGATGGCGCAGTGAGATGAAGCTCTTGCAGACTCTCAACCCGTTCAGCCTTGGCCAGTAGAAACTTCTCCCAGTTTTGGCGCCTGCGATGCCGCAACTTGTCGTGTTCAGCATCGATATGGAACTCAATAGCGGCCGACTTTGGGCAAACCGCCTCGAGGATTTTCATATCTCAAGTAAGATTCTTGATCCGATCGGAAATGGGAGTGTCATCCAGATACAGGAAGTCTTTCTTAGGGAACGATTCCTCGGAGTGTGTGCGGGAACATGCAAGCAGCGCAACTGAGGCCTCTTCGGGATCGTGTCAAGCCTGGAGAATCCAACTATATCAGATGGGCTGTTGAATCGCGGAACATGTCCAAGCTCAGCATCTCGATCGCGCCTTCTGGAGGGTGAGACGAAGTCACTGAGCCATGCCTGCGAGACAGTGCCAGCGTGTAGATATACGTGTGTCGATACAGGATCCCCTAATAATGCTTCGTGTGAGTGGGTGGAGCGCGTCTCCTAATCCGACAGCGGCGCCGGGAGACAGCGGAAGGTTTGGCTGCGGGTTAATGTAGCACGCGATTGACGAGTGATCGAAAAGTGAGTGAATTATGCCTTGTACAGTGCGATGTAGTCTCTGTATCGTGCATTGCCCTTGCCAAAAGATGCAACGACCAGCAAAGCTCTTCGATGTCTGCAGAGGTGAGGCGAAGGTCCAATGTCCTGATATTATGCATCGCTTTGCTGCCAAGTCAACATTCGTGAAAGTGTATTGCGTATCCATTTCGCCATACAATGCCACAACGAGTATACTCCGCGGTCATTACTACTTCCTTCGATTGCACTGACTGCGTGCGGGCCCACAAAAGCGGTGGCCTTTCAGGATGTGAGGCTGCTGTCAGAGGATCAGAGGTCAGCGTCGTTCCTGGTTATATTTGTTCCCATGTACGCACAAAAGGTCGTTTCCTGAAGTGTGCGACACCTGGTATGAAGTTCCGATCCTCTCAAATGCCCACACAATGGGTCGTGCCCGGCAGCATCTCATCCTCTTCTGCCTTGATCTTCCTAAGCTGCTTTTTCAGCTTCTTCTTCAGCTTCTTGAGCCTGTGGTTCTCTGCTTTGAGTCGCACGTTCTCGGCATATTCTTCGTTGAAAGCGTACTCGGTCGCCTCTGCGGACGTGACTGCGGAGCAAGCATTCGAGGTGGTGCTATCGTTGGCCATATCCCAGGTTGCGTTGTTGCGTAACGGAAAAGGCAGCGTTTGAAAAGTGCAACGTGGCGGCGCTGAAGCGATTCTTCGATTGCAAGAGGGTTGGTGGTGGTGGTGGTGGTGGTGGAACATACGTGGGGCCTTGTGAGGTGTCGCGATGAGGTAATGAGTTAGCTCGGGGGTATGGCAGTTGCGTTCGGGGATGGAGGGGAAGGAGGGTATGATACGTGGTTTCCGAAGTCGTCGGCGGCGCGGCATAACGCATCCTGTGATAATTCTGGACACAAACGAGGTTGCTCGCTGGTGGCAATAATGCGATCACTGGCACAAAGAAGGCACGAAAGGTGTGAGGTGCTCGCGAAAGAGACGGGCGTGGAATAGAAAAGGGTATGCTGGCGATATCGAGGCAGTGAACAACCATTTTGACTTTGAGCTTGCGAGGCAGTCATCTGCCCCTGACTTTGTGAGTCTTCTCATCATCCACCACAAACAACGCGATCAGTCTTCGCGCCTCTTACCATCCACCCATATCAACGAGCTGGGCTTCGTTGGGAATGCGCTGTCGACGCGATGGCGCCGGAAAGACGATTTCATTCTCACCTCTCACCTCAAGAAAAGGCTGAGGCAGTACCGACTCAAGCTCACGCCACCGCCACATTCGACCTGCAAACTGAACACGACTCCAACAAGGCGCCACTTCGTCAAAGAACATTCCAAAGCCTTCTACTCCAACGCAGCGCAAACCACCGCAACCAGGAGTGAGCCCTTTCCCGGAACTCGGAAATGGCAGCCCCAACCCAGATCTGATGCCACCGCCGCCCTCAACGCCAAAACTGAATGCAAGTCCGTCCGAGGTCGGGATGGCGCAAGGCTGGGAGTGGTTGGTTCGAGGGACTCCGGCGCCTGTCGCGCAGTCGGAACGGCTCCCGGAGTAAATACAGGAGTCTGTAGTATCAGTGCGCAGGATGGGACAACGACGACGGAGACGCGACCGCATCTTGAACTGCGTGGCGTATCCAGTTACCAGAATTACCGATCAAAGGCTGGAATCCGAGTAACAGCTTCGAGCCCGTATCTGCAGGCGCTGCGAGGGAAGCACGCCGAGGCGGCGGTAATGCAGGTGTACTTGCGAGTACTGCACGCCTTGCCAGCGAGAAAAACTTAGAGCGTGGCGACATCGATCGCTGTCCTCTCCCAAATCAGGCGCTCGGGATACTTACGACCACCAAGTCGTCCAGGTCGCATACAGAGGCCACTCAAAATCTGCAAGCGATGAAGGAGAAGTAGACCGAGACAGGTGATATGGCGAGGGTTCACTTCCAGCTTGGAGAAGTTCACTCGCTCGTCGAGATGAAGACAAGAAAGCGTTTCACTTCGCCAATCTCGCACAACCGCGAATCCCAAACACTGCGACCAACAATTCGAAGATACCATGGCCAGCAATTTACAAGTACTATGGCCGTTGCGCCCGCTGCTCTCTTCACGACACGTTATGTTTTGGTGCCTCCGCATTTCCAGCACTTCAGCAAAGTACGATGGGCCATGCTCGCGCTCCAACTCACATCATCTGTGTATGCATACCAAAGCTCATTAAGTTTTCAAGGCCAACGCCAAGGGTCAGGCCGCGCGAGCAGCATCGCGGCAACTGTCGCAGCCAGCAGGCTCGGGCTCTTGTGAATCGTTGTGTTCTATGCTATCCTCAACAACAGCAGCTAACATTGCATCGAAGGTCGCAGCAGCTCGCTACCCAGCCACCACAAGCACTCACCACAACTTCCACTCCTACTCAGCAAGTCCCACTCCAGTCTCCGATTCCGCAAGGCCAAGTCTTGGCTCCCGCCTAAGCTGTCCAAATTCGACCTGTAAATTTCGACCTGCACGCGGCCGCAACTCATCCCAGTTCCCCCCAGCTGGCACCATACAGCAACATCGGCCACACACGACGTAAACTTTCACCCATCTATCGTGACTGGACTCGCCATTGTGGCACGACCAGGATTTCGCAAACACCACTACCACTGACCAGCCAACGAGACTTTCACGAGAATAGTGGTCTTTCTCGGACAACAATGCGGACGTCGATTGGAAGTTTCAAAGTTCACACACGCGCTCTGTGCGAGAGAGCTGCAAGAGAGCTCACTGCACCAATGCCAATGTCTGGTTGAGAGCTGTGTGATATTGGACGATATACATGGCGCGTTCTCTCTCCTCACGAACGACTACAGGCCTGACTGTTCCGAATTCGATAAGTCCTTGGATGCCGGCGCTGTCTTGACCTGGAGAGCTGAATTTGTTCACAGATCTTGAACTGGAGGAGGCGGCGACGGTGGTGTTTAGAGAGTACAGCCTTCAATCATGCTCGTGTGAAGACGCGGACCAACAACAATTACGTCCTCGTGCCGAGACGTCGACCCCATAACCACGTCTTTTGGATTCCCAAGGTATATTACCACCAAGAAAGCTCTTTCACTGACTCTGATTTCTTTCACACTTCAGGAATCAAGCCGAAAGGATTCCATTTCATCCGCCATTCGGTACGCTTCTCAAATAAGTCGTTCAATAACTGAAGGTGACGCGATACAATTCATAGGACACACCTTCTATGCAGAACTGGCCCAAGTCAGGCAGAGTCTCGCGGGATGAGCTTGGCAGCGCTCTCGATTGTCCAAGTTTTACGTCAGAGACACCAAGGAGGTGATAATTACATGCTGGGCCTTGGCTTCACGAAAACTGTCCTACCAGCCATGTAGGCAGCTAGGTTTTATTTTGGCCTTTATTACGCAATATCAACTGCTTGAACGATCAAAACCCAGAATCTCTCACCTTGCATCGGAAAGCACTTCACAGGACCACCCCTCATCCATTAGACTTCGAGAAAGTGATTGTGTCTCCTGCCTGAAGCTGTGCGATCTGGAAGTCTTCAATGCGATCCCTCGGCTGCGGTCAGTCATTCAAGTTTTACGTCTTCTCTCTATGCCAGCACATCGACGCAAGCTGCACTGCACTGCACTGCTGCGGATTCTTCATTGTACGGATGCCGTCTGCGATTTTGGTAAGCAACAGTATTCTGATTGGGTGTTGCGGCTTCGAAAAAGCGATAATGTCGAGCCGAACATAAACATGATTGGCTGATACTGATACTATAGCCGACATTTTCTGTGCCTCGAGGATTTGTCGTTGATGGTGTGCATGCAACTGATCTTTTTCCCGACACTGCATTCAAATGCGCAATGCAAACCAGCTTATTAGCGAGATTCAGCTCCAGTGATGGAATGTTCCATGAGCTGGATTGAGACTTGTCTTCGAAGATGCTGCGCTGATGAGGGACTGTTTGGACTTATCTCAGTCTCATCATAACAGCTTCGATGCGATTTTGGCCATGTCTGGTAAATCACCTTGGAATTGTGAGCCGTTAAGGAAAGCGGAACACTTCTACTCGCCTCAGGTCTCTATGCCTTCCCTTTCTGTCCGAAATGGCGTGCTGCTCGGTATCTGTACGACAGTACCTCTTATACGGCAGAATCCTTCAGCAGGAACATGAATCTGCCATCCACTTCGACTCTTGACCTTTGATACATGTGGTCTTGCTGGAATACCTGCAGAAGTGGCAGATTCGAAGCTGAGAACGGTGCATCGGGCGACGGGTGGGCGTCTGCGATTGACACGCACGACTTGGGCAGCTACAATCCAGCCTTACTTGGTCTCACGAATGTGCGCGGAGCGAGAGATGTTCGTACGGGACGGCGCTGACGTCTGACGCTCCCTGGCAGCATCGGGAAGATCAACGACCTGGTCATATCCAGATGCAATTGCTTCACCTCCCGTGGTAGTCGAGAAAATCTGACCAGATCGATACAGTCTAAAGCTCGGTATCATGCCAGGATGCGATCGATTAGACGAGAGTATCGATACATTCCAGCACACAGACCTACACGTGCGTATTATCAGCAGTGTCTGAATGAGTACACGCTGTCGAAGGCTGCAGTGGCGCGCAAGCGGTTCGTCCTACAACGATAACCCACGGTTCGATTACTTGCTTGCTTACTGCAGACTGTCATACCGGTCGTCATGAGCCACAGGTCTCAAAATCGAGGCCTGAGGTCTATAATTGCAAGCTGTAGCTGAGATGGAAGAAATTGCGGACGAATGTTCTGCTTGCCTCTCACTTTACCTTTGGAGCTTCAGAGAACTGAAGCAACATGGACAGGTTGGTCGAGTCGTTCTTCCTGCCCACCAATAATAAGACAAGCTGAAAGAAATGGGCGTGCGACCGATGTTGACACCTGAAAGTGTACTGTCTTGATGAGACGTTCTCCAATGACGTGAAAAGATAAGCGAGTCTTGCCACGAAACAAGACGCCAGGCAAGAAAGCTGAACTACATTGAGATGCGGGAGGATTTTTTGGTCGAAAATCATCTGAACGACAAAGCTTCAGAAGAGAGAACTTTGGACGAGAGAACTTTGGACGAGACAGCTCTGAACGTTAGATGTCTGTACGAGAAAGCTCGGAGAGTAGTTCGCGGCTGCTCAACGTAGTTCAATCGAAAGCGACACGGTTGAACAGCATGACTCTCAAGTTTGGAAGCAAGAAAAGATCACACAAGCTCTTTCTCACCTGGACGAGCATACATACCTATCTGGAGCTTCAGACATCCTCTTGCCATGACGGCATGTGGTCAAGCGCACATGTTCGACCCTGATTGACATCGATCAAATTTCAGAGGATAAATGACTAGTCTTGGCCGACATCAGCCAGTCTGGGCAGCGTCTTTGATGTGCGATTTCCTTTACGGCAGGTCTGGACTTACCGAGCAAAAAAGAATGCGCTCGAGCTTGCTGCCGTACGGCTGCATCATCCGAACAGAACGGTTGCCGGAGGAAGATAGAGAGATACAGCTCCACCAAGTCCCTTTGCGGCACGGCGGAAAATTCCTACCGAACGGGCCTCAATTCTGCACCTGCACCTGCACTGCACTTGCACTTGCACCACCCACCTACCCGCCACCTTCCACTCTTCTCTATATACCTGCTAGGAGGTAGTCGCTGACAGAGAACTCCGCGATCCGCGTACAGATCGGTCAACTGGTTCATGTATGTTGATGGGTCTGAAGCCCTCTCTTGTGCTCACTCTGTTCACTGTCTTTCACACTACTTTGACAGTATCTTTCACGCTGCATACACAGCTCCTTATAGACCAGTTTGATCACCTACATAGCAACCATGCGATTAGTTACATGACGAATCCTATCAAAGATCGTAGAGATGAATGGCACCTCCTTCTTAGGCTCGTCGATTCGTGACTTCTAGGTGTAAGTGGGACTTTCTTCTGGACTTTTCGGATCTCGGCAGCTTCAGAGTCTTCGACGTTGAGGTGTGGGAGGGAAGAGAAGTACAGGTGCAGGGTACTGGTCTTGCAAAGTGCAGGTGCGAGAGAGAAAAGTGCATACTCACATGCTCACAACCATCAACAAGTCGATGGAAAGCTTCTTCGACATGGTTTTGGTTCCTTCGTGGCAGCATTGGACGTGCCCGCTGACAAAGACTGCGCTCGAGCTTCTGTCGTCATATGCATGTCGTACAGCTTCGTCCTCTGATCAGATCTCAACGGGGATGTATGCTGCAGCTTACCCACGTCTCTTGGATTCGATCTTGCGACCTTGCGACATTGCATTCGAACTTCTCTCCTACTCGGCACTTCCGATGGTCCCTCACGTATTGTCTCAAACGGCTGCAAAACCTCGGAACCTGGAGAACACCTTCGCATTCATTCAACGACAGGAATATTGCTGCACCGAATTATATTATATCTTCTCACTGAGGCTTAGACTTCCGTGAGTATTGAAAAGGATGCCTCTTCATCTTGCGTTCATTCCTTCTACATAACTTGGAAAAAGAGGATCAGAACCTGGAGATTTCGGAGGCTGTGCATTCGAATTACGTCTCGATCTGTGTGCAGAAGATTTTACTGACTTCTCTCAACTCAGACCGTTGCTGATATGGCGCAAGTCGTCGGCGGATGCGTGTGCACTTTCCACAACCACCTGTATGGACACCGTCTATTATCACGCCACCTGCCACTTACCCCACACATTGCGTCTTTGCTGAAGATTGAAGCTGACATCCGAAGATCCGAGAAGTCGATAAGGAAGTCATGGAAGTCACGAAGAGCCTAAGAAGGAGGAAGTCGCTGACAGGATTCACAACAGCTGGTAGAGAGATCGATCAACTAGTGTCCATCAAGAATCGCATGATATCTACGTGATCAAGCTGGCCTGCATGTGCAGTGTGAAAGACATTGTCGGAGCAGCGTGAAAGACAATAATCTATGTGAACATTCACAAGAGAGCTCCAGACTCATCAATATTAGTTGGCTGGCTGATGTAGTTGACGCATTCCTCCACAGATCGCTGAGCTGGGTGGCATGCAACGCTCGCCAATACTAGCGCAAGGAGTAGGTTAAGTATAATTAGAAAGAAAGAGCAGTGTAGAAGTGCAGGTTCAGATGCAGATCAAGGAAGAAGGCAGGTATCACTTCTGGCAGGCGGAAAGTGCAGGACAACTTGGACTGAATCAGCAAGGGTCTGGATATGGAGGCCGCAAAGCAATTTGTAAGTAGCTTGAGTGATCTTTGTGTTCAACATGCCCGCCATGGTAGAGTGCGTCCGCTTCCGTCAGCCTTTCGAGGAATGCATGCGCCGGGTGTTTGTTCTGCGCTTCGCTATGACGGGTGGCAAAGACCTGACTCTGTGCACTGAACGTAAGTGGAGGTCAAACAATTTGGCCACAACTTAGGGCGCAAAAGAAGCCACTCGATTATTGAGAAACTTGGAACCCGTTTTTACGTGCGTTCCTCTCTGCAACTCAGTGGTTTTCTCTTTCGCAGCTGACGACGTTCTCTCTCGCACCTCGCCTGACATTCTCTTTCGCACCTGATGCTCTATGATATTCTCTTTCCTAACATGATAAAACGTCTGCATTCACTATCTGCAGACATTTGACATGCCTTCTTCTTTGCAATTGTCATTCTCTTTCCTAATATTCTTCTATTGCATTGGGAGCGATGCCATCTTGTCTAGCCTGCTGACTACATAACTTGGAAGCAGCATGATCGAAACCCAAAGAGATCCCAGAGGCTGTGCATTCGAGTCCGATCCCGATATTTTCTGTCTCTGTATGACGAAGATGTCACTACCCCATATGAGATCCATTCAGATCCCTGCTGATACGGCGCAAGTCGTGGACGTGGACCGGCACCCGGACTTTCTACCGGCACCAGCGCCTGCGCTTTTCTTCCTATTACCTACTACCTGCCTTCTACCCCCCACACCTTGTGTTGTCGCTGAAGATTGAAGTTGCTATATATAGTGACACCCGGAGATCTGAGAACACGATAAGGAAGTCACAGTTGCGGATTAAAGTCTGAGAAGGAGGTAGTCATTGACATGAACCGACGTGGCTGTAGAGGGATCGGTCAATTGGTGTTGATCAAAGATCGTATAGATTAATTAAGCAGCTATCTATGTAATATAAAGACACTCTCGAGGCACCGTGAAAGACAACAATATAAGGGATGACACACAAGTGGACTCTAGGCCTATTGACATCGGTCATCTGGCTCATATGGCTGACGATTCTCTACGCAAATCGCGGAGCTGGGTGGCATGCAGGATTCAAAGAAGGCGCGTCGTCCAGTGCAGGTTACAGTACCAGGAGCAGGAGCAGGTGTTAGTTATGGAAAAGAAAGTGCAAAGCCGGAAAGTACAGACTCGCCGACAATTTGCATCATCAGAAAGGATGTCTTGGAGATCGCACGGTCTTTCGCCTGGAGTTTGCGCTACTTGTGCTTCTGCTTCGCCATGACTGAAGGTGAAGACTGAGCGAAGACTGTGGGTGGAGATTGTTCTCGGTGGAAGCATCCCATATCGAGAAGATCGCATGCTGATGTTCTCACCTACATTCTGCTGATCAACTTTGGAGCTCGTCTTAGGGTGGTGAGATTATGTATTCTAGTGTTGGCTGAAGTGTGTTGTCTCTGGCATGTATGCGATTCCCAGTACGGCCAAGAGTCCGAAAGCCTCGGTGTTGTGAGGATTTCTTGGAAGTATTGGTAAACTGCGACTATTGGTAGCCTGCAACGTTTTTCGCCTCGAAGCCTACTATATGAATGTCTTTCCAGCGATGAAAGATATGGAGATCTGCATGGATGCAAGAGTTTACCTTCGCCTTCGATACTACTCATTCAGCATAATACTCCGTCGTTCGAGCATTCGAGCATTACATGCCGATTGATATGAGCGTTGCATGATGATGCTTGAGCTCATTAGCTTCAGTGACGAGAACTTACCTCACTTCAGCCAGTATGTAATGTGGCATACGATTCGACGCCTGGATGTCTCGGAATGACACTGCTTTTCGATCCCGCTTCCTTCAAGACCGTTTTCGGCAGTCAAGTGAGTTCTTGTGCGATAGGTACGTTGGAAGTGAAGGCGACTGCTTGCATTACATCACAAATCGCACAACCCGTCTTGCTTGTCGAAGCGAAAACAATACAGAGGTCGGTCGATAGAAAACCACCTCAGTCGTTGTTGAGCAAGTTTCCAGCATCGGCGATCGGTAATACCCAATCGTGTTCCAAGAGTCTCGGAACACCGAGCTGCGGCCTGCCTGCTTGTGAAATGCAATATGCCATTCACATTCATCTTCTTCGATGGCATCTCCGTACTTGTTATTACTCATTACCTCTGCGAATATCAACTGACTGAGGCGATGACAATGACCTACCATGTCTCTCTTCAAACTGTCGTGTATTGCTCCGATGCCGTAAGTACAGTAATCCTCTCGTGTGATGCAATCGAACGTTGGTAAATCAATGTGGAGCACGTATCTGTCCGCTCCCTGCTCGCTCCATGGTTTGAAAGTCAACGAAGTGATCGACATTGGGACCGCTCTGCGTACTTCCCATTCAATCAGCTTCGTGATAGGTAGCCGCATGAAACGCGGCGAAGTGTGCCCTTGTCTAAGGCAACCCTGCTGCTTGCAAACTCTACGACTGGGGTTGAAGCAGACGTGTCCGTTTCATCTCGATCAAGCAGTCTACTCTCGCATACCAAGTCAAGTTCCTGCATTTGGACGCGCGCAGTTCTTTTGGTGGCTTCACACCTGTAAAGCTAATGACCAGTGTGCTTGGGTAACGTGAGGAATGAAGTTGTGCTTCGTGAAGGCGCTGGTGATGCGGGCATAAGCTGCAGAATGGAGGTCGAGCCTGGTGCTGAAAGCTCTCTGGGAGCTGGTAGGTGCATGAGAGGAATGGTTCTTGCTGGGCGAGCTCTGGTGGTGGAGTAGCGGCTATGGCGGGCGTGTCGATGATGGTTTTCCATACCGTCGAGGAAGCTCACTATTCTGAACTCGAGGTTGGTGGCTGACATAGCGTGTGGCCACGGGCATTCATGCATCTAGCCCGCCAGACTTTCGTCATCGTCGCAGTCTTCATGCCCAGGACATCGAGGAGGTAGAGCCACAGATGACCAGATGCTGCAGAAGTCCGGTCTATGTGCTCGTAGTATTCAAGAGCAAAGCTTGAAAACGTTTCCCAATCCTTAAACGTGAAGACTTCCAAGATCTACATCAAATCGTGTGCTGATATCAAAGTCCTGGGAAAAAGACCGGTCTGCCAAACGCTGCATAAGACTTTTGTATTCTCTCTCGAGGCAGAGCATTACGATTTGTTTGAGAATGACTTCAGCGGCCGACATTCAGTCTTTGGTGCGGATTGCGAGTTATTGTCCTTGTTGTGCGTAGATGAATCGGTTGCTTGGTGTGATGGTGCGACTTATGGACAGAAAAGCCTCATCAACTGTTGTGCGGCCTCGTGCTCGATCCTATGCTCCTGGACGCGCTGTCAGCTGAAGTGAATATGTGTAGGATGAAAGGAAGCCCAGAATCAAGCCCACTTGGGGAGAAGGATGGCAGAATTTGAAAGGCCTCTTGAGTTTCAAACTCTGCTTCGCTAAGAGACGACGAAGCGGACTAGGCGCAATGCAGGCTTGCACCACTCTAGATGGTCCTGAGTAAACGGAACATTGCGCAAGAGTGAGTAGAGTTGAAGAAGACTGACACGTCCAGAGCCCGGCGTTCTTTTCAGCTACCAATACGCGTTGCAAAGTGCTCGCACCACGTCTGCAGTAACGAGCACTTGACATAGGCGCGAGAATTCGCCCCATCGTAGCGATCTGCCATCCATTTTCAGCATGTCGAAGACGTGGGCAATCGACAAGCTAAATAATGCGACTCTCAGAAGCCCAGGACGCCGACAGCTTTCAAGGCAGAGGCTGGAAGCAGTCATTGGGAGGACCGTCCTGTACATATGCTTCTGGAGTCCTCGACTGTCCAAGCAGAGCTGTATAGAGGCGTTAACAGCTGATGTCTTGTTACGAATCTCTCGTGCAACTGATTGCCATCCACCCAAAGACACAGCTTGTCTGAGGGAATAATTTGCTGCAACATCATTCAATCACTGGATGCCTCCACATATCCACGACTTTTACGATATCTGCAATCCGCCTAGCCATCTTGAACCAATTCTTGACTTACTCAAACTGAGACGTGAACGTCTGAGATGATCATCCTTCGTCCGTGTCCGCTGAGGGCTGCTATAGTGTAGCTCGAATCCGGAAGAAGAAGGTATCAAGGTATCAGACTCCGTAGATAATGCGAAAAGGTCTCTTCTGCGACATTACAGTGTTCTTCAGTCTCGTGATGGGAAGGCATAGCAGTGACAACGCAGACGGTCCTTCGTGCAGCGGCATCAGGAACGTCTCCTTGTGCAAATTGGGTTCAGATGGCAGTAGCTAGAATGCTCTCCACGTCGAAACAGACAGTCAGCTTCATTGCCGCGGCGCTTGTTCGTTGATGTCGGGACAATCGAAAGGGCCAGGTCATCGTGGTAGAAGGCAGAGGTAATGGTGACGGTGGGGCGGTTTTCCTTGCCGGCACTTGCCAGAACCGGTTTCGGCGATACATCTGGTCTGCGGCCAGTGCTGCGCAAGTTGGTGTAGTCTGCGAGCAGTGACGGCGATGTCAGTGGGGTGAGTGAGGAGGGGCAAGCGAGGGCAGTAAGTAGTCCCAATCCATGGCCATTGCCGCCATCTTCGCCTTTTGCGAATGAAAGTCCCCCTCTCGTGCTGCACGCTGCGTACCATGAGTGGGATGTCGAAGCTGCTTCCATGACGAGAGCGGAAGCTTTACATTTGTCTGTGGCCGTTCCACTGGGCGAACTGGGCGAGCGTTGGCGATTGCGCAAAGCTGGTGACTTGGTATGTGATTCGTCATGGACTGAACCAGGCTTTTGGCTACGACTCGCTCACGTGGGTGGCGGAAGCAAGAGCGATCGCGTGGAAACGCCTTCAGTGTGTTGCAGAATGATGGCATCATGGGCCATGAGATTGAAATTCAGTCGTGCGTTCAGAATGATAGTATCGGGTCGTTTCCGCTCGACTGAAGACAGCGGCGGAAGCGCTGCCGAAGACTGCGACGAGATTGATGGTACGGATTGAACGCGTGTATACCTTCAAAGGCACTATCGCTGGGTACGGGGTGAGGAGGCTTATCGCGATTCTGGCGCCATCGCGTCGGCAACGCATTCCCGAAGGAGTCCACTCGCATCTTGATGACATGGGCGGAATTGCAAGAGGCGCGAGAGACTCCAGCTCCAGCTCTGTGGTGAGGCAGATGCTTATTCCAACGTCAGCTTTCCGTGTGCTGTGTGCTGGAAGGGAAGAGAGTCTCGCTTAATCTATGCTTAAACAAAATAGGAATATGGAATGTGGCTCTTTGATTGGGCTACTAGAAAATAGGAATATGGGAAACCCTGCAGAATTGGCTTTCGAAATCGGACACCCCTGTCCGGTCGGCTATACAACACTGTTATTAGCTTCTTTAGCAGGCCAACCACACTCTGCCACTTTCCAAAGACATCAACGCTTTCGAGCTATCATCCACTTTTTGCAAGCATTTCATTTGCGTGTCGCACTCCCCAGAGGCGTTTTCGATAGCCTGAGCTCATTCGTCATTGCCCTCGCGCGCTGCAGCCGATCTTGTCTTCAAAAGCTGGCTCACTCACGCTCGGGATACATCGCGGAGATTCCAAGAGGTACGCGCCCCGAACCTCACTCCTCCCCCGTCGATCACCGAGAACCTACAAGACGGGCAAAGTAGAGGGCGACATACAACGCGGATGGCGCTTGCCTGGGCAGCTCGCAGACTGAGGCGCTGTTCCTGCAGACGCGTCTCGAAGAGGCGGACAAGGACAACGTGAAGCCTCCCGAGTCTCCCACGCTTGGCCCGCTCTCTCAAGTTCGAGGCATGGAGATGAACGGCCCCGCGCAGCCTCCGTCAGCTTTCGACCTCCACCAAGATCATTGAATCATCATGCAATTACGGAGAATGAGCGAGCGCAAACCCTGGCGTCACAATAGATGAACATCTGCTGAAACAAATCATTAACAAAGTGGTTGGCCGATGTAGAGAACACGCCATCCCACCGAATGAGAGTCTTGATAGTAAGCCCTCAACAAGAGGAGGACAACGGGTCTCGGTCTAGTAACGACCACACAACCATATTGACCAGAGACCACTTGAGCGACTTAAGAACATGGGATATGCACTGCTGGAGTGCGAGAACTGGGCGTATTTATGCGGGAGCCACACATCGTCCAAGGCCTGCATGTTTGAGATCACGAGTCGTGATGGTCGTGGTTGCCTGCTGTGATATGATGGGAACGTGAGTTGCAGTGCTGAGCAAATTTTTCACGGCTTCCAACTGCTGTGTTGGTCGACTCCGGCTTTTGTCACGGTCAAGAAAGCCGCGCTATCAGCACAACCTTGAAAGATGGACAAACACAGCCACCGTCATCGCCGCCGATTGATCAACTGCCAGAGTTTAGCGGTCGACGAGAGCCTACCAGGTTCTTCGCATACTACTGCACCCTGTCAAGCGCCACCAACGTGACATGCACGAGATCGCACGAGAAAATTAACAGAGAAATCCCCCGAGTATTGAATTGACTGGAGCCCGCTTTGACCAACCTTGTTCCACATCAGGAAGGCGTCCAGATATTCGCTGTCCCTCTCCGTGGTCTGCCGAAGACTGGATCCGTGTTAGTCACTATGCGTTGCAAAATGGTATCCCGACTCTCGCCCCGGGCTGACGATTGCAGACGCCCACACTATCATCACTCTGCAGGGCAAGCTTGGTCAGAAATTCGTCGCTTCGTCCCAATCCTTGGACAAGCCAATGCGCGTCAGTGTGCTGAAGGCTGACCCGCGACCACAGAAGCCAATCGAGCAGGTGTCATGTTCGATGAACTCGTCCAAACGTGGCTCAACCGCCGCGAGCTGGGCCACGTTTTCAAGAATTGAACATTCGAGAAGCAGAAGCTAGCTTCTATGGTTCCCATCACTTACTCAATGGAAGTCCTCATCTTGATCCGTTCCTGACTTACTCCTTCGATGAACTTTCCTAGTGCATTGGAAAGGGTCAGCGAACTCGTAACTGCACCCACGAGCGGGAATCCGGCAAGCATAATTGCTTGGCTGCATGTGTAAATAGGCAAGACTTCCACGATGAGGAGTGCTGAAACACTTCTTGACCAGGAGAAATTTGGACTCTTGGACGACGTCACTCGAAGCAATGTCCGGCGTTGCGAGATCGATACAGCTGCCGTCGTCTGATTCACAGGATTCATCACGTTGTCAGTCTCAATACCCTCCCGGCAAGGTTGTGGAAGACGAAGTTGGCACGACTTCATCTGGGCCGACTTTTGGGTGATGACCAACTTCGCCTGTACCACGACTCATCGTTCCATCATGATGCAATCACTCTTTGGGTGTTCGTACTTATGCTGGCGGTTCTCTGCTCTCAATGCGACATACGATTCAGCGCCGTATGTGAACACTCAATCATTGCACCAAGGTAGATGTAGAAAGGATCGTCGACAGAGACGGATAAAGCAGAGGGTGTGCACCGATGACGAGCAAGCAAAGAGACAACGAGCGTTTTCCCTCTCGCGCCCTCCTGCTCGCATGGTATCTTTCACGTCCGTTCTTACACCTTCCAGCGGGCTGAGCCCGCTCTATCTTCTGTACCTCCACGACACCGTCCCTTGTGGTCCACCCCGACACGACCGAGAGTCTTGAGGAGCGCTACAACGAGTATCAAGAGATCTTCTGGCAGTGATTGTTACAGCGATGCTCTCCTCAGCACCTATGAAGAGAAGTCGAGCACGATACTCATGACCGCCGCGAAGAGGAAATTGGCAGACCTTGATGTGCATAAAGCTAGAAAGCCGTCGACGCGAACAAACTTCACATTCAATCGGAAAGCAGCTTTCGAACAGCCGAGCACTGAGGACTTCGTTCTTGCGAAGCCGTCCATGGAAGTCAAATCCGGAGCCGATGCACTGGACAGACCGAGCGCAAGACAGATCCTCGCAGTTGTTGAAGATCACTCGGGAAGATTTCCAGCTTAGGTCGCTCCCCCAACGAATCCAAGGACTTTAGCAGAAGTCACGCTTGTAAGATCCCCCTCCGCCTGCAAAGGCCCGGTTCAGTAACCCTTCCAGATCTTCTCCACTTCTCGTCTTTGTCGGTCCATGAGGGCATAGGCTTTCGCTGCAGAGACCCTTGACATCACACTTTTGATGAAGCCTGGCCCAACAATCGATGAAGAGCAAATCTAGGCGGGATATCTGCCATACGACGAGAGATTTCCAGTACTGAGCTGTCTCAAAACCCTCGATTTGATGCCGGTACTGAACGCCTTGTCGAGCTCAACAGAATGCATTCGTAGCCATTGCCAGCAATCGCCATTCAAACGCCGATTCAGACACCTCTAATCGTGTCATTGCGCTGAATTGATTCAGCCGCCTTTCCAGCCCATGAGGCCCTCGATCAGGCCTCGGCTGTTAGAGCTGCGCAGAGAGCATGTCTTTACTTCCATTATCTCCAGCTCCGAAAATGACAGCCGGCAAGACATGCAAGGACCATTGCATTGCCACACGGAAGTCAACATGCAGCGCTCGAAAGCGCAGGATCCAGCCCGACGGACTCGGTTTGTCAGCCACGGTAGACACTTCTGAAGAGTCCGCCCGCGACAGCGAAAGCAACCTCTGCTGCTATTGTAACGACTACCGGTGCTGTATATGCTGATCTCTACAACCTTCACTGCCCTTGGCAAGAGAGACATCCTACCACTTCATGCACGCCACCCTGCTATATAAGGGACTCGAAACCATACGAAAAGTAGACGCCGAGATCGCAGGCGACGAAGAGGCACTCTAGAAAGTTTGCAAATTTACGACTTAAGTTTTCCTAGCCTAACTAAGGGTAATAACTACTCTACGATACTATAGAAATCTAAGATTGCGACTTTATAAGGTAATCGGCCTAATACTATAGCTATTAGGTATTTAAAGACTATAGTATTATAGAGTAGTTATAATAAAGTTATAATACTAGCATTCTAGGTAGACTAGAGTTCTATAATATATACTATTAGCTCTTATAGTTATCTATCTTTATATAAAATATTTAATATACTTTATTTTCTTAATTATTAGAAGTTTAAAAGTATTTACTTTAAATATAAGACTTATAAAGTTACCTAGTAAGTTTAAGAAACTATAGAACCTATACTAAAGATACTAAAATATTCTAGACTTACGCTTTAAGAAAGTTATAATCTATACTCTAATATTATTAAAAAGATCTTATTTAATAAATACTTATAAAAGTCTTTTAGATTACTATTATCTTTAGAATAAAGCTTAGTATACTATATTATAATCTTAGTTAGTCGTAGTATATAATCGATACTTAATATACTTAGTAGCGCTTAATACTCTTTATTATTAATAGGTATATAGTTATTTAGTAATAGGCTTATACTAACTATTCTATTTAGCTTATTTTTATAAAATAGTAATTTTTATTTATTTTTATTAGAGGCTATTTTTAGTAGCTATATCGATTGATTATAATACTACTATAGCTAAGCTATCTTATACTATAGTATATAAATAGTAAAAGGATTATTATAAGTAGGTAGAAAATCTTTACTTAAGTAGTAAATTCTTTATAAGTTTAGAAGTAGTATAGAATATAACTACGCTTCTTAGAGTTATTATTTTAGAGCTTCTAATAACTATTAGAAGATTAGAGGACTTAGCTATAGAAGCTTAAGATTAGAATTAATAATATAAATATAATTATTTTAAAGAAAAAGACTAGAAAATAGTAGGCTATATATATAGAAATATAGATATAGTTAAGCCTAAATCTTAATTTAAGAGTCTATTTACTACTTAACTTACTCTAGACTTATATAGACTTACTATAGATTAAAGAAAAAGTTATAAGTACTTTATATATATATATATACCTATAAAGTATATATAATCTCTAAGATATACCTTAGTCGGCTATAGATAGAACTATAGCTAAAAGTAGTAGAAAGAAAATAATTAGAACCTTAAACTCTATACTTATATATAAGCTAATTAACTAATATAGCTCTATAAGCTTAGCTTTAAATTTAGATATAATTAAAAGAATCTTTCTATATATATATCTAGATATAATAAGTAAAGTTATAATAATATATATAAGTAGAATAATAGTATTTAGATTTAAAATATAACTAGTAGTATAATATAAGCGTTAATAGAGAACTAGAGCCTATTTTAAGTTAGATACGTAGGTGCTTATTACGATCTAAGTAATTAGAGTTAAAGGATAAGAATATACTTATTTCTATATCTTTTGCTATAATTAAAGATAACTCCTACTACTTTATTATAAGTATAAGGGTTACTATATATATAATTATTATAAACAGCTTCGATAAGCTTAGGTATAGCGATAAAGTATTATAACCTATAGCGCGCTTAAGATATAGCTAACTACTACTTCGATAGAATTAAGATTAAGAACTACTATAGAGGCAAGCCTATAAATACCTTAAGGCTTATCGCCTCGCTCTCGAACCTAGATACTATTAAGTAGTAGCGTTAGATAATTCTTATAAAGAAGCTTTTATTAAGAGTAAGATTCTAGTTCTTAATATAAGCGTAAGTTAGTAGTTTTATTATACTTAGGAGCTAGCTACTAATAGTACGTTACTAATAAAGATTAGTATAGTAGATAATCGTATATATACGTCTAGTATTCTAATCGGGACCTTTAAGCTAAGTCTAATTAAGCCTATTAAATATAGTATAAGTAAGATCGCCTATAAGTATAAAAGCAAAACGAATATAGATAGCGTTATTAAAGTATAAGGATATAATAGAGACTTATATAGATACTTAGAAGAGACCTTAATACTTAAGCTAGTAGAAGTCTCTTATTAGCCTATAATAGTAGTCTAGGATAGTAAGAATTAATAATTTAACCTTTGCGTAAGTACGGACTTATTAAGCTCTATATAGCTACGTTAAACTCTATAATAATAGATAGCTTAGTAGCGAGGCAATATAAGTATAAATAAAGTTAATAATTCGATCTTAGTACTAAACTATAGTATATACTTATCCGACCTTATAAAGTTTAGCTCGATTATATACTATATTATAAAGTATAGCAACGATATAAAGAAGATAATAGCTACGAGAGTACTCTTAAATAAGATTTATAAGTACTTTAGAATTAAGATTAAAGGTAGGACGATGTTTATAGCGCTAATACTAGTATTACTCTAGAAAGAATAATATTAAAGTAAGTTAAATACTTTAAAGAATATCGGAAGATAGATAAATAGAAACGTAGCGATAGCGATTATTAATAATAAATTAGTTTTATAGTCTGCTATACTTTACTACTTTATAATCTCCTTAGTCTAAGAGACTAGTAAACTATTTTTAGATTTTATATTTATAATAAACTTAGCTATATAGTTCTTATAAAGTTTAAGTCTATATAAGCTTTTCCCTAAAGTAGATAAGCGTAAGTTATAATTTATAGATACTATAAGTTCTACTACCTAATTTAATACTAGACTTCGCTAGTATATTTATTTAGATTATAGCGAAGTAATTTACTAAGCTTCTTAAGTATTTCTATAGTCTACGAGTATTTTATAGGCGATAAGTCTCTCTCGAGATATATACTAAAGTAGTAAAAGAGCTTTATATTAATTCTATATATCCTTATTACTCTTAAGCTAAGATTAATTCTATAATAAGTAGAAAGATATTAACTATAAGTAAAGTAACTATACCTTATAGCTAAGTAGCTATAAAGTAGTATAAGATAATACTATTTCTAAGATAAGTAGTAAGCTAGTTTATACGTTTATTATAGTAAATCGTTTACTAAATTTAAATTAACTTTTTAACTATTTATATATAGGTATTAAGACTAAAGGCTTAATATACTCTTAGAAAGCCTATTTAACTTACTATTTCTTTCTTTAGACCTATTATATTTTCTCTTCTATAAGTACTAGACTATTACCTTTCTAGTCTAAATTATAATACTATTTTTATCCTTTAATATCTACGCTAGTATTTATAGTCTCTAACTATACTATATAATATATTATAATATTTTTAATAATATAAATATATTAGATATATTTCTATCGCTTAATACTAAGATTTAGTAATAAAAAGTATAAGTATTTAAGAAGCTTTCTATTATAATACTATTCTAGTAATATTAGTTAATATAGCTTCTATATCTACTTATTTTTATTTCTAGAGAATAAAGTATTTTAAAGATATATTAAAAAGTTATAAAATTTATAAGACTTACTTTTAGCTAAGTATATAAAAATACTAACTATAATTAAGTAGTATTAAAACTATAATATTTAGTAGTAGAAGATTTATAATATAAAGTATTTAAGAATATAATAAACTATCTAAATTTCTTAAAATTACTTAGGGTTCTAAGTATAATATATTTCTACTAGGTTATTATTATAAATTATAAGCTCTAGTTAGAGAATTAAAGCCTTAGATAGCTAGAATATAGCTCTATAGTATCTTAGTAGCTAGATTTTATACTTAGAGATTTAGTATATATAAAATAGCTATCTAATTATAAGCTCTACTATATAATATCTAGCTCTTTTAGATAGACTCTTATTATTCTATAAACTAGTATAGTATAAGGAGTATAGTAATAGAAGTATTAGTAGAAGTTTAGAAAGTATTATAAAGTATTTATTTATTTATTTTTAGTATTAGAATACTAGTAGCTAGTTTAGTATTAGAATACTATAAATTAGCTAGTTATATATTAGTCTATATATTATTATTATTATTATTAGTAGTATTAATTAGCTTCTTAAGTCTATAATTAGTAAGAAACTTAAGTAGAAGGTTTCTATAGTAGTATATATATAGTAAAATAGTCTACTAATAAAGACTTATAAAGAATTCTTTTACTAGCTATCTCTAGTATACTATATAATTAAGGTACTTTAGTAGTCTTTATAGTAGTTACTAATATAAGAATATATAGCGTCTATTTCTAAAAGAAAGCTATTAGCTTCTATACTAGTAAAGAGTATATTCTTCTAGAAGTAAAAGCCTATATAATATAATAAGTAATAGAGTATACTATCTTTATAGCTAGAAGTTAAAAGTAAGTAAAAAGAGATATTAGATACTTAGAATACTTTATATAAGAAGTATATAAGCTAGAATCTTAGAGATAGTATCTCTATACTAAAGAGCTTAGAATTTAAAAATACTTTTAAAATATATAATACTAGTAATAAGAATAGGTTATTACTTTTATAGACTAACTATAGTATTTAGAAGTATTATAAATAAATCTTAGGTAGGTATAAAGTAAAAGAAAGCTTAGAAGTAGTAGATAGACTTCTTAGTAGATTATAATAATTATTAAAGCTATTACTTAGTAGCTTAGAAAAGTTAGTATTAGATAGCTATCTCTAAAGATATAGTTCTATTAACTTATAGCTATTATTATATTACTATAAATACCTATCTATTCTATCTATTAAAGAAGTTCTATAGCTATATCTAAATATTATAACTAAAACTTTAGATAGAATAGATTACTACTAGTTCTTTAGATATTAATAAAAGAAGCTAAATAAAATAGAAAAATAAGAACTAGAAGGCTTCTAATACTAGAAGCTAGGTTAATAGTAATAGTAGTAGTAGAATAAAAGTAGTAAAAAGCCTATACTACTATTATATAGAAAAGATATACTAAAAGTAATAGTACTAAATTTAGAAGCTTTATTACTACTAACCTTCGGCTACTTCTTACTATTAATATTTAGTTATCTAAGTCTATCTAAGTATCTATAATTATCTTTTAATTAAAGTAATCTAAGCTCTTTTTTATTTAGAAGATTTATACTACTACTATTACTACTATACTTAGAAAGATTACTATATAGCCTTCTATTAAGTTAAATACTATATAAGATATTATCTTTCTTTAATCTAGTAGGTAACTTATTACCTATCTATCTACTAGTAAGCGTAAACTTAAAGTTACTATAATCTCTATTATATTTATATACTAGGTTATATACTCTTTTATAATTAATATTACGTCTATTAAGGTACTTAAGTTAAGTAAGTCTACTAGGCTTATATAAAGACTTAGTATACTCTTTATTATCTAGTAGTAGCTATAAGCCTATACTACTACTAAGATTACTAACTCTACTAGTAAGCCTACTACTAGGTCTACTAATAAAGCCTATTATAGTAGTAGTAAACCTAGACTATATTAGTAAGTTCTTAGATAAGAAAGTAGCTAGTAACTTAGAATACTAGTTCGATTACTTTAAAAGAGTATAGAATTAGGTCTTTAGCTATAAGAATAACTTAGTATAATAGTATAAAGACTTTAATATATAAATAGAAAAAGAGATAATAGAGTAGGTAAATAATAAGCTTAAGAATCTTATTAAGAGACTAGCTATTAATATAGCTATATACTAGACTATAGATAAAGTAGAATATTGCTTCTTTATAAAATAGCTTTCTATATCTACTTTATTAATAGAATTAGATAATACTACTAATAAGCTTACTAATCTCTAGTAGAAAACTAATAAGTTAGTTAAGAACTATTACTATTATATTAGTACGCTTCTTTATAAAGCTAGATATAAGAATTAGAAAGATACTATAAAAGTAAAGAAAGTTATACTTAATATATATATTAAGAACTTCTTTATAGAACTCTTAGATAATAGGCTAAAGACTACTATTATTTATAATATAATAACTAACCTAGCTAAGACCTTAGCTATAGTATATACTTATATTAATAACTACTAGTATAGCTTAGATAAAGAGGACTATATTAAAAAGAACTAGAAAGAAAAAAATAAAATTAAAGTATTAAAGAAAGTAAAATAATACTTTATTAGTAGCTATACTATTTCTAGTAATCTAAATAATCGACTCTACTAGCTATAGCTTTTACTATCTACTTAGATAGGTATACTAAACTCTAGTTACTCGACTAACTCTTTCTATATCTAAGTTAATACTATTAAAGCTTAAAATATACTTTTATATTAATAAAGTCTATACTATCTATTTATACTACTAGCTTATTTATAGTAGTAATATAGATAGCTACTATATAACTAGTTATAGAGCGTTCTACTAGCTTAGTAATATTAGTAGCTACTACCTCTAAACTAGTATTAGTAGAGTCTACTAGCTCTATACTTATAATAGAGAAGTTATTAGTAAAGCCTATTTATTTATAAAGAATTTAGAAAAGATAATTAAAGTAGTAGTAATTTTAGAGAAAGATATAGTAGATAGAGTTATAATAATCTACTAGCTAGAGAATATAGCTAGAATAAGCTAATACTATAGTACTACTTTAATATAGAATAGTAGCTAAAAATAGAATTTCTATAAATAGATATCTTATATTTATCTTATAGATTAGTTAATAGCTATTAAGTCTATTACTATTCTAGCCGATATAGGCTCTATATTACTTATAGTTTCTATTATAAACCTAAAGTAGATTATAGAAATAATAAACTTCTATTAAAGTAAAAAAGCTACTTCTTTAATCTATTTATATAAGCTTAGTATACTATATATAGTATAAATAGAGAGCCTAGTTAAGATACCTATTATAATAATAATAATAGCTATCTACTACTACTACTACCTTTAGAAATAAAAGAATAGAGATCTCTAGTAAATAGCTAAACTAGTATAAGTATATAGTAGCTACTAGTAAATAATTAGTAAAGTAATTAGTAAGGTAATTAGTAGTAGAATAATTAGTAAAGAAGTAATTATACTACTTAGGTTTATTACTTCTCTATTATTACTAAAGCTACTAGCCTAGCTCTATTAGTAGAAAATCTAATTAAAGACCTTATTATTACTATAACTAAGTAGAACCTACCTACTATTAAAGATACTAAATTAGTTAATATAAATATAGTAGAGTTAGAAGCTCTAGCTTAGAAGTAAGTCTACTATAATAATAATAAAATAGCTCTACTAAAAAAAGTATCTACTTTAATAGATATTAACTTTAAGTTTAACTAACCTATTAAATTAATAAAAGCTTATACTTCTATAATAGATAAGTCTAAGCTAATAAAGCTAATTAATAGAATATTTAGTAAACTAGCTCTAGATATAAAGAAAATAGTTAAAAAGATAAATATAAAGATTTCTATTCTCTAGCTAGTCTAATAGTTCTCTTTTTTCTATAATAAGCTTAAATACCTCTTCTTATAACTATACTTCTATAAAGCTAAAAAGCGCTCTAGTAAAAAGTATAGTAAATAGAATAAAGAAAGTAAAAAAGAAAATAATAATAATTAGTAGTAGATAGTAATAAAGAAGTATTAAACTATAAATAGAAGCTAAATAGACTTTAAGTTTTAACTCTTTAGGCTAGAAGAAAGCTAAGTATAGAAGATTATAGTCTCTAACCTTTATAATATACTATAAAAACTAGAAGTTATTTAAGTAGAAATAAAAAGAGCTATTATATAGTATAAAAAGATATATATTAGTATTATTAAGTTAGTAAAGCTTATAATATAGAAAAAGCTTATAAGTAAGAAAGAGACTATAACTCTAGTAGTATATTCTAAGCCTAAACTAAAGATTAATATTAATCTTATTAGCCTTAATATCTAGGTAAGTATCTATTAATAAAAGAAGCTAATAAAGTACCTATAGTATAAGGCCTTTACTATCTCTATTACTATCTATAACTCTTATAATAAGAAATAAGTTAAGATCCTTTAATATTAAGTTATAGATAATTAGAGCTCCGACTTAAATATTATTTACTTTTACTTATAAAAGGCTTTAAATCTTAAATTTATTTCTACTTCTAAGCTTAGCTTCGAGACTATAAATATAGTAGTTACTAATAGAGCTACTATATTCTTATTATATTAGATAATCTTTTACTTAAATATATATAGTATTATTAATAAAATATAGATAGTAGTATATTCTATAGAAAAAAGAAACTTTTTACTACTTCTTATTTTCCTTTTTTTCTATAATATTTATATAGTAATTAATATTTATACTTAGACTATTTAAATAAGTAATAGTACTATTAAAGAAGTATAGCTTATTAAAGCTCTAGTTACTAAAAATACTAATCTTCTAAAGATTACTTTAGAAGTTAAAAATATTATAAATTAGAAAGATATTAATATAGCCTAAGAAGTAGTTAATACTAGTAATAAGGAAATAGCTAAAAAGAAAGATAAAAAAAATAAAGAGAATAAAGATAAGTTTAAATAGCTATTATAAGATATTAATACTATTATAACTAATATCTTAGCTTCTTAGTAAGTTTTTAGTATAATAATAAAAGGCTTATACTATTAATAGAGCTATTAATACTATTAGTACTACTAGCTATAATAAAGAATTAGTATTATAAGCTTATAATATAGGCCGATTACTAATATAGTATATAGTATATTTATTTCTAGTACTATACTTTCTATTTAAGTATAGTTATTAAATATAATATTCTAGATATTCTCTCTAGAATATAATTACTATAAGAGTAATAGTTCTCTATTAATAGATATATAGAGTAGTAAGAAATTAATTATAGTAAGAATCTAGAAAAGCTAAAAAAATAGTTTAAAAATAAATAAGTATAGCTAGAACTACTAGTACTAGAAGATAAGCTACTAGATATATTATAGACTTTATATATATATTATAACCTTAAAGCTCTTAAATAGAGTAACCTTAGACCTATAATAGATCTTATTAAATACTATATAAAGCTAAAGAAAAGAACTTCTATTTTCTAAGTAAAATCTAAGAAAATAAGCTCTAATAAAGAATAGTAGCTAATTAAGTATATAATAGAAGGCTTTAAAAATAGTATATTTAAAAGTATAGTTACTATAAATAGAGAGCTTAGTAGATAGAATATAATATATATTATTATTAAGAAGCCTAGTAAGCTATAACTTTAGCTTATATTTAACTATTATAATATATAGAAATAGAAAGTAGAAAAGTAGATATAGCTTATAGCTTACTACTATAAGTTCCTTAGTAATCTAACTTATAACTACTATAGTATATTTAATATTAAAGATATATACTAGACTATTAATATTTATAAAGTAGATTACTATTTTTTTATATTCTATATTCTAAGTATTAGATAGCTATAGCTAATATATATAGCTATAGAAGCTTACTTATTTTTCTTTATTATAAATAAATTAGATAATATTATATTTAGATCTATTCTAGAGCTATAACTAGAGCTATTATTAATTAGTAATATAAAAGAAGGTTTACTATATATAGTAGTCTATATAGACAACCTACTACTAGCCTACTATAATTAGAAAGAAGACTAGTACTTTATTAAGTATAACTTTATTCTATAACTTATTTAGTCTAAGCTAAAGCTTAGCTTTTATAAGGTTTATATTAAATAGAATAAAGTTAATACTCTTAGAAAGAAGTTTAAGATTAGTAGTAAGAAAACTATAAAGTACTCTTAGATCTAGAAGATATTAGACTAGCTAACTTCTATAAATAGATATAAGATCTACTAGTTTAATAGTATTATTAATATTATCTAAGAATATCTTAAAAACCTAGAGAAGATTATAATCTCTATCTAAAAGCTAATATATAATAATAAAGTAATCTAGTAATAGACTAAATAAGCCTAGTTAGTATTTAACTTAATTAAGAAGCTAGTAGTAAATACTATTAAAACCTATATTTATAACTCTATAGAAGTATATAAGATATACTTAGACGTAAGTAGCTAAGCTATAGGCTTCTTTATCTACTAGAGATAATAAATTCTAGGCTTAGAGTAAACTAAGATCTATTCTATTCTATATAACTTATACCTTTTTAGTAGAACTAAGAAGTAGTATAATACTTATAAGTAAGAGCTAAAAGCTATTATTTACTTTATTAATAAGTATAGCTATATATTCTAAAAACTAAAAACCTCGACTATCTATATAGACTATAAGCTACTTATAGAGTCTCTAAATACTATAATAGAAGATATTTACTTATATTAGTAAGATACGTTATAATAATATAATATTAAAATTAAGTATATTAAAAATATAAAGAATATAGCTACTAATATTCTATTCTATATTATTTTTCTAGACCTAGAGACTAGCCTACTTAATAAGAGAATAAAGTAACTCTAATATAAGATAGATATATATATAGGTAATAATTAATAGATATAGAAAGATAGAAAAAGTAGCTTTAATAAGATATTAAATAACTTATTTAATAAAAGTAAAAAAAAAAGTATATATAATATATTAGAAGTATAATAGCTAATAAAGATATAAATAATACTATATATAAGTATAAGCTATATAATATTAATAGTATATATACTATTATTACTTATTAAAAATATAGTAAATAGATAACTAGTACTAAATATAAAAGATATAGCTTTTTTATTAAAGAAGTAGAACTTAGCCTAATTTTCTTCTTTATACTAGAAAGATAGAATAGATTCTTATTACTCTAGTATCTTTTAAGCTTTAATAAAAAAGATCTTATATTTAACTATACTAAGTAATATATCTAAATATACTAAGTAGAAATCTTCTATAACTTTAAATTAGTAGTAGTAATTATAAATACTTTAGAGCTAAAGAATTAGAAGTAGTATACTATAATAATATATAGCTATAGAGAAAATACCTTCTAGTAAATAAGCTAGAGAAATACTATTATTAATAAAGCTAACTATTTTAAGTTTAGTATAAATCTAGTACTATATAATAGTCTTCTAAGTACTAATAACTAAAAGCTTATTAAAGCCTTTTAAGCTAATTAAGTTCTAGGTATTAGCTTTACTAAGTATAAAGCTAGTAAGAGTAATAGATACTAGTAGAGTAAGAACCTAATAAGTAAGAGCTTAATAAAGATATATAAAAGATTAAAAGAAAAATATAAAAAAAAGTAAAAATAAAAAAATTTAAAAGTAAAAGAGTTAGTAGTATAGTATATTACTATTATATAGATAGAAAGTAATAAGAAAAAAAAGATTAATAATAATTAGCTAGTTCTATAGATACTAATAGTTACGCCTATATAGCTACTAGAGATAAATAAATATATTAGTAACTACTTAGTAATAGATAAAGAAATATACTATATTTATAAACTAGCTAAAGATTATACTTACCTAGACCTAATATATATCTATATATACTATATCTATAAGCTACTAAAGAAAGCTTATAATATTAAGCTAGAGTATTTCGAGGTTATAGAATACTAATATAGAAATATTATTAGGTATTATAAGTATAACTAGGCTCTATTAGATAGACTAGAATAATAACGTATAAAACTAATTACTAATAAGTATATCTATTATTAAGTAACTAAGACTCTATACTATAAATATTATCTTAATAGAGTTAACTATAAAGTTATATAGTTACTATATATTTCTATTTATAAAGTAGTACTATTACTATAAAGAGTTTATAATAAAAGTAGATACTTTAATAATAGGATTATCTATTAGAAGTTAATTAATTATATTTTCTAGCTAAGTATAATTAAAGATATCTAGTAATATATTAAAAGCTACTTCTACTATATAATATAGTAAAATAAGTCTAAAAGCTAACTATACTATTCTTTTAACGTCCTATACCTAGGTAAAGTTATAAAATAGAATCTAATAGATCTATTTCTAGTAGTTAAGGTCTCTAGCTACTTATAGCTATTATAGTACTTTCTTCTTAGTATATATATTATATCTAGATTTATAGAAATAGAGCTTTTACTAGATAAGAGAGTAGAAACTATTACTATAGTAGTAGTATATCTTCTAGACTACTTAACTAATTCTATACTTAGCTTCTATAATCTAGATACTAACTTTATACTACTAGATAATATCTTAAGGACTTAAGATATTTACTCTTTTCTAGAGCCTACTAGATATAAGAATCTAATAAGTATAGCTAAAGTTATTATCTATATTATTAGACGCTATATTAAGAAAGATAGTAATAGCTATACTATTAATAAGAATAGCTACTCTATTAAGAACCTTAGAGATTAGATTATAGCTATACTATAGATAATTAAAGCTTATAACTATAAAGTAATTAATAAAGTAGGCTATACTCTAGTAGAGATTAAAATAGACCTATATCTAGAAGAGCTTAGAGATAAGATAGTAATCTATCTATTAGTATAATAATAAGAGATATTAGCTATTCTTAAAAGCTTCTAGAGTACTATAGAAAAAGTATATTAGTATATAGAGAAAATAGCTCTAGAAGATAATATAGTAAGTAATATAGATATTAATATAAATACTATTATAGCTACTTAAGAGTAGTTAAAGATACTATATAGTAGGCTCTTTAATATTATTAAATATATATTCTATTAAAGTTACTTTTATATAGAGGTCTATAAAGTATAGTATTATTTAGTAAAGAAGTATAAAAGGTAATTTAATAAAAGCTTTTATTTATAGTATTATAAGGCTAGTAATCTTATATTATTTAAAAACCTTTATATTTACTCTAAATTATAATAACTACTATAGATAGGTTTTTTTTATATTTAAGAAGTATCTTTAAATATAGACTATATATTTATCTTCTAGTTAGTAGATTATATAAAGACCTTTCTAGGTATATACTATAGTAACTATCTATAGCTATTTAAAATATAATAAGGTTATCTAGTAATTAAAAAGATTAATATACTTATAGAATTACTATAGCTATAGATACTCTATCTAGTATAACTAGAGGTATACCTTAGTAGTAAAAAGATAGCTACTTAATAGTTATTAAGACTATAAGAGTAAGTAAGAGTAGAGCTAGTTATAGAAGTAATATAATATAATAATATAAAAGATAGTATATAAAGTAATCTACTTATTATCTATCTAGTAGAACTTTATTAATATAATAGTAGTAGAAAGTTATTATTATAGTAAACTATATACTACCTTCTATATCTAGAGCTTATATTACTATATTATAACTAGGCGCTTATTAGATATTAAGTTAATAGATTAAAAGAAAAAGTAAAAAATAGATATTATATTTATAAATAGAAGTTTTTAGTAGTCTTTTATATAATACTTAGAAATATTTAGTAGCGTATAGGTTCTTCTTTATTAGTAGAAGCTACTACTTATTAAGTAAGCTATATTATAAAGTAGAAATAGCTATAGTATTATTAGGTTAATAACTTAAAAATAAAGAAGTAGTTAGAGAATTAGAGCTTTAGGTAGCTAGAATATAGCTCTATAGTATCTTAGTAGCTAGATTTTATACTTAGAGATTTAATATATATAAGATAGCTATCTAATTATAAGCTCTACTATATAATATCTACTCTAGTATATTCTTCTATAAGTTCTATTTTATTATTATAGAATTTAAAAAATTTCTAGAGAATAATACTTTTTAACTATATTAAGAAATCTTTAGAAAATAAGACTATATACCTATACTATAGATAACTATAAGATATAGTAGACTATAAGACTATTATAGTTCTTACTTTTTTAGGTATCCTACTTAACTTATAATAGTATAGATTAAAAGAAATTTAACTATATAAGAGCCTAATATAGAGAAAAAGTCCTAATAATCTTAATTCTATCTTTAAAACTTTAAAGATATTTACTTAAAGCTTTCTAGAAAGGTCTACTACTCTAGGACTTTAGGTTACTTTATACTAGTTATACTACTTACTTAGTAAGCTTATTATATACTTAAGCTTTAAATTAACCGTAATCGGCTAACTAATCTACTATAATATTATAAGCTCTTAATAGTCTCTAAGAATAGGACTTAAATTATCTTAATAATAGATATAGTATTGCTGGCTAGTCGTTAAGTTCCTACATCTAATTAATCGCCCCGAAATGCTCTGGTTTGCCTATTAAAGTCTAGAATTTGCGTTATCAATGCCATCGATTGTAGAGTAGAGCTAAACTCGAGCATAATTGTTTATCTTGGGAATGAACGGCAGTACAAAATCCTCCAAGCGATCGCCGGGCTGATGCCTTTCGTCCAGAGCGCCATGAAACTGAACAAAAGCGGATCTTCGAACGAAGCAGATCGCCTTGAAGTCGAGAGTCCCTCCGGACGACGCAATTCTCCCATGATCGCAAACTTTGGATCCTGAACGAATCTTGCTCGTGCCAAGTGCAAGAATTTAGAGATTCAGTGGATGAATCAGGAACCATGAATCGTTTTGCAAGTCATGAGTTGCAAGAGACCACTCGAGTAATCTCCTAACGGAAGCGATATGAAGGCCATTCAATCGATCCGAAAACTGCAGGGAGTCAAGTTGTGAAAGGCCAATGACAGGTGCCTGGTGAATGATACCAAATTGTGGACATTGGACTTGCGAAGTGCCACGAAGGTGGTCTCCTGGCGGACATGGCTATGCACGTATTTCTTTCGCCAGTATTGCTCTGCGAGTTCGAAGTTTGTAGCACGACTTCATCGAAACGGATGTAGGCAAGATCGGGTAATTCCCCTTGTTGGGTGCACATCGAACCTGAATCAAAGGCTTGCGAGTAATGAAGCAACTCCCACCTGACAGGGTCACGCCAGGTGACGTTTCAGAGAGTCTCGATGGGAAAACATTCGAGACGAAAGCTGAAGAGTTTTGAAGTGCTCTTTCACAGCAGTTTTCTTGGAAGGGTATCGAGCGTAGGGACAAAGGTTGATCTCCATTAAATATCCGGAGCATGTGCGTGTAGAATCTCGGGAAAAACACCCCTCAGCACTGAAGCCTGTCTGGGATGTTTGGAGAAGGTTTCGTGAAATCGGGAGCTGTTCTGAATCACATTTTGGCCGTCTCTCAGTAGTATTATGGCCACACGTCTTCAGTGAGTTGGCATTGACCAAGGAGAAAGCAGCGTCCGAGAAGTCTTCCAGTCCAGTTTTGATACGTTCGCCAAATTTGTATCGATCTGCTGAATGCTATGCCCATGCGATCAATCACAATCGAGGATCACTTTCACGCAGCGTGCCCTAATGATAAGTTGCATCTCTAGATTCACCCACGGCGAGCTCGAAGAAAGTCTGTGATAGAAAGCGTCGGAAGAGGTGGCAATTCTTTTCCTAGTCGCGACCGGCGAGTGGATCGATATTCTCGACTGCGTAGTTAAAAGGGGGATAGACTAGAGGATAGAAGCGAGGCTACGTTGGGAGTGATGACCTGCTACTCATTAGTAAACGAAGTTTTGTAGCGAAACTTGATGTTGAGCTAACGTCGGCTGTACATGCCTAGAGTGCCGTGTCAACATGAATGAGGTGATTCGTGGCTGTCTGCGGAAGCTCTGGAGCGGTCAATAAGAAAGTAGCTAGCGATGAGCTCATAGTCTCAGATTGAGGCGGCGAAGGAGACTCTCATGTCGAGAGGAGCAATTACTAAACCTCTAAGGAGCGACAAACTCTTAAGGAGCGACAAACTCTTAAGGAGCGACAGACTCTTAAGGAGCGACAAACTCTTGAGGAGCGACAAACTCTTAAGGAGCGACAAAATCTTGAGGAGCGACAAACTTCTGAGGAGCGACAAACTCTTGAGGGACCTGTAGCTATCGCGGATCGGTGTCTAGCTCATGTCTCGAACCTGGCATTTTCTCCGAGTCTCTTATGGTTTTTGTCAGGTACAAGAAGTTCTGGCACGAAGAAAGATTCTTAAAGCACGACCCACAACCTCTAGCTGCAGTCTCAAGGGCATGCGGCAGTAGCACGTAGATCGTCTACTTACTCTGTAGGTAGAGACAGCTTGAAAGGCGACAAGGGCGGCTCTCTGCTCATGCAGTACTTCCTGAGCATGTGAAGTTGATGATCCGAAAGAGATTGGACACGGACTCGATATATCATGGGTTCCCAACATCTATGCAGATCAGTGTGGCAGCTATGTACCAGTCCGGCTCACAATTTTCAGATATCACTGCCTCGTAGCCCTGCACTTAGCGTGAATCGTATCCATTTCGATATTCTCGGCCATGACCCTCGTATCCAAAGCCCAAAATCGATCGGCATAGGTCACAAATTGGTCATATCTTTCAAGTCACAGGATCTCTCCGTCTACGAGGGCAAATTGGCAAGATCGTGTGGCGAGATCGCTGACATCTTCGCGAGATGGCAAGACGATGGGCGACGTTTCTGGACACAAGCCGAGAGACGTTGACGTTGGCATTCGAATCACATGCTGCGGTGGGCAATGAGAGCTGATTCTGTTTCTGATAGTTTTCTAATGGCAGGTCGTAGACGTGCCCAATACGGTGAGAAATGGCCATTTTCGTGCTTGTCCATGGTTGCTTTCGGTTCCAGTAGCCAAGGTATTGGACTTATATAGCCATCAACAAGTGGTTGCTCGATCGTCCAGCGGATGGATGTCTGTAGATATTGACGGCCGTTGACGTCGCTTCCAGCTTCTGAACGTTGAAGCCCTTGTTGTAGGTGTTAGATAGGCCTGTCATGGCCAAGGTTATTGGTTGCTGCCGAGGCTTCCCACGCGTGTTGGGATTGCAGCCTTGATCTCAAAGTTCTCCTACCGTGAAGATGATGGGAACTGCGAACGTATGCGTACGAGATAAGAAGAAGTGGATTAGATATCCTATGTCTCAATTATATCTCAACTAAGCAACCCAAACAGCAGGAGACATGCGCTTGAACATCTCGTTCTGCGTTGTAGGACAGATGTAGCCATAGATGGTGCAGTTTTCGCAGGTCTTGTAACGGACGGCGCCGTATGGGTCCGTCTCCACATAACCAGTACCGTCCTCTTTTGTATTGCAGGTTACAGCGCAAGTTGGGACACACTGATAGTAGACATTACAGACGGTATAGTCTACGCAACGTGGGAATTTGAATTCATAGCCCTGGATTGTATTGGAGCACTGTGGATGGAGGATTCAAGTCAGCAAGGCCTGCAAAGAGAAGAGAAATGGTCTGGTAGCTTACGAATTTTGGAGGGGTATCTTTATCTGGGTCATATTCGTCTGTTGAGCATTTATGGCCATATCCATCTCCGTCGTTCGATGAGAGCTTTAAGCTTCCGAGTGTGCCGTCTTTCTTTTTCTTCAAGGTTGGGGCAGTGCTTAAGAGGTGGGTCTCCAGCTTGTCTTTGATAAGTTCGAGTTGATGTTTGGTTGGTTTCTTTGGCTTCTTCTTGTCCTCTATAGCAGAGGCTTCTCCAAGAGCGAGTAGGGTTGTAAGGAGGAGGAATTTAATTGCAACCATAGTGAAGGTCTGGAGAGTGTTTGATTCGATGTGCTGTGTGCAAAGAGCTAGTTTGTCGAGGATCTGGTGTGACGATGCTCTTCATTCTGGCGTCGGTCGAGCATGTATTTGTACTCTTGAGTTCGCTCCTCACTCATCATCTACCGGTTCATGGATCGTTATACCAACACGAACAGCATCGATGGCTGTGTCTCAACAGCATCAGAAGGCTATGGGATCTTGAACACTTTCTTGCTTCTGCCCGTGGACATAAACTCTAGCTGGCATGTGTGCGATGAGCCCGGCGAGGTCAGTTCTAGAAGCAGAAACTGCGTTCGGCGAGGCTGTTCTTCGAGATTCGTTGAACTAGGGAGAACAGAGTCAATATTGTCTTCGTCCGTAGACATGAACTTTAGCTGGCATATGTGCGATGAGTCCGGCGATGTCCGTTCTTGAAGCAGGAAGTGCGATCCATGGGATCGTCTTCGAAAATTGTTCAGCCAGGGCAGAGGAGTCAGCAGTCCGGAATATCAAGCATTGTAGATTTGTCGTACCTGGTGCAGCTTAAGGTTTGAACCTTGTCTATTTTTTGTCGCGACACAGCCGCAGCACGTGAGGCTGGGAGAACCAGCGAGCAGGATTCCAACCTCCGCAGCAGTCTCTTTGCTTCGAGACTTCAATCTTGCAGCCACCAGCTTCACGTGGCATCCATGTGCTGCTGTGAATTCTTGTCCGCATCCCAACAGAAATTAGACTTCTCGGATATCGGAATTCCTATATATGGCAGCTTCCGAGTACAGTAGTCAGATTCGTGAACCATGTAGTTGGGTTCGTGACTGCGTTGCATACCCACCGGCCCGGCGAACATGCGCTCAATCATCAAGGAATTTCTTGGAGATGGCAGGATTCGGCTTCCCCAGGGTGGCAGCGCTGGATGTATTGGCGCAAATTTCACCGCACAAACAGTGCAGCTGTGGTCGCGGATTGTGTCCGAATGTCATCGGCTTTGATTCTCGTCGCACATTGGGTCGGAGAGATCTGCATCAGGGCAAAGCTGTGATGGAGACAATATACTTCCGCAAGACTGCTTGCGAGGTGGACCGAGGTCAGAGTCATGACCTTGATGCTATCAGATCGCCGCGAGATCTTCGTCTGGAGCGATCAACAACAGGCAGGAGTAAACCTCCTGATCTGGGTCGACTGGTTCTTTTTCCGAGCGGTAAGCCAGGATTGGTATCGTGGCGCAGACATATACGAGCGCCAAGCTTTCTTGCGCAAAAGCTTCTACCCACCTTGTAGTAAGACTCGCATTCGGCAAAGCTTCCCTGCGATCAGTCCGGCCTTACAAGGATTGTCGAGCCTGATATGCTCAGAGCAGAAGCCGAACGAAGCCGAATCCTCGGGACCCGGTCAATAGAGAGGAGCGTTCTCTGAACTTGGTATTCGTGAAACTCCAGCGAGTGAGATATGGCCGCGATCATATCCTCCCGATGCGTCTCTCGAGATATTTTGTAGAAGTATGCATACGAGCAGTCATTTCGGAAGCCGAGCTCGTTCTTTATCATGATGTACTACAGCTCCTGAGTAGTGTTTCAATAGCGACTCAGTTTTGTCTCGCCATTACGCGTTGAAGCCACGAATTGAGAAGAGGTGGCATCCGACATCGCAGGCGTGACCACCCAACTTTTGCTTCCTTCTCGGCTACGCGGCATGCTCCTTCCATAGACATGCCAGCGTTGAAGCCTACGACCTGCGGTCCTTCCGATTGTGGCTTGCTGCAACAGGATATCCCAAGACGACCTGAGAAATAGGCATCGAATTGTGGAAGGAACAAATTGACGATTGGTTTCCTTCCATAGGAGTCAGAATGCAACACCCTGTGCAATGAGCTTTCCCATTTGGATCTCGTCCAGACCTTTGGAATAATCGACGGCAGCCTCTCAAGGGTTGAAAAAATGAGGTTGGAACCAAGACGTAGGAGTGACATCTTTCTTCCCGCACATATACAGGCGCGAGACCCGTTCTTATCCACACATTCCAGTGTCAGGCCAACTGTCATTCCCTCGACTGCATTAGAACCCGATGAACGATATACGAGGTCATAAAGTCCGCTCCAGATATCAGTCGCAGCAGAAAAAGGCCACGCATTCATGTAAAGAGCAAGGAGTCTTGGCAAGGACATGTAGTGTTCCAATGCACGACTTCCATCGACTTGACTTTAGCTTTTCCGTTCTTGTTTAGATGTCTGACGTTGGCTCGGGGAAGCTTGGTCCTGGGGATCGCCGCGTTGTCTCAAACTGCAGCTGTACTCGTGAATATGACTGACTGGGTTTTGCATGTAGCACGCTTGCGGTCCAATGTTGGGCTTTGGGTTCGAGGTTTTGAGGGATCCTCTCTGATCTTTTGGCTGAGCTTCGTGAGCATCTGCATCTCAGGTCTTTCGAGTCGACTCCATGAAGCTTCATTTTGTCCAAGCGCCGTAGTTGCCTAGAGCAGGTTCGTCAGTGGTTTCCGCGGAGTGGAAAACTGAGGCTGGCCGTCTGCTGCATCATGTTGTCGGCGACGATCGTGAAGCGTCTCAGCCTTGCACTCTTGGTTCATACCCTTGGGTTCCTCGTTCCTTCAGTGTTGATAGACCAACGTCCTTCGTGACGCGCCACATCCGATCGAGTAAGGCCGTATTAAGAAAGCGGTTGAGGAAATCCAGGATCCTCGTCATCATCTTCGTGCGTGGACTTTGTTGTACCTACTGACGTCGGAGCTTCTACACTATCGAACACCCGCAAGAGTCAGGGCTGCTCAACGCGGTCTCCTCGGTGTACAATTTTCAAATGCGGCTCAGCCTCGACATTTGGCTCCTTGCTGCCGATCGAGGTTGTTGGTTGAGTCCAGTCGGTCTTCTCGCTACCAGTCAGCATGAAGTCAAGGTCAAGAGTTGCATCTCCGGAGACGTAGGCTGAATCAGAAGAGGGACGGATCTTGTGAAGAGTTGTGGTATGATCGGCTTCTCCATTCGCTACGAGTTGCTTGGGGGTCGTCCTATTCAACTCACGAGGCTTGAGATTGCCATTTGTCGCCAGGAAGTCGTTGCCATTCGACTCCTTCGCAGGCGTGAGCTCGGGACGGTATGTCAGCAACACTTGGTGCTGTGTAGCTGGTTTTGTGCATGTCAGAGGCAGTACCAGCTGTTTTAGAGCTTCCCCAAACATTGCCCGAGCAGTCCACATCGTTGGAATGAGTAGGAGACGATGGCGAGGCTACACACTAAGCTGTCATGCAGGGTCTTTCAGACTTTCGATATTTTCGGCTGCGGCGAAAGAATACTTTCCGGTAATTAGATGGATGTTGTCAATCGTTCGAAAGAGCTCGCTCGTTTTGATCTTACTGGACCTCCAATTGTATCAATTGGTGTAGTACCGCTGGGGATAGATACAGTAACGCGGAACCGCTTACGTAGTCGTTTCGGAGTCAGGCTTTGATCTGCGAGTCCTTGATGTCGGTCTTCGGGAAGTTGTTCTCCGATTTGCTCAAGTAGCTCAGAGCAGAGACCTTGGGGCCCCTGCAGCAGACCTGCTGCAGGTCGGTGAATGGTTTCACGCTCTCACAGGATGTCTAAAGCCTGCACTACCTGTGAAGCATAGGAACAACTTCAAACTCGCAGTCTATCCCGGTAGCTGTGTTGTCGTACATGGCTGTCAGAAAGCTGTTGGGGAGCAAGTGGCGAACGTATGAACTTTCCGAGCGCTCGAGAATCATACGTGGCTAGTGTCAAAAGTGTCCACCAACTTGCGAATCCGAAGGTGGTGAAGATCTGCGAGAAGCTCCGCCTCAATAAGCCACTTGATTCCGTGTCAGAACAATTCTATCTCCGCAGATAGACTTCTGTGTATAGCACGAAGGATGTAGAGACCCCGGGCGGATAGAAGTTCTCTCCCTTTGATGAATTCCAGTGATGTGCGGTTGATATCGTTTCGTCGACTTTGGATACTACAGCTACACCCTCGTCCAGAAGGAGATTCTGTTCGGCAGTGGCTGTGGCAGCATTGTTCCCAGTCAGGCGGACGGGAGTGAAAGTAACGGCGCCGAGCTCTCGCTTGACAGCGAAGCCGCGTTGAGCATGTGGCAGATCGATGATCCTTGCGGATAGGTCAAGCCAGCAGCTCACTTTCTCTCAACTAAAAAATGCCAGCGTGGACGTTGTCCAGGCAGGTAGGTGTAGGTGTGAAGTGTATGGGCGGAATGATACAGCGTTGGCTGAGGCGATCTTGATTCAAGTACATCAATTTCGAAAGGTGCAGCTGCAAAGTCGATCTGCATCATGGCTGCATAAATATCCAGAATCATGCGATGAGACTCATGTGTCGCTGATGTCTGGATCTTGCTTCATCTCGACTCGTCTTGAATCAGTTTCCTCTGGCAGAGTGCTCTCATCTCTCTCCATGCTGGTATGTAGGCTCGTGATCTGCTGGCTTTCAGTTTGCTCTCTGCGGCTCGCGACGAACGCGTAGCACTTCTGCGGTCTCATCTACCGAAAGAGAAGGTGAGAAAGTAGGGCCCGCAAGTCAGACAATCAGAGAGCTTCGTGTCGTCTCTCTGCGCCCCATCTGCCTATGGGAGGTAGCAAGGTAGAAGCTCGTGATCTTGTGTTCACAATTCGGGCGTGTCTCAAAAGCCGCGAGCTGGGAATGTCAACGGTTCCGAAGTCGGCCATCAGGACGATAATCGTTCCAGCAGTCTGAGCGAACCTGAAGACGACGAGGATGACGACCACAATGCTGCACCAGCACAAAGCTCCAGAGTAGATCGTGTGGCGACGGCCAAAGAGCTCGCGTCGCATCATCGCTCGAAGTGCGAGGTAGCAAAAGCGTGACTGTGCTGCTTGAGGCGGTGGTTCGTTTCTGTGGCTGTTGTTCGACGTCCTGCACACCCAGTAGAGACCAATATTTGGAGCGGAAACATTTCAGTGCTACGATATTCCCAAACTTGATCGTAATCTTGGGCATCTTGCTCTTTTGGTCCCTCTCTCTTCTTTCTAGCTGGGGTTTCTTCACCTTCTCCTTGACCAATCTTGATCGACAGAACCCGCATCTCTCTGACCAGCTCCGGAGGCAGGAGGCGAAGACGTGGATCACCATGAGCAAGGTGGGTCATGAGCCAGGCTTGTAGGGATCGGTGGAGTCATGAATGCGGCGATATCGCGATCTCGGCAGTCTCTTCTCGACGCATGTTGGACTGTGCACGATTGCAGGGCGGTGCACATCTCCAGTCCAGCTCCGTGGGATGTTGTGAATGCTTCGGATTCGTAGGTGTTCGTCATCCAGACAGATGAGTCACCTTGTAAGCTCCAATCTGCAGGGCTGCACGGCAGCAGTCTCAGCAACCCGGCAGATCCGAGCGACGTAGCTGACAATGACCTCTAGAAAGAGATGCATCGGTCAACAACTTCGGCAGGTCCGAGTGATGCAGCTGACAATGACCTCTAGAAAAAGATGTAGTGGTCAATTGAAGCGGCAGGTCCGAGTGATGTCGTTGACAGGAACCTCTGGAAAGAGTTATATTGGTCAACTGATTCTGCAAATCTTACCAATAATGCTACACGCTGCCTCCAGGTCGCCAGCATGCTCACCGACCACCATTTTCATACTTCCTTGAGTTTTCTTGTTGGCGTGTCATCTATCCAGCACTGGTGGTCGAGGTGCGGTAGAGAACTCCTTCAGCGCAGGTCCATGCAGAGAAGGCTTATTCAGCATAGACCTATGCAGCCCGTTTCTTGTCCGATGCATCTCTTCTTCGGTCCAGGTAGAGGTCCTTGTAGTATAGCGTCCTGGTGTCGGAGGTAGTTGAAGTGGGGTCCTTGTGGAAAGGCAGTCGCAGTCCCAAGGTCCCGCTCGGGACTGTGACAATTGAGGGCAGTCGCATCCTCACATAGCCGTCGCACCCCCGCGAACGCTGGAGGATGCGAATACCAATGAAAATTCTGGATCATATTGTCCTAGTCTCTGCCTCAGAATCCTCGGAACATTCGGTGTGTGCGCCATCTCAAACACTAGCGCACCAGTTTGAATACTGAATTACTGACCCAACGGCGAGCAGGATCCTCTCGCGACGTGGTGAGGCTCACACTCAATGATATACCTGCTTGGGGAGGAGTCGAAGCATGAATGTCGTTAGGATGCCGAAGTATTCGTCATTTTCCACGAAAGCGGGATCGCAACAGCAAAGTTCGAGAAAAGCCATAGTGCCAATTCTTGGCCAAGGCAACTCTGCTTATGCTTCGGCCGCGAAGCAGCACTCAATCTGGACGCAAAACCGATTGCTTGGGATACAGTGCGTGTTCCATCCTCCACTTTACTTTAGACTGCTACGGCAAGCGCATTGTGCGTAAAGGGTCTGGATACCGCATCCATAATCGCACTTCGACTGGTCGGCGGCGGATCTCTGGACAGAGAAGATGACTGCTGGTGCTTCCGTGGCCGATTCCGTCCCTTCGACATACCCCAACGAGCTTTGAACCTTGCAGCGTGGCAACAGGCGTTCAAGGTGAGCAAATTCCCATCTCCTGGTCTGGATATTACCATTCAGCTTGTAATCTCAACACGTCGAAATTGAGACGAGATGTGGATCTCAAGGCGCCCGCTCAGCCACTGTCTTCGAGACTTCCAAGACGAAAGACGGTGTGGTACTCCTTGGCATAGGCAGGCACACACAAGAGCCAAAAGTCAAGTGTACATCTCTGGTAACATACCCAGATGCAAGCACCGCTCAGCCAAGAAAGTCTCCATCTGAAAGAAGGAGAAGCAGATAGACGCCGGTAATTCAGTACCCAGCGGCGGCACATCGCTTTTCAAATCCGTCTCGTTCTCGTAGGCCGCGTCCGCCAGGTGCAGCTTTTTATCAAAGCCTCGTGCCTACAGCTAGCTACCGCGGCCTTACTACCACCAAGACTTTCAAATCCAGCAGAAGCAGGCACGCGACCCCCTTCACAGGACTAGGCCTACACAGCTGAATCGCAACGAGAGTGGGTGTGAGTGGGAGTATCGGCTGAGCCAGTCGGAACAAATGTTGCCGATAACAGCTTTCGAACAGTCTCAAAAGCTCACTCTCGTGCGGTGTCCAGCTTTTCGGCAGCTGGAAGTTTGCTTGTTTGGACTTTCTGTGGATGAGGTAGGTAGGTAGTCATGATGGAAGTGCAGCCACGGTAGCGTGCGCCTGGGGTGTTGTCCACAAAGGCTATGTGAAGTCGATCCAGGATCTCTGCTTTTGAAATGGCCTTTCTTTTTCGATCAATCAGTAGCCCAGGCTTTTGCTCTTGTAATCAGCATCCAGTTAAGTTAATCCTGTCACTTCAATCAGCATCCAGTACCTTGGTCATACCTCCTGCTTCTCAGAAGGTTGGATCAGAAGCTGAAGTCTTCGTCAGAAGGAGCTGGAGCCTTTCCTGGATCAGGCATGTGGCCAAAGTGTGTGGGTTTCAGCTGTGGAAGGCAATTTTGGCTTCTGGATATTCAAAGTGCGACCGCGAGGTAGGTCTGTTACTGAGACTTCTAAGTGTCTCTCTGTCTTTGTCTAGATTCATGTATCAGTCAGAAGCCAGTTCAGCGTTCTTCTTGAAGCATGTCCGCTTCAGCCACTCTGCGTCTTGCATTCGATGTTGGCTACAAAGCCGGAGGTCGAAAGATCGGCTGCGACGGGCATTATCTCGGAGGTGGGCGCAGGCGGTCTCATAGGTTGAGTCTCCACGGCCTCGCAAGAATCTCGAAGTGATATCCAGATATTGGAACGAGAATGTGAAGAACCCGCTTATCAGCAAGCAAATCACTCTGGTCCTTGAAGGCCTTGGTGCGATCATTAAGGATCTTCTCTGTAACGATGCTTGATCTTTGCTACCGTCATCCCAGTCTTCAGAAGACAGTCCATTCTCGATCGAGTCGGACAAGTAAGATGTGATCAGATCGGCTACATTAGTAACTTTATTTTCATCATGAACAATAAGAGTCGAGTGGGCCTTCTGCTTCATATACGGCGTGTATTTCAGAAACTTTGAGCGGCGCAGAAGTGCCTCAATGTCAACGCTCCAAGTGGAGAAGGTGCTTCTATCAAACTGAAGCTTCTAGATGGAGCTGGAGTCATCGAGTCGCTCATTGTCGCGGATTGGATTAAATAAGGTATGCCTCGACAGGTAGCTGTTGATGGCGATAGTCGAGATGTTCAGTCGCGACTAGCGCGTGTAAAAGCGCAAGAGACTCATCACCCATCGATGCGAGTCGAAGCTTAGAAGGCTTAAGAATTCGGAACCTGAATACAGTGCTACAGTCGGTGCACGGACACTGGATCTAAACATCAAGTGCTTGCACTGTCTATAAGTAGTTAGGCTGCCCTCGAAGATCTTTCTGGGTGTTAGTCATCGGCTGTGCATACTTGTTAGCATTCGCAGTATAAAGAGGTTAAGAAAGTAGCTAGGAGGAGGAGAGGGAGGGCAAAGGAGAGGGAGGGCAAAGGAGAGGGAAGGCGAGGGCGGAGGAGGGCGAGGGAGGGCGAAAGAGAGCGAGGGAGGGCGAAGGAGGGCGAGGGAGGGCGAGGAGGGCGAACGCTAAATCAGAACGGCCCGTCCCAGCTGTCACATATCCGTGCGAGTGAAGTCACCACTCCTGTTAGCCCGTGACATTCTGTACTCAGTGATGCAGATTCACTTTCATGATATGAGATGCGTGGCGCTTTTGGATTTGTATTCGGGACTGGCTGGTTGTTGCATGAGGTTGAAATGGCATTGTGCTTTTGAGTATAGCGTTGCTGTTCTGAGCTCGACGCAGATCACACGCCTTCTTGTCGCGCTCAGACTGGACGCAAATCGAGCCCGGCAGGTTCGTGAGGGTCGATCGCACTGTCGCATTCCCGCTCTGGAACCTCTTGACGATGCATACGACGAATCTCAAACTATATTGCGCTGCTATCAAAGAGTATAAATCAAGTGAACAGAGTCCCTTGCTGAAGCTGAGCGAGTCTCTAATGGTGCAGGAGTGGGCTTAAAATGGTCCTTGCCAGCAATACTGGTAGTAGTACAGCGGCTATTGTGCAGATCAGAGACGGTACGAGCTGCTTTGGGGCTTGGTTGATTTATGTAACGACGCTCCATCCAGCGTCGTCGCTCCTCTAGCGTCCGTCGCTCCCTCGAGCATTGCCGCCTCCTCGAGCGACTATTACTGCTTTAAGCGACTGTGACTACTAATTAACCAGGACGAGGGATACACACCTTTGCCATACGTAGAACATAATAATAAGGCTGTGTAGCGAGGAGACACAAGCGTTGACGTGCCACGCACAATCACCTCCTCAGGCACTGCATCAAGCTTTGGCAAGACCGTCTTGGGTAGCTCAATCGCCGGATTGTTCAGCTATGATGGAATGCCATGGGATTGTAGACCATTAGCCATGTCTGCAAGTCCATAACAACGTCTCCTACCTGGCTTTTGCCATTTCAAGAATTCTACTTATTCTGAATATATGGGAAAGCAGTCTCCGTATACCATTGCAGAATTCGAGCCCTGAACATCATCTCTTGGCGCTTCGTCAAATGATGCGTCGTTATTGCGGCAGTCAGAGTCGTTGCTGTCTTCGACTTGCATGTCCGATGACATCTCCTCGGACATTATCGCTAGAAGTCATCCGTCTGAGGTTGCTGAAAGACCTGATATGTTACTTGTGCATGAGTCCGAGTTTCCTCTGTGTCCATGGCTGAAGTAGACTTGGATTGATCAATCATTTCACTGTGACTGACGACGTCGGCCAGCCTAGAAACTTCGATCATGCCCTCGTATCTTCACTGCTTGTAGTATTTCTCAGTGCCATGGTTTCCGGTGTCCAGTTCATGGTTCAACTCTCGAAGATGATCCTGACAATCGAACCACGCAAATTCGCGAAAGGTTGGCGAGCATACGAGCAACATCCTCACCTTTCGGCTTTCAATCTAGTGCGGGTTGAAGGGTAGAGCTTATCCACATCAGGGGCTCATTGCTATGCTTGAATGCATGATCTTCATATTGTCTCCTCTCTTGTTTCAACTTCTGCATTTGAAGTTTTGTAATCAGTTCCTCGATATTGCAGGTGTTGAGCGCTGGAAGTTCTTTGATCTGCGTCTCTCGAGCCTTCTTTCTCCAGAGTATGTCCTATTGGTCACGCCAGAATCTCAAAAAAGCGTGACCATATCCAGGAAAATGAAGCTAAGAGAGCACACGTCGCGAATAGCAATGCCCGATCACTTCTACAGGATCTCCGGTGTCCTAGAGTACGGTGTTATGAGACGACTTCCATCGTTCGTGGTGCGTCGTCGACCCTTTGTCTCGTGTATCGAGATCCGATGTGTAGGCTTGCTCTTCTTTTGCCGAGGTATTTGTAGCCCTGATACTGCAATAGTGCTTGCCTCGTATGCAAGAATTGAACATCGCTTGCCAGACATACGAAGCAGCTGACGTCCCGAGTCTTGTCGATTTTTTTTGTTCTGCAGGAATTGATCAAGATTCGGGTCGATAGTGGAGTCGATGAGGTGTGCAATACACTGGGTATCGGTAAATGATTCGAAGGTCCTGGTCAGACGTCCGCAATACAGTCTCTTGATTAGTCGGATTGGTAATGAAGGGAGAAGACGCGGTGTGCCTTGTATTCCGTTCGTGAAGGACCCGGCGCTCATGATCGTGGAGTATCCTCTTGCCATTTGCGGTTGTGAGGATAGTCGGAATAACGAGAAGACGTCCCAACAGGCAAGACAATCAGTTGCCATTGAGCTCCTATAGGCCATCGTGCGCCTCTCCCTGCCATCGCTAGCATGAGGTGGAGGAAGTTCGGATGAACGTATCTCTGCAAGGAAGGACATCCAACCAAGGCCCTAGCTAATGAAGGAGGAAGCATCTGCCTCCATTACGATCATGGTGCCGATATTGCTCTAGAGCTCATTCCAAATAGCAAAGATATCCTGGTTCCGCTGCAAAAAATGTCGACGTGTAATTTGATTTTCGTACTCGTGCTTGGTTGAACCTGTTGTCATTGGAGAAGATGTTCGTTCTCGAACCGGTCCCAGCACCATTTCAAGGTGGGAGTACATCGCTGGGGTTGCTTTGGCAAGCAGTTTGTTCTCTACTGGCATTTGGTGACACACTTTTCTACGTCTGTGAGTGTTTGCCAAGAAGCAAGTTTCCCACTGCCTGGTGGCGAGGGAGAGACTAGAACGGACTCAAAGGCTCTCATGTTTTGACAGGGCCGAGAGTACGAGATGGGCTGTGGTAAGAGCTTCACAAGCAGCCAGATGCTTTCGCACCAAGTCTGGGAGGTCTACTATACTGTTGCAGGCCAGAACAGTAGCTTTACCCTCTTTCTTCATCTGTCACAAAGCACAAACGAGTGTCTGATGCGCAGCTCGAGGTGCTGGGGCCATGTTGCGCAGAGCTCGATCTACTGGCTGCTTACGGGAACCGGAAAGCGGATGAAGCCGAAGTGTCGAGCTTCTCGGCTTGCTCAACTGACCAGCGAAGAGAAGATCATGCTTTGGCTTCTGGCCGGAGGCGAGGCTCAGGCATAGAGGCTGCTGATCGAGGAAATGTCCTTCCAGACCTGCGACCCAACGATCGCAAATTCAGTAGACCAAAAGGATCGAAGAGGTCCAATTTCGCTGTCTCTCGAGTGCGACCATTCTCATTTGGCGGAACGGAGCTTCGGCAACTGTTTGTCTCCGTTTCCAGCTGCTTTCTCGGCCATACAACGCCGTATAGCATCAAGGTGTAGGTGGCCTACATGCCACCTGTATTCGTAGACCTCCGCCGGAGCTTACACACCTCAGCGAGACATCTCATCAGGTCCTCGCTCCATTATCAGCTCCAGGAGATATGTCGCAGAGTTGACAGTGTTCGCTCGGCCCAGAACGTTGCTTCTTCATAGGAGGGTTCAGTCCCGTTCAGGCCATTCGAGTAGGATGGAGGCTACCATTGCTTTTTGAGCCTCGATTGCAGGCCGGATAGTCTCTCTTTGGGACAAATGCTCGTCTCCAAATTGGAATCTTGAATAGGGATGTCGTCCTCAGTGAAAATCGCTCCCAGAAAAGCGTCCATGCGTATGCGTTCTCGAAAGCCAGTTGTCAATGTGCTCGACACGCGCTTCGAGCGAGCGCAAGAGCTGGGTCGGCCTCCTGGCTGTTTGCTCAACTTCCGAAAAGCAGTTCTGCTCTTCCACAAGACATTTCATGTCCGTTTCCAGGTGGGTAAGAAGGAAGGAAGGGACTACGCTTCGACAGAGTGTTCGCAGTTTCTTTGGTCGGGTATTGAGATCTGAAGTCAAAACATCAGCAGAAATCGCAAGGCACTATGCAACTGGAGCATACGACGGCCAACACCATGTCTTTGATATTCGTTGGGCTGGCAGTCGTTAGTAACGAGAGCCAAGACTGTATGCAAGAACTGGGTATCGAGCAGCGAGGCCGAAGCAAAGCAGATCTTGAATCTCCAAATCTGATGAGAGCCGCGGCTAACAAATGACGACCTGCCCTTCGGTTTCGTAGGTCGTCCGCGACTGCCTTCATTCGTCGTTGATGGCTCCATGGTCGGCATTGGTGAGCTCTCAAACAGCGCAGTTCGAGTCGGTCAAATCACAGCAACCATTCCCAAGGGAAGTCGAGGATCATTCGTCCCATCAAATCATTCTCAGGGACCAACGTGAAGGTGATCTGATCTTCGCTCATATGAGCTGGACTCGATTGGGCTGAGCTAAGCTTTCCGTCAGCAAGGAGGAAGTCGCGTGTGTGTTCGAGCGAACATGAGCAGGTTGTACCTATACCTGTGCTTTCCTCCCGTCACCTTCGTGTCTTTCCGGTGTGTAAACAGCTCTCGTTGAGACAGAGAAAGACTCACCTCAATTTCATCTGCGACTTTAGTTCCACCATCAGCAACAGCCATCGCGCATCAAAGATCTCGACATCCGCCAAGATTCCAGCTAGTCTAAAAGACACAGCACCGCCTCATCTTCCTCCTACAGCGTTCAGCGAGACCAGGACCTCTTTGGCGCCAAAAGACACGTGCACCTCCAAACGGTACCGACCGAACAGCCTCCGAAAATGCGGGAAGCGGCGCAGAGCAGCAGCGCATCAGAAACTCGACATGGAGAAGAATCCTCTGGAGTCCACAGCGACCATGAAACGCGAGACAGCGACCAATCCCAAAATGCGCAACAACGTGCAGCTCTCCTGCTGAAACGCCGAGATCTCGTTCAGAATGTTATGTTGGGCGGTCATGACAGCGACAATTCTGAAAGTTTGCAGCAACAACGCGCAGCTCAGAGTAAGATATTGCTGAAACGCCGAGACCTCGTTCAGAATGTCGTGCTCGACGCGAATGAGGTACACCATCGCTAGGAAAACTCGATGGGAAAGAGCACTCGGAGTTGACAACAATGGTCAAGCTCTCCGATTGTGCGATTGGATTCAAGAATTGATGCCTGTATTTGGGTTGCTGTGGGAGCAGGCGGGGTCAGGATCGGCTTAAAGAAACGGAAGAATCCCCAGGAGCATTCGGTGCTGCAAGATGGTGGACTCGAGAGTGAACAGGGAACCGGGAGCGGGCGATGACGTTTTAGTGAAGAGCTTTGCATAGACATGGAAGAGACGTACTGAAGAGATTTTGGAGTGGAGAGGACTGCAGAGTAGTGAAAGGTAATTGTTTCATTCTCGAATGGCCCATGCGATGTTGCCGTCTTGGTACTGGACAACTCATTCTCGTTTTCGGTGTCCTCCTGCTGTGACCCACGCTGTCTTCTTCATCTTACCTTGCTATTTGCTATTCATGAGTCGTTCTAGCTCTTGACTCCTTTTCCGAGAAATTGACGCCCACACACTCGATCTCATTGGGATGATGATCCAGCTCCCAACTTCTCAGCATTTCTTGACTCTTCCCTTGCAGTAGTCTCGCCGGGCGTCGTAGAGCAATCATTCCTGGAACAGCTGAAAGTCGCATATGGGAGATTTACTTACTGCAGCTCGTGCGGAAGCGTGGACGTAGGTAGCCATCTTGCTTGCATTGCGACGGATAATGTTGATTCAGGAATGCTAGGCTCATTACTGGCGGGAGCGGAAATTGTGCTAAAACGTGCGAAAACGTGCAAGCGCGTGCAAATTCGTGCGAAGCGTGTCAGTTCGTGCAAGTCGTGTAAGGGCGTACCAAGTCACGATGCTACTCGCGATTCTGAATGATAATGGTCTCCCGAACGTTTCTGATAGGGAATCAGAGTTGTATTTATCATCTCTACCACCACCGGCATGCCCGCAACAACATCGCCTGCTTCGCAAATGATCTCTCTCGAAGTCCTCAACCAAGCCAAGAAATTTCCGATCTTGTTCTACGTACCCTAGCCACAGGAAGAAGCTTTTGCGACTTTCTCCCCTATCTGCGTCGGGCCGAGGACTCTTTCTCACTGATTCCTGCATTACTATAACTGATTCTTCTTTCGAGTTGTTATTGCTTTTGTATCTCGGTACGACGAAACTCTTTCGAGCAGGAGGAGCTGCTCGCTGCCATGTCCCTTTTGCTGGCTGTGGCATGCTTTGGGAGCGTTTCGATCACAGCTGAATTGCTCGGGTTGTTCTTCTCATGCATGCGTGTTTCTGAACAGTTATAGCAGTATCTCATTCGTCCTGAGCTGGTTCTGGCAGCAAGGAATGAGTCGATCGGAAGCGGGTGACGAAGACGACGAGTTGCGCCGTTCTGTTTCTGATATACTGCGCGATGGTGAGGGTCTCACGCTGATCATTTCAGCGTTAGCTTGGTTCCGAGCCGCTTGTCTTAAATTGTCTTTTTCAATATTCTTTGGCAGTGGGATCACTTCGAATGGTGACGGCAATTCTGCTGGAATGCTGATCGATGCTCATGTGAGTTGCGTTCGTCCCTAGAGAATTCACTACATGATAGAGTTCATGAAGATCACAGTGTCAACATTGCTGTATAAGAACGATGATTCATTCTTAGCTTCGTTGACGGCTTCTCTGTCAAGGAATCTGCCACTACTGCCTTCTCTTACGCAGATATCAGTGTCCATGACCGCTTCGCGAGTCTCACTCTGCTAGCGCTAGGAATACAATCGAACGCTTTGTCCATTTTGCGCCAGGCCACCATGAATGAGGGGGACTGATATCTGCAGATTGGACTCACGTGTCTCTCAGCTTATACCAAGATCATCGCCATTTGCTATCGTTCCCTGTACGCTCGTCATGAATGCTATCCCCATGCTTATCGTCTCTTGACACACGACACTTTATGCAGGACAAGACATTTTAAGCTATCGTCAAGGAGCTCTCGCCGTTGTAGTCGATCTAGTCATGGACGTGCAGGTTGTAGACAAGCTCGAGGGAGAGCACTGTAGAACGTTGTAAGACTGCATCAAGAGACCTGATGTTTGGCGTAGAAGGCTCGCATAATTTCGATAATGTCTTTGCTCCAGGAGATTCAGCCATCGCTCAAGCTGTGGTTGAAGTTGACTCCAGGCTCTTGAACATGACAAGCTTGTCTGGGCAGCCGTGTTGGAGATTGGATTGGAGTGATAGCAAATGGAGAAAGTTGTGCCTTGCAAAGTGTATTGACTGCTATGAATGAAATGAATAAAGATATGAAGAAGAAAGCAGACTTCTGCTTGAGATAGATAGACGCGACCAGTATGATGTCTTATGCAGCAGAGTCGATCGTTTTCACTCCATTGTTACTAATACCTATTCACTCCCAATTATCGATGCAATGATTCATTGCTAGGAGTGGCGAAATCAACTACTTTCGAATCTACTTTAGAAGAAATGGCTGTGGTAATCACCACAAGCCGTTGTTCTACAAAACTACAATTATGTACAAATCTAGCTACATTGATGGCTTCTCGGACATTCACTTCTTCTGATTATCAGATTTTCCAGCTCCGTGTCACTAATGTGCAAGGCTGAGCCGATTATCATCTTCTTGCAAAGGCGAGAGACGGTTGAACTGTACATACCACCTTATCCTTCTGGTTCTACATACGCAGATAGTCGATATGTCAGCGCATTCAGACTCGCCGCAATCACCTGCAAGCAAGTTACGTCCCGACTGGGCTCCTGAGGTCGAAGGTTATTGTTACTGAGAAGGGGATACACCACTTAACTGCTGATAGCCGTGGCCGGCTACTCTATGGAGAGGAAAGATAAGAACAAATGATGTAGATCACGATGCTGCAATGCGACAGTGACGAGGCTTATCCGGCTTTGGAAGCTATGATGGTTGAACTCGAAGGTTCAAGAAACAAAACTGGATGATTCCAGTTTGTAAGAGGGCGAGCAGTAAAGGGAGGATGCTTTGGTATGATAGAGGTGCTGAAGACCAGCAATATGGTTGAGGGTTCGGAGTTCAGCGTCAAAGTACATCTTCTTAAGACGGATCCAGAATCAATCTACTCTTCGAGCTGGAATCATTAGTCTAGAAAAGAGTTGCAGGGAAGGCAAGACTATGAGCAACTACAGGACTCGTCATCCGAGCGGTCACGACTCGTATTCATATGCCAAATACATTCTCAACTAACCTATACTCCCCTCTTCATCCTCAAATAGTTCCAGCGATGTCAAGACTCTTTACATCGACTGCAGCAAGATCAGCGTGAGGTCACACTTGATCCATGTTCATGTATGATGAATACCACCATGAGGGTGGACAAGTTGGATGTTTCGCTAGCCATTGACACAGGCAAGCGATATGCGCCTGATGAAGTGCCTCGACGGACAGAGGGAGAGAGCATATGGTACATATTTGGATCTCGTCGGGAGTAATCTTTGTGGCAACGGCCTTCTGGGTTGATGCGTCGATAGAGGCTGCAGGTATTACAGAAATGTTGGCGTTAACGTTGCGGGTGGTTCTTGACAGGCGGAGGAGAATCAGCACGAGCAGCAAGAGTTGTATTGCATCTTGCCTACCTGATCCGCTTGGTCGGAGTAGGGCTTGTGTCCTCTTCAGAATGTCGTTTTCTCTTCGGCGATAGCATGGGATTCAGTGCAGGAGAAGGTCGCTGAGGTGTTGTTTCATTCGAAGGCGCAGAGTTTGGGAAACTGTCTGCAGAGTGCAGCGGACGAGCAGACTGCTCACGCGTTGATGGTGAGGTCGTTTCGAAAGCTGGCCGCTCTGGGGTGAGATCTGAAGTCCCTGAAGGAGTACGGCGTTCATGTGCTACAAAGGCAGTCGTATCAAATGCTGGCCTTTGTGGGGTGGACTTTGAGTCGTCAGCATGAAAAGGCCGCTGACGTGTTGGTAAAGACATCGTCCCAAAGGTTGGTAGTTGTGATGCGGCATTGGAGTTCTGAAGATGATGACGAGGTGGCTGCTCGGGGGTTGGTGCTCTTGTGGACTCAGATGCTGGCCGTGACCGAGCTGCATTCATGTCTTGCTGATATCTTGGTGGATCCTCTGGTGTAAGGGTTGGTCGAGAATTCCGCGCATTCATATAGGATACTGTCGTGGCAGATGAGAGTTGCTGCGGTGGCGCTGGAGTTGAGTCCTGGGAATGGGATCGTCTCGATTGCGATGCTATCGTCCCAGACGAGGCTGGTTGCGATGGTGCAGGGCTCATGACGTGTCTTGGTAGACCGTCTTGCTGAGTATCTCGACCCAATAGCTGGTCAGGGAAGTCTTGGATTGAGTCCTTCAAGTTGTCCATGATCGTATTGGTAAGTAGAGAAATGCAAAGCATTGGCAGATGGATGTTGGTCTTCAGTACAGCCCCGGCTTTGTTCAAGTTTGTCGGCCAGTCCGCAATGATTGAAATGTTTGCCAATGCACAAGCACACAGATGCATCTTGAAAGGTCCGTAGAAGATACTGGTAGTATAACAAAGCAACCAACTTTCTGCGGGCCAAATCTGGACTGGAAGGAGTCTGACGTCGTCCAATGGGATCTGAATGAGACGTGATGGTTAGCATCTGATGTGACTTGGGAAGCCTTTGTAGGTATATGCCAATGGATCCGAGACTACCCTCAGACTTGTCTAGATCTTCTCTCGCGCTTCGCTGCATGGTTGAATGTGTCCGTTCTTGGCTTGGCTTGTGGTAGCTTTCTCGGCAACGACGCAATGCTCGCGTCAAGATGCTTCGACTCGTTCGTGCTGGTCGCCGAGGACAGGCGTTTTTGAGTGTGTCGCTGGGTCAATCGCATTGCCAGCGTATATTGAAGACCTTGGCAAATCTGGCATCGTGCTTTTGCTCATTGCTGCCACAACTTTACATGGGCCCATGATGACGTCTTGTGCATGTCCAATTATCGAGCTCTGAGCCTTCCACATCTTGGCAAGCACGGGTCGCTCCGGGAGCGTCTGTAAGGAAACGGGTCTGAGCTTAATCTGACATCGCTTGAACTTCATGCGCTCTGTTCCATGCCAATTCCTCAATGAAACGCCCAGACACTGTATGCGACCCCTTCCTTGAAGCAGTACATTTGTTTCGTCAGGGTGATCCTGTCTTTCCCTCACCTGCTCTTTTTGGCCTGCTTGCTTCCTCAAAATGTCAGCAGTGCTACTCGCGGTTGACTTCCTGCATGGTGTCAGCAATGGGCATTCTGGAAGCGATCGGTAAAGGTGAAGATTATTCAGCTTTGCGAGAACTCACCTGCTGACGCAATATGCGACTCTTTGATCAAGTAAATTCTCTTAGCCCTGAGTGATGCTGTATTCCCTCACCTAATTCTTGAAAGCCTTCCCTCTTCCTCGAGATGTCAGCAACGCTGCTGACGAGTTTCGCCATGCTATCCACCCGCAAATATCAAGTTGCAATCCAGTAGTCGCTCTGAAAGCCAGCTGGTGCAGGCGCTCGAAATGACATTCTCGAGCCCAGCGCCCAAGACAAGCACTTTACAGCTGACAACTCGGCTACTCTCTCAACTGCAGCTGCCCGAAGTCCACGTCGTCATCCTCACCATGGATGCACCGCACGCACAACAGGAACAGCCCCGGCCGATGATGGTTTTTCGGTGTTGCGATATGCCCACCTGGTGCTGGAATTTGCGATTCCTTCCTTGAATGCTTCAAAACGCGACGCACGATGTCCAAACTGCTACGTTTGGCGCCATTGGCAACCCAGAGCGTTGTGAACCTTCAGAAACAGCCACCATCTTTGCTATCTGGGCCCTCGGTGTGAGTGTGAGAGCGGTCGGCTCAGGCGATCTGAAGAGGAGAGGCTGGGGCCAGCGAGTTGTGGGTTGGGGTGTGCGAAGGCTTCTGACCTGGAGGTTCGGTCCGGTGGTTGCCCCACTCTTGCAGTGGGCGGCATCAGGTGCCACCGCCGCTATGTTATAGTAGAAATCTCCTCACGAAGCGTTACCGCCACTGCCACTCCTCAAGTTGCGTGGACGCAGTCTTGGGCGCCGTCTTCCTCGACTCTGGCTCACATGTATGTGCAGCTATGGGAAGAGTAGAAGAACGATGCAAACTCGAAGATTGCTTTCAACCACGACATCCGCGCCACAGATCGGCAACCAGCTGGACGATCCTTCAGACAGCTCCGGGCCGCTGGCCATCGAGCTGACCGAAATCTTCGCTGCCGTAGACGCTAATGGTGGCCTTGAGGGATTATGATCGGATTGTTCCCCATTGGATGTGCATTGGCTGTGCATTGGCTTTGCAGGGACTTTCCCGTGAAACTTCCCACAACAGCTGTGAGAAGGCCGCGAGGAGGCTGTGGCTTGGAGCCGCCTGCATCTATCGGTCTTCGGTCTCGAACCCAGGTGACTCATCGCCGAAAATGATCCCTGCGAGACTGGGTTTGTTGATCCGAGTGAGAAGCTTCCGATCGGTCGCAAGCTTAACCTGGGAAGGGATGGTGGTAGCTTTTCCAATTGCACAGCAAGGCAGAGGTGATGGATTCTGGTGAGTGAGCATGAACATGCTCACTTGAACTTGAAGCTCCACCAGAATGCAAGGCTTTGCGGAATCCTGGAGGTTTGCCACCCGTGAAGACTTCTTATCACCTTCTTCTGGCTCCGGAGAAACACAAGAGTCTTCACAGAGCTGGAGCCGCAAACACCTCAGGAAAGCGGAGGAGACCGAAGACCGAAGACCGAGAATGTCGAAGCTGTCGCACAAGCCACCGCTGAGATCAAGGACGGCGGAGGGACGATCACTTTGATCGTCTAAGTAACATTGAGCTTCTACTCGAGGCACTTGGGAGCACCAAGCTGTTCATGTCGTGAGTAGAGGCGCTTCGAAGCTTGCAATTGATGAAGCGCTGCGGGAGGTGAACCCATCATGACACACGCCAAGCAGAAGCGCGTCAGTAGACATTTCGCCAACACTCTACCTGCCGTCAGCTAGTGGGCGATTCCAGTGACCAGCAGTTCGCAATAGAAAGTGCAGGTGCAGGTGCAGGTACAGGTGCTGGTATTGGTGGAAAGCGCACACCTATCTACCCAATCACTTGCGCTACATCAGCAAAGGTCTGAGTGGAGATAGTCTCTATCGACGGGACGCGGAAGAGAGTGAAGACGAAGACGACAGCCAGTCACAACCCGGACCAAGCAACGGAGCTAGCATCGTCAATGGCGCCGATCAAGAGCAACAACTCGTGCCATACCTGCTGATCAACAAGCAGCTTTGCTTCACCGAGGAATTCAATGAGTCCAGCATCCAGAGGCAACGTCATAGTTATCGACATCATCATCCCCGGCTACGTGGGTTTCCGCCTCCAGGTGGAGCAGTGTTGGCGCTGTAGCAGCATTGTCAAGACTCACCTTGAGCGTTGAAAAGTTTATCCGCTCGGGAAAGTTTATACGTAGAGGCCCTCCACGTCGAATTTGGGCAACTATCATTCTCACCCGGCCTTGGTGCCGATACCGTTGGGACTGTAGACGAGTGTTCGGATTCTGCTACGGAAGTCTGTCGTGGTAGTAATCGGCACAGTGGACTACCCGTGCTTAATCGAAAGATGTTACTTGCGAGAGTGCTGCCGTCTTCAACCTCGAAAAGCTCTGGCTACGAATGGATGCTTCTGGGCTTCTGCCCAACATAAAATGTCCAGACAGCTGGGATCATTTTGCAATCGTCTGCTTTTGCGGTGGTTCTTGGAGTTGAGAGGGAGGTGAAATGAAGAGCAGCTCCCTTGAGGCTCAGTTGTTGGGTGGAACATTATCGGTGTCGCGCATCGCCTCGTTGGGGGCTACTAGTCCTGCTGTTGCATCGAACGTGGGCATTGGACTCATCTAGACCGGATTCAAGCTGAATATCAAGTCGAGCGGGCAAGGCTGTCTTCAATTGCTGACAAGAGAACGCAGCGCTAGACGTCGACGGGTGCTGGGTCGAAATGGCTTGCATGTAATTGGATCTCGTTCTCGATGACAGCGGTGCGGATGACGAGACAAAGGATCTATGCGCGTACATGCGTGGGAGAAATCAGTGGTGGTGAGCGGGCCGTCATTGGCAATCAGCAGAAAATATCGCCGAGTAAGGGAAAAATGCCACACTCCGTATCATAGTTGCTCATCTTCATCGGCAATCCTTGGCACATGCAAGCTCGGAGTCTCTTCACGAGAGTAATTCGATCCACGAGTGTAGTAGTGTGGTGGTCGATCCTGAAGCAATACGTGCCGCAGAAGAGACAAGATCAACACCGTATAGTGTCGTAGCTGAATACCGACCAATTCAGCAACACACTCTCTGACGATAGAGGGAGAATAATGCTCTCCACATTAATGTGACCTCCTACTTTAACACCGCGCTCATAAAAGGGCTCTGCTCCGGTGGAAGATGTGTTGTCCACTTTGGATTGTCACATTGGTCAACCAGCCACTCCATTACCGGGTTCGGCAACTTACTCTTTGTTATGCGGCCTCTCCCATGGAAGTGATACCTCAATCAAGTATCCGGTTCGCAGCAGAAAGCCACGACGCCCAGGACACGTGCAATCAGGGCAGTTTCAGAGCTCTTGCCAAGCTCGTCAACGATGAGGGTACGGTCCAGAGGTGCAAGGGTAGTTGTCGATTCTGAAGCCTTTCGGAAGCAGTTGAAGCTTCAACCCACAATCTGACACCGAGTCACGGCTGCACTCCCATTTTCCCGTCTCCTGCCTCCTGCAAGCTTCAGCTCTTACGATCTAGCTTTCATCATGTAGTGAAGCTGCATTCTTTAGACCTTGGGGAGGCCCTAGTGATGTAAAAAGATCAGGTGTCTGAGACTCGTGGTGTTCTAGTTCCTTGTGCTCACCAAGACGATGGTCTCAATAATTTTGCAGCTTTTACGTTCCATTCACTGGTGCTCTGAGCCTGGATTGCGCAAAGCGGGAACATGAGACTGTTCCCTGCTGACTATGAAGAGCAAGCTTAGACGCATGCGCCGTGTTTGTGAGTATCTGCCCAGCCTCGCTCTCTCTTCTCTCCCGTAGTTCAATGCTCCCGGTACAACGACGTCCTCGTTACGAAAGTCAATCGTCAAGCGTCCAGCATGCAGATCAGTGAGGACGCTAGGATCCAAGCTGTAGCGTACTGATACCTCAACAAATGCTGCGCCCAGGATTGGTACTTTTGAGCTTTGTCGACAGACCACTCCGGACTGACATGATAGAAGATCTTCAACTGCTTTGCCTTTCTCCTCTTGCAGCGCCTTCTTCGTCAGGAGTGTGCGCTTTTAACACTGATTCCCCTCTCTCGGGCCAAGCATCGATAGTAGGACCAGGTCCAGGGACGCTGTCTCCAACCTTTGCACAGGACATCGTCGTAATAGTTCCTTTGCCGCTTCCACGCATTGGACGAGAGGTGTCTACATAAACATACCTACCCGGGCCGCCAGAAGTGGAAGGAGCCCGTCGATGGGTGTATGATGGCGTTGTTGCGGTCGGTGAGTCAATGTTCATGCTAAATTGGTGCGATGCCGCAACAGCCAGTGAGGCGGATAAGAGACCCTTTTGACCTTGAGTGTGGATTGAGATTGTGAAACGACACAGGAGGCGCAGAATTACCTTGAATGAGCTTGCTGAGATCCGTGGCGTGGAGATTCTTCATCATTGAAAAGTGGTGTCCAGCCATGATACCGCTCTTGTGCGAAACATCTTTGTCATGGCGTATGGATAGAATAAGTCATCGCCCAATGCCGTCCCGCTGTCTTCCAAAGCCACGAACGAGGGAGTAGTCAATGAGCGGCACTTTCGAGACTTGTTGTTGGACTGATCTGTAGTGTAACGATAGGGAGCTCTCTGATCTCATTTCCTAGACGACAGTTCGACTGGTGTTGGACTCTCCATCCCTCCAACGCTGCACAGTGCATGTCATGCTCAATACCGCTTCGCCATATTAACAAGCTTATATGGTAACCGCATGGTCGCGGTATCCACGTGCAATGTGAGGGAAGCACCAGAAATGATCGACCACGCCTTTGATTCTGCATGTCCACCGTGAAGAGAGATTCCGTGAGTGAAGAGAGCTTCTGTCAAATATTCATATCATGACCTCTCATCTTGCTTCAAGCATTTGCTCCAATCTTGACCCGCAAGAGACCGAGCTTTCCGAGAAGTTTCAATGTGGCGAGCCACATCCATCTTCTTTGTAAGGCTTCTCGTGCGGCCAAGTAGCGGTCCTTCATCCTTCCTTCATTCACTTTGCTCGAATTGCTGAGGGTGCTCTTTGAGCGCGCTCGCTTGGCGATCTGATACGGCTGCTCGAGTGTGGCTCATCGTCTCATGTGGTCAAGTGGCAGTTTTCCCTTGTGCTTGCTTGAATTGCTGGCAGTGCTGTTTGAGCGGGCTCGCTTGGCGATCTGATGCGGCTGTTCGAACGTGGCCAATCTTGTAATCTATAATGGCTGAGTATGTCTCGTACGACGCCATGATTGTGTGGCGGGCGCAAAGGTAGTCGTCGTGGCCTCCAACGTTGTCGGCGCTCCTCTGATCGATGTGTGTATGAGGTAAAGTATGTGTTTGCGCAGAAGGATAGCGCAGTCTCAAAGCTTGCCAGCTTGCGTAAAGACCAGAGTTCGCAAGTCGTTGCTCACCTGACCGAGGCTGAGTCACAGTGATCGATGTCCTGGTTTCGCCGTGGAAGGCATCGTCTCCGGGATCTTGGAGAGCGGTTCAAGTGAGGTAAGCCGTCGTGCGACTCCTATTTTCACCTCTCTCGTCGCGTAACCTCTGCTTGAGAATCACCTCTCTCGCGTTACCGGAGTTGCGGATGCCGTTCGCGACATGCAGTGCGTAGTATGCTTTCAGTCGTAGAGTCGTAAAGGGTGAGGTAAGGGCTTCCACGCTTCACTTCGCTTGTCTCCACCTCGAACTGGTCTCATCCGTTCTTAGCACGTTTCATTTCCAGGTAGAGTCTTGGGTCTGCATCCGACGATATGTTTTGATACTTGCCGCCTTTTCTGCTTTCGCGTAGAGGAGGTGCTTGCCGGCAGAGATCTGTTCATGTTTGTACCGATATTGGGGCATATGATGTGGGTCAGTGAGCACCGAGGAATCTACACCATCGGCGCTACATGCTTTATATACCGTTGACGAAAGTTCAGGCGAGATTTGGGGGCCAACTTCCGAAGTCGGCCAGCGGATGTTGGGGGCCTTCTTGTGCTTCGGCATAGTCGTAGGTCGATTCGACATGACGATAGTAGTAGTGTCAAACAGGGCATTGATGGCGATCGGTGTGTTCGATTAAGGAAGATTGTCGTGCGTGGGCGCTGCCAACGGCTCGTGGTATGGGATGTTCCAAAGGCAAGCTGAGAGCAAAAGCCATTGTCTGCTGTGGCTTGAGAGTGCTGTAGGTCGATGACTGAATGAAGAGATAAGGACAACGTTTAATATCTCCTAGTCTCATATGTAAACAATAAACTCCAGCTTCAGTAGCGGCATTAGCTGCTGTTCAAGAACACGTAGCTTCGTTGCAGCGTACCAGGAGGGAGATGAATGAGCACGACGGGCGTGAGGGCGGATTCTGCCTTTGAAGCCGTGTGATTCTTGTGGTATGCGGCAAACTGGACATTGACGACGACCACATTCGCCTGGGAATTCAATTTTCTCGATTTCTTTCTCTTGAGAAGCGTTCAGCTCTTTCCCCACTTTGGTGGTCTTCCATTCATTCTCGAGTTGATTTCGATGCAAGACGATTGTTTTCAGCTTAAAGTCTCGCTGTAGGTTCCCTTTCTCGTGGCCATTGGTGCATAGTGCGCGCTTGCAAGGAGTGCAATGTGCTGGCTGGCTGCCGTCCTGGTTGAGGGTGGAAATCTCGTTTAATAGGTCAGTATGCTTGATCGGCTCGTGCCGAGGGTGTCTTTCCGGAGAGTGCGCCAATGGCAGTCGGCGTTTGAAACGTGATGTACTGAAGTAGAGTTGTTTCCGAACATCCCGGTTGCTCTGATGACTTTCTCCGCTCAATTCGAAGCTGAATTGTCGTCGATGGCGTTCCCGATCCGTTCTGCATCCACCATGCTCTCCCTCAAATCGTCTATAACCTCCGAGACCTTGTCTGCGCCTCTAGTCCGAGCATTCAGGCTCCTGAGAGTCTGGCCTGGAGCCTCGATTACCTTCAAAATCTGGACTTGGTCGAAATGGAAGGTAGAAGCTATGGATTTTGCTATCCTGTCGAACGAATTTTGGTGACCTTTGAACTATAATCGCCACAGTCTGAGCCTTTTTCAGATTTGGCTGGTGAGCAACCTTAGTGATCTGTGTATGCTCCCGGTGAATGGTCAGTTACTCACGCCGAAGGTTGCGCTTGGACAACGACTCGGCAAGTTCGGCTGGTGGCGTGTTCTCGAAGACCCGCTCTCATTTCTTGGGTTGTTGAATCTCCAGGAAGCGAACGAGGCCCGTGTGTCTGCACATTCGATGCCCGAGGTGAAAAAGTGATTCTTCACTCAGCCATACTGAAGTCCTGTCCCAAAACGAGGGATGCAAGGAGGAATTAGTCTTCGTCATTCCTTGTAGTACAATCATGGCTGTTGTACACTCACCACTCGTATCTGTGTTCGTGTTCGTGTTCTCCAATTCTTGCGGAGAGAGCCTACTGCGGCCTCCGCTGCACTAGATCACGTCATAAAGCAACCGAGAACCCCGTCGTTGCTGTTGTATGCAGAGGGACCAAGCCTCATGTCATAGAGGTAGGCCAAAGAAGGAGCATTCTGAGCGTCACCATCATCAGCTGTGAAGCCTATGTCGGCAGCTTCAGCAGAGGTACCCTCAGTAGAAGCTACCGGAGCATCATTGTCGAAGACAGTACAAGGGCCGCTCTCAGTAAAAGCGAAGCGTATACCACCATCGTGCTTGTCATCGGTGTCGTAATCGAGCCGAGGTTGGCAATGGAGTATCCTGAGCACCACCAAAAGCGGATATCAGTAGCATCAGCGGTAATACCCCATCCGGAAGTTGCTGCAGCATCGTCGGTGGGTGCAGTACCAGAACTGCCCTCAACAAAATCAAAGGCGAGTCGACGTCCATGAGCGGGCTATTTGCGGCTCTGCGGACTGCTCCTTCTTGTTCCTGGACCTCCAGAGGCCCTTGGATGCACGTCACCTTTTCGCCGCGTTTATCGAATCCCACAGAGGGTTCAAAACAACTCGTTTGTCGGCAATCTGAGCGTCAAGCTCGAAGTCGGCAGAAGCGAATCGGCGCCATCGCCTTCCAAGTTCAAGATTTCCATGCGCCACGCAGTTCAGCGAATCGCTAAGTCGGCATCTGGTTGGAAGCTTGGCTAGGTGCACTATCCCCGAAGTCCTCGTTCTTGACTTCTCGAGCACCTGCTTCGCTTGTTCAGGTGATATGCCCTGCAGCCTTTGACGGACTACATCGATCACTTTCCAGCAATTGTCGAAGCTGTTGCTGGCCGGTATTGCCTTAGCCTTGACCCTTCTGCTGGTGTTGTTGTTGGCGTGTGTCGCAGCCAAGAGTGTGCTGATGATGTTGCAAAAGCTGCTGGTCAGGATCCTACGTAGGTGTCCAAGGCATCGGCAGCTCCTGCCGCTATGTGCAACGCTGGTCGGTGTCTTGTCTCTGTCCAAGCAAGTCTAGCCAGGCGTAGACAATCAACCTCCTCTCCGTTGCACCTAGCTATTCTCCCGTCGATACGAGTGTTCGATTGTGACACGGCGGCCGGAATGCGTACTGCGTCCGATCTCGACTTTTCCCGCGACAGGCGTTGTAACTCGTGGAAGAGGCCATAGATGCGAGGTATTCTGGTGTGTGAGAGATTTTATTAGCATCCAATTTCTCAGGAAAGACATCCTCTTTCCACTTTACCGACGGACATCTCGGATCTGTGCAGGACTTTGGAGGCGCAGATAGGTGTTCGGATACATGTTGGACTTCTTTCTCTGCTGTACATATCAATCGTTGTCTGCTTGAGTAGGCTGTCCTCGTACTCCTCCAGCGTGAAGTCGGCCTCCATGGCTTGCTGGATGAGCAGAATGCTGAAGTAGAAGTTGCGCTCTCGCTCTGAGCCGCCTCGAATCCCATATAGCACTCCTCTGCTGCAATGCCGCTGGCCCAACAGCCGCCACGGACGAGGCTGACGTGGACGACTCTGCTTCTGCTCTTGCTTAGTGGTTGACCGATTCCGAGCATGCCGTCGGCTTGTAGGGTGCTCATGTGAATCCGCGGAGAGGCCGCTCGTAATGGTTCTGGAGATGCACTGGCTTCTCGAATCTCACGTTCGACTGCTGCAAGAGAAACATTCGTTGATTTTGCTCGAAGTTCATCAGTAGCGCTTGTTGTCGGTAGTTGGTTCGCGGCTGTTGCTGTAATAGCGCTTGGTGCTCATGTCTCACATCCAATGTTGTGAATTTCGCTGAGACCCCATATGTGGCTTATGCGGGAGTTCGGTTCGTGAGTGTTGCTGAAAGTTCATGAATGGCGCTTGATGCTTTCTGATGGCTCATCCTCGGCTGCTGTTGTTCGCCGCGAAGGACGCTATTTAGCGACGGCGAGGGGGTTCGCTAAGTAAATGATCACGATGCGTTGGGTAGAGACATGTAATGAGCTGCAGAATGATGATGTCTTGGTTCACAGAGTGCAACCCAGGTATGATAAATGATTGGCATCACGATTGGCAACCAATGGCTCCAGAGAAAGTCGTATGTCCATTCGCAGCTTCTTCTACGAAAAGCTGCGCAATCGGGGTAGTCGCACTGCAGACGGAAGTCCCCGCCGGAAGGAGTTGAGGTGGTCATCCATCAAACGATTCCTTCATGGATGATTTGCCATCACTCCATGTGGAGGCCTTCGGCGATTGGCAACGGAGATCCTGCTACTTCGGCAAAACCAGAAAGGCCCAATTATGCTGTCATGTCCTAACCAAGTAGGCGACGAACAATGCTTGCGATGCATTGTGGAGTGCTTCGACCGCTATGAGACAGGCCACGATGAGGTCGACCGTTGAAACCATCCCGTCGAGTGTGAGCGCAGAGAGCCAAAACACGTTCTCGAAGTACAGTGCTGCAGCTTCGACAAGCTGTTTTGCACTGTTCGCGCTTGCCGACAGCTCATGGACTGCTCGAAGACTGAGTACACTGCCCACAACGAGCAGCGAGACTCACACTGGCGCCGGCGGTGACGGTGGATGAGGATTGCGTTTCACGCGCAAAATTGTAGTGGCCGTAGTAGCGGCCAATCGAGCGGTCGTGTAATTGCTCTCTGATCCCAAGTCTTCATTCTGCCCAGATATACTAGCGTTCACCGCCAGAAGAAGCGGCAGGAGCATCGTTGCTCTTCCAGCCAACTCCTTCATCACTGATACCATGCGGAAGCTTTGGCCTGGCGCTGTGTCCGCCGAAGAACTACAGCCACTGCCTTCAGCTCCGCCCCTCGTTGTCCACTTTCACCACAGCCATTCGGGACTTCCGTCACCCACAACTGTCTCCGCTGTTCAATCTCCTTCTCCAAGGCTTTCGCTGGTGCTTCGTCGTACGGTGAGGGTCGGGAAAGACACCGGTGGGACGAGCGATCAGGGAGGAGGAAGTTGCAGGAGCGGACGAGTCGAGGTTGCGACGAGATGTTGTTTCGTTTGTGGGATGCTGGTGCGACCTGCGACGCAACTTTCCCGAGCGGACTAGGCAGTACAGTATTGCAATTGCCTCATCAAGCTTTCACTCACGGCGCTCTATGCTCGAGTGACAGCAGTAGTGTGGATGTTATGCTGGTATGTTAATTTGCGCTCGGAAGACGAAACCGCAACCGCTCGGAACTCGGCAACGACCCCTGCAGCCTTGCAGCCTTGACATGCATGTACCCCACAACTTAATCTTCAACTTAATCTGCTCAAGAGAAAGACGAATTTTGAAGCAGGCGGGAATGCAACGGCCTAGTCTGCACTTTCCGTGAATATGGACGTCGCATCATCGCACTTGAACATACAGCATTAAAAGAGTTCGAACTTCATATATGGCACAAGCAGCCAGCTTTTTCAAAATTCACGACAACACGCAAGACACGCTGGATCAACTCGAACATGCCGCTGTTCTCCGACCCGGCATCACGCAGCGAAGGCTACACCATAAGTTTCTGGGTAAACAAGCTGGTGTGAACGCCGAATAGCTCTGACAAGGAAGTGTTGGCCGAGCGTGGATTTCGGCGGGCAAAGAGGTAAAACCCTCCTCGCCAGCCGCAGTCATGACCTGGTTATCAAGCTGTAATGTCCTGTGGAAGAACACAAGAACAAAGGCACACCGGATGGTCCCGATCACACCATCAACACCACTTCGTAGTGCACCGATGCACCGTTTGACTCTGTTTTGATCAAGACGCCGTCTCGACTCTGGGTCGCGACACAAACTTGGCCGCAGCATGGTAACCTCTTTTCCATTGCCCGAAGAAACCTTTCCGGAGCTCAGTTCCCGACCTGCGTCAGGAGCGTTGGGTGTTTCCTCGAATCACTTCATTTGGGCTGTCGTGCAGCAGAGACGCTCGAACGCAGCATGAACAGGCCACTTCGCCAGAAACGATCTACCAGAATCCCGCATTAAATTATCCGTCCGTCTGCCTCGGTGAGAAGAAGATTACAGCGGAGCAGACGGCTGAAGGAAAAAGTGGCCTACGTCACCAGGAAACTCCAAACTCCAATATCAACTCTGTCGTTGTCTTCTTCTACTTCATGTTCGCATGAGACTCACCACCTGCCGAGCAGCAAAGGTAATCATCGTGCACCAAATCGCTACATTGCCGCGCCTACGACAACGACGCGGCTCTTGAAACCTGAACGTGCGACGGCATTTCCTACCTCTTCCCTCGGCTCGAGGCGATACAAGACAAATCTACTCGGGCGTGCCAATGAAGACGACGGAGAAGGCTTGAGGCGTGAGTCAAGCCAGTGTCTTCCCAGAATGAAACCGGACTCGCGACGAAGTATCGATAGTCTCTTGGAGCACCCAGACACAGCGTCGAAGTTGCAAGATGAGCAATTCTTCGTGGAAACTCTCGCTGTCAGGACCAGGTCAATTCAGTGTCGGCATTGAGTCTGTGAACGGAGTCGTGCACTAGTCCATTGTCACTACCCCAAAGGATACTGTGCCACTGAGTGTACGACATCATCGTCACTATCGGGCACACGACTTTCATAGCAACGGCGACGAAGGGCAAGAAAAAGGCCAGGGGAACAAAAGAAGACCCAACAGCGAAGGGCACAGATTTCGAACCAGAAAGTGAGCATACCATAACACTCTCCAGCAGTAGCACTCTGGATTCAGCTACCTACAGGAGGTCACCATGTGTTTTCTGCTTTGTTCAAGTCTACAGAAGAGCCGAACGTGCTTCAAAGCAACAGCTGGTAGAGACGTCTATAGTCGAGATCAGTACCACCGGGACTGCTGCTTCGAAGAAAGCCGCCACCAATCTGTTCGAGACCCAGCTTCTATGCAATGCAACCCAAGGCAATTCACCTTTTTGGGCAGAGTAGACAAGGCGGTGAATTGAAGCGGGTAGTGGAGCTGGTGGTGATCCTCTGGAATGCTTTGAAGAGAGCTCATTGTCACAAGAGAAACAAATCACGAGATACAAGTACTGGGAATCTGGCAACGCTGTCGCCTGCCGCGACAATAACAGCGTCAAGTCGTTCCACTTATTTTGAGCTTCCGAAGATAAGCCAGATGTTGGACGAGGTGTGTGGCCAAGCAGCGGATCTATAAAGAAGGACGAGCAATCAAGGCTGTAAAGAAGGAATTTGCAGCGCATGTGAAGGGAGGCAAGTTTGGAGGAAAGCGGAGCTAGGTCGCTTGGCTGCTCGACCAAACCCGGACAAAAGTCACCATAAGATCGAAAGAGACGGACTCGAGAATGCACTCGGTCGAGATTGCTCGAACTTCACTCTCGCTGATTCTAATGGACGATACGATGCCCATGCCGAAAAGGGCGAGGGAGATATTACGGGTTTGCTCGACACGAACAAACACGACAACGCCATCATTAGCATATCTTACAACGGCGACGAGAGGAGTAGTTTCCGCAGCCATTACTATTTCAACTTTACGCGGTCCGACTCGCAATCAAGGTGCTGGCCGTCTAGAAAGCTATTAAACTAGCTATATTACTATATCTCCTCCTGCGCGCATCGCTGAGTCAAAGGCCGCGGTAAATTACCGGAATTGTGGATAACGAGAACCCAGCTCGTATGCCATATTCTGCCAGGACGGGAGGAGACGAGCCAATATCAACTCACACTTAGGCCTTCTCGGCTGCTGAGAGCATCCACCCACGATGCACTGAGTCGGCAGCTCTTAACTGCGATCCTCATCCTCATCTTCTCGGAGCCTGTCGGCAGCACGAATCTCCGAGCGCTGGTGGGAGTCACAATTGCAACAGGCGAGCATAATTCGGAGTCCGCATCATTGAGTCATGTCGGAGTCCACTTGGTCGGATTTCAAGAGCCGAATCGCATGCGCACACGTCCTTGCGCCGAAAAAAACTGAAGACGCAATCTCGCCGGCACGAATCCTGAGCAGCAATGATATCAATCTTCACCCCCCAGCAGCAGTGCAGTAATGATCCTCACACTCAACGCTGTCCCCGCTCCATACCAGAATGACCACTCGCTTGGCGTCCATCTGCTTCGACCTCGCAGCAAGGTGGTCAGCAGCAACAACTGTTGTCGCTTTCTCATTCAAAGCCACCACCACCGCAGACCCTGCTATGCTTAGCTACAGCTGGAGTCCAACATGCACTTGCAGCAGCTTTTTGAGCAGCGTCGAGGACACGATTGATTTCCACCTCAGATTCTCCAGTCATCGCTTGCTGTCTTATTCAGCGACGTGATCAAGCTGCCTTAGACATACTACTCGATGTTCGCGCTTGTAGCTTGTCTTTCCTCTGCATCGGCCAATACGATGAGTTGTTCTCGAGATTGCTCATCAACGCTCTTCTGGCTGGACTTATAAGTCAAGGCAGTCGCGACCTGAGGATCCCGCTCGGGAGTGGAGTGTTTGGGAGCAGTCGCAACCCAGTCTCAAGGCCGCGCTCGGAAAGACTGAGCGGCTCATTAGAATCATCCGTAGTCCGTTTCGATGGCGTTTTGATCTAATTAATGCCAGCTTATTCGTCCCGGTGCCCCAAGATAGAGTCCCCTCGAGATGGCAAGCACACTGAGGCCTCGCGGCAGAAGACTCACCGACGCACGGTAGAAATGCTTTGGCTTTTTTCGAGCTTCTCGATCGCGCAGCGAGCATAGTTCCAGCAACGCCAAAGCACCGCAAGTTTTCGTGACCAGATATGAACTTTCTACCAGAGTCCAGGCCTGTCCATAGTCATTCCGCGAAATTTCTTCATGGACGCACTACAGCGGGAGACGAGGAAACCACGTCACCTGCATCCGACAGATCGAGCCAAAAAGACCTTGAAGAATCAACGGCAACAATATATACTTCGCTACCTTCCGCTGCAGACCATTCTCAGGCGTTTTTGTCAGGCACTATTCTGTTGATCGCAGAGAGCAGTCTCCCCGAAGCCTTGCTGTGATAGTACCCTCGTCCAGAGCTATCATCTAGCAGGAAGGATGATTCTACGCATCATTCTTGACATTTAGCAGGTTCTGGGTCACTCACAAGAGCCGGCTGACATGTATGTACGTGGGGCGTGGAGGGTCTTGTCATGTTGTTGATCAAGGATTGCACAATTGATCGAATGGTGCCAAGGTGGCCTATATCCCTATCTATGCAGCGTGAAAGACAGTGATGTGAGTGAGGGCTCCAGACCTATCAACATATTTCCAAGAGCTGGTTGACAAAGCTGTCGCAAACGCTAGAGGTATTTGTCGATGAACACAATGCATTCTGACAGCTCGGCCTTGCGAGTCAGACAGCAGATTTTCAAAGCAAGACGATACTTTTGTGGTTTTTCGAACAGCAGCGGTTCGTGAACACCGCACCCTCTCGTTAGCCGATGAGACTTGTACGAAAATGGCAAGCTTACCTAGACGACGACGCGACGATGCGAACATGAACCGAAAAGTGCGTACAAATGCAACACATAGAAAACAACTCTAACTGGCCTGTTGCTTATCTTAGGCGAAGGACAAGACAGCTATAACATCTTGTCATTAATGTAGCATCGGGGTATCTTTCTTAGTAACTATAATTAGCATGCTAGCGATCGACCACTATATGTTTCGAATCATAGCGTGGCGACGTATCTGTCTATCTACTATTCATTGCATACGAAATACGTTCATACGGCGGAATCGAAGGATCTAGAGTCTGCGCATCGCTCCTTCTCCTGCCAGTGACTAAACCCACAAGTGAAGGCAGTCGCAATCGTAAGATCCCGCTCGGCAAAAAATCACAGTCTTGTCAGAATCACTCGTGATCTCAGGCGTCTCGGAAACATCCGAGTTTCGAACATGGCTGTTCTTGAGGACTCCTATGATTATCATGTAGAGTCTCTTTGAGGAGGGCGAGCACACTTATTGAACCCATAGCAGAAAGTTTCACTAACCTGCGGGAGAAGGCCGGGAATCTTTTCGAGCTTTCTAGTCGTTCGTGCAACAAGGACCGTCAAACCTAACTATAATGCCGCGATAGGCTCTCTTCCGCCTGCGAAGGTTGAGGTATATACCCTGATCAAAAACACCTTGAAGTTACGCCGTCGGACGCAAAGCTCCGCAGCTTGTTATTTCCCATTCGAATATCGGAATCAACTTTTCCATTCCGGTGCCGTATGTAGTGATAGCAGCAGAAGACAGATAATCTAGCCTTTTTACATTGTTCTTGAGCTAGCGAGATTGCTCTTGAAGGTACCACGGCGGGAGAAAATGAGTTCACAGTATCTGGATCCCGACATGCGAAGTCATGGGTTAACTCGAATGACTAATGACGGCAATGAGCTGGCTTCTTCTACGACGACTGGCTAACATGTAAGTGCGTAGGGAATGGATGGTCTTGTCATCTAGACCGCATAATTGATCGAATGTGACGAAACTGGCATACCGTCTGAGCAGTGTGAAAGACATTAATATGTATAAACACAAACATAGAAGGTATCCATACTCATCGACACAGTTGAGGATTGTGTCTTCCAGATACTGAGGGTCGTGTCGGCGATTGTGTTGATCGAAGTTGGTATAATTGATTGAGGAGCTGACTGCGAGATCAAAGGGCTGTCTTCGCAGCGTGAAAGATGGTGAACTGAGTGAGAACACAGGAAGGCTGCAGACTCTATTAAGATATCGAGAGCTGGTTGACATATGTGTATGCTAATGGCGGATGGGTTTGTCGATGAACATCATTTTGATTGGTACGACTTGCGAGCAGTACAATTCAAAGCAAGACGCCACTTTGTCGATCTTGAACGACCATCGATCCGTAGATACTGCGCCCTCTTGTCAGCCGACCGAGCAGACTCGTACGAGAATGGTGTGTTTGCTGAGCAGAGAAGCGACCACCTGAACATTTCGAAATGCGTATATACGCAATCACAGAAGAGAAATCCACCGGGCTGGCCTAATGCTTGTCCGCAGGCGTAAGATAACTGTAACAATTCTCTCTTAATGCGGCTTTGAGACGCAGTCCATGATAAGCACGCTGGCTACTGCGACCACTATATGTTTGGAGTCACAGCGTAGAGACATACCTGTTCTTCTATTATTCTACACGCGAGATTTTCACAAGAAGCATCGATTTCCCCAACGCATACCCGTCGTCCGCAATGGCTCTGGCCTTGGTGGGCAGCTTGAGTTGCCATCTGTAAGTCAAGCCAGTAAGGTGGGCCGGATCCGCATGTCTCTAGTATTTGAGGTTTGGTCGGGAGTAAGGTAGCGAGTGTCTGTGATCACACGAGGCCAGCACTCGGGTCGATGGTTTCCGAACAGCTGCTGTTGTATGACCAAGTATGCGATCAACCACTTCTGCAACCACTTTCATCTCACCATCGCTGTTACCGGCTGTCCCATCGCCATCGTAGATCGCAAGCCTCATTTCAGATAAGTGCAAAATTTCGTCAATTTCGCATCAATCCAGGCTCAAGGAAATTGAGACGTCTACTCCAAAGTTCACGCTTGGCTGAGGAAATACTCTGACATGCACAAGCCAAGATTTACTTACCGTTCATCACGACTTTCCGTAGCCTTTGGTACAAATCCATCTCGCGACCACTCTGATTCGAATTCAGACGGCAAAGAAGCAATGGCCTTGGAAATTGTGCGCAAAGAGAGCTCTAGCATCGATCTTGAAAGTAATGAGGCGGGTGAGACCGAATATGGCACGTTCGGCTCTCGACTGTCGCGTCCCATCGTTTGGATGCTAATATACTCTCAGCTTTGGTCACGGATGGTGAGTTGCGTTTGATTGGGGTCGATTCGAGCATACTCTTACCGGCGCTATGCATGAGTAATCGCGATGCTGAGTCCATTGTGGCATTGTGGTCGATTTTGATGACTTTCGTTGCCTGATCAAGTAGCTCAGGCCTGCTGCACCATGGTGGTGAGTACGCTCGCCTGCTCTGTTCGGTGCCATGCTCGGCCTGTGCTGAGGGTGAGTCCATAGTGCGAGCTTCGACACTTCGTGCCTCCAACGGTGCACTGGAATGACAACGTGTCTTGGCTTACCGAAGCAAATTTGTTGACAGCGAGATTTTGGAGAGGTTCTAGGCAAGATTCCAAGAGGCTTGAGACTGTGAGGGTCCAAACGGCTTACCCCAAACCAACGCCGTGATCTAATGTGCCAAGTAGAAGAAGAGAATGTCAGAGCGATGTTCTCGAGCAGAAAGTGGCTCGTTTCGTAGTCGATGGTCCAATTCGCGAGACAGAACACCGTTGCTTTGTTTGGCGTGCACCATATTGTACGCCACATCGACAGTAATTTGGGAGCGGATACGGTCGGATCTGTATCTCGCAGAGTAGGCTGTGGATCATCTCCTGGAGCTTGGATGGAAGCTTGCAGAAATCGAAGTGTTTCTCTAATGTTTGGGAACGTGTGGCCCACCATTGCCATTGCCTGTCTCAGAGAGGCTGCCTAAAGCATTTGGTCACGGGGCCAGGTAACTACAATTACCCATATCTCCGCACCCTTGGCTTCGTATATCGCATAAGTTATCTCCTTGTAGTTGCTCGAGCTCGGTCTAAGAGATCCTGTTATGATCCTTGCTTCCGTTTTTGGGTATCTCTAGATTCTGTTGCATGTTCACATCGCTGCATCTGCTGCTGCTGCTATTGTTGCCGCGTCTTTCGATTAAGCATGTTCTGATGATGTCGTAAAAGCTCCTGGCTGCCAGACTTATGGGTGTCATAGGCGTCTGTTGTTGCTGAGGATCTGGTCGGGGTGCCCAGACGTTGTCTAAATGGGAGGCACTCTCGGACGTCTGCATTGACATTGTGGGGCTGTTAACGTGGCTACCGGCACCACCAGCCAAGGTGTTTGGAGTATTAAGACTTCCCGGCTGTCCTTGAAGTTGTTGTGCTCGCGCCGCCTGTTGCATCACGCCACTCCGCCAAAAGTCCGGGTTCTGCGAGTGATGTAGACTCCTTGCTGGGTGAAATCGCTCCCGCCGACGAGCCGATGTCGTCGCTGACCTGATGCGATGCCGCAACAGGCGGGCTTGTCCACCACGATCGCAAAGGCATTGACCCATGATGTCACGCGCTCTGGCGTTGATGGTCGCTAAGGCACTCCTCCTTCAGCCGGCAAGCGGATGTATGGTGACTTCGTCGCCCCTGTATGATGTTCATGTGGATACACGGACCTGAGCGAACAACAGCCAGTTGCCGGAAGGTGCCATCATTCTGTTCAGCTCGCTCCTTCAGCATGCTTGACAGACTCTGCTTGGGGACGGAGAGATCTTCTCTATGAATCTGGTGCATGTGTTCAAGATGCTCAGTACCCTTGCGCTGCTCAGGTAAGTATCGCTACATCCGTGACGAGCTGTGTAGTGCAACATTCTTGGCCGATCGTTGATCATCTTCATAGAGTAGAGGCTGCGTGTTTAAGCAGGCGTAGCCGGACATTCGGCACGGCGATGAACAGCCTTACCACAACTGCCCCACTTGCCAGTGAATTCTCGCTGGACGTGAGGGTCTGGGTGGTCGGCTTTTTGGTCGGCTGTCTCACCGCAGTTACGACAAAGTATAGGTAAAGCCGGCGTCGTGTTCGTCACCACCAGAAGCAGGCTCGTAAAGCTGAGTGGACCATTGTCCGCCTCGACTTTGGCTGACCCAGTGCTATGGTCGTCGGTGAACTGCCGCCGGACTCTTCCTCTAGTGCCCGCATGTCCTTCATTCCCATCTCTTCCATCTTGAGCGCCTTGACTCTCATACCGCGCAATGAAATCATTCGGCCGCGGCAGGCCTGTATCCTTTCTTTCTGGTGCTCTGAAAGATTTTGCCTACAGTGAAACGGCATCGAAGGCGGCGATGCGAGCGAGCGGTGGTGGCAGCGGCAGTGCGATAGTGAGGGCGACGGGCGACAGCGACACCTGCGAAGTACTGATATTGCGACGTCTTATGGATGGAATGCCGTTGGGCGTGTCATCTCACTGTCCGGAAGCGGAAGCGGAAGCGAAAGCGAAAAGAGCTCGAGTGGACTTTCCTCCTCATCAGCAGCGAGTATGACTTCTCAGACAGCGGGAGCAAGCGACACTACTAGCTCATGTGCACGCGGAGCATCAAGAGCAAAGGAATCACCACCAGCAAGAGAATCAACATCCTTCGACAGTGCCCTACGTGACAAAAGGACACACTAGCGACACACCAGGAACCGACACCCATGAAGAACAAACGCCTTACCGTGCGCCTCACCGAAGCCGAGGAGAACATCAAGAGCTCCGAACAACACAACCTGCGCAGCTTCTGCAACCCGCTCGGCCCTCAATCCCACTCGCCCTCGCACGATCCGCCGACAATTCAGCCTGGCAGCGGAGCTCTATCTCATCGATGCAACCAAGCAGTGCAGCACTTCATACCGACATACGAAGATTACCAGCAGCAGTGCACTCGGCTCGATTCATCCTTCCGCTGTTGACATGCCAAACATTAAAATCATTGTAATGATCTTCCGAACGCCTTAAGAAATCTGTGTGCATGACGGAAGCGCTGCAGCTACCCTTGAAGACACGAAAATCTCGCGCTTTCACCCTCGTAAGCGTGCACCTCGGCTTGCAGTGCGCTGTTGACGCCAATATGGTCGCCTCTCGCGCTTACCGGATGGCTTTGCGCCAAGCCCACAAAATAACGACTTAATGACCTTGAGCCACGTAGCCCGGAGTCAGAAGTCAGCAGTGAACAGATACACTGATTGTGACACCCACTTGCACGACGCACTCGAAGAGTGGCCCCAATATTGACGAAGGCCTTCGTGTAGTAGAGACCAGCAAGAATGGGAGAGCAGTTGGGCAAAACAAGCAGCACCAGCAAGAGGATGATCAGTCTTCGACGGTGTCCTACATGGCAAGATTTTGGACCAAGACGGACCAGCGACATAGCAGAAAGACGCCAGCGGGAAGACAATCACGTCTCTTTGGGTGGTGCCTATGATTTCGAAGGAACGCAAACCTCGCGCTTCAAACTTTCCGACAACGCACTCACAGGCACCTTATACCTTGACGCGTCCGGAAAACGTCCTCGTCGCGAAGCTCGATAGCCTCTTTATCGATCTCGAGACTTTCTCGAAGCCATAGCGTCAGCAGCTCGCAGTGACGACAACGCCTGTTCAGACTCCTCCTCCGAAGACTGCATTTGCAGCATTTTTAGCGATTCCGTCGCCTCCGAGTGCCACGCCTTCACGACCTCCAGCTACGGTAGCTGCACTTTTACAGGACTCTTCACTTCCCGCAAGTACAGCCGCCGCTCCAAAGGGCAGAAAGCCTCCAATGACGGCTTTGGAAACGACAGGAAGCTCCTTAGGCTCCGGCACTCGAAGGCAAACGATAATCCTCGGACGGATTCTTGTACGTTGTCAGAAAGCCTCGAGCGACGACCTTGGAGGAGAGACTGTGGCAGCTACTGTGGAGTGGCTTTTGACGGAGTGGACTATGTACTCTGATGAAGGTCTGGACGGATGTCACCGTTGAGCTACGAAACGACGAGGTCAATATGAATGAAGACTCTCTGGTTACGACAATGGTGGGAACAACATCGCGTGGGTTTCAGAATCCCATGAGGACTCTCGCAACGAGAACTCTCGGCAGCGAACATGTCCTTTCGACGCTGTCACATGCCCTCCATAGCCTCACGCGCTTCAATCTTTCTGACACGCTTTCGATCCTGCCATGGTTCCACGCGGCTCACACGTTCTTTCGCACAGTTACACACACCTTCGTTGCAGTGAGAGACTCTCGGCAGCGAACACTCCATTTGAACACCCTTTGCAACCTTCCATATCGTACAACAAATCAACAGCGCCACCGCTAGCTTCGATAGCCCGAGCTTCGAGTGTCATCTGGTGTCTACGCAAGCTGGCCAGCTTTGAGGCTGCGTCATTTTGCTGATTCTTCTACGCAAATACATATTTGCCTCATACACACATCGACCACCGCTGGCAATGCCCAAGCCAACAGGGACGACCAAGCCTCTCTCGAGCCGGACTTCGATCCATCGACCCTCACTATCTAGCGCCTACGACCAATTCTCGTGGCCACACGTGCTTTCGCAAACACTTTCCGCCAGGCCTTCGGCTCTCCCACGATGCCACGTAGCTCACATGCCCTTCCGCACCGTCACGAATGCCACTTCTGCAGCGAGATATCCTAGAAAGAGTTAGTCAAGACAAGCTCGGGCACGACCGTCAACAAATGATAGCTGTTTCTCGCGAAGCTGTATCTCACGAAGCTGTATCTCATGGAAGACGCTCTCGATCTATGGAGCAACGTTCTGGAACAGGCCGAATGATGGCGCCACGCCGAGCTCCTGGACCTTGTGTAGTACCTGTATCTGACCTATGAGCTCGGATCTAAATGTTTGGGCACAAACTTGGCCATCGCAAGGACCTATGGCCTTTCCGCACCGCAACATATGCTCTCAGCAGACGTTCAAACGCTGAATCGCACCAATCGCCAATTCTCACGTCTTAGCATGTCTATGGCTTCGGAAGCCGCAGTGCTTCTACGACACCACTGCAGAACCAGCGCCTTGCACAGTACCAGTATTGCTACGACACCTTTGAAAATGGGATATGGGCATGATGCAATGGCCGCTTCGAGAACCAACCGAACGCAGAGGGAGTGAAACAATCTATCGAGCAGAATGCATGGGCGAGGCCTCGTGGTCCGATGGAGCAGCATGGCACAATAGATCCAAATAACCCTCCAGACTAGCGCCAGAGCCTGGTGTATATGCCTTGAATCAGCGCATCATCCGGCATCTCAGCAGCGGCGGTGGTGTCCATCGAGCAGGCTGCCTGTATATCACACCGAAGGCGCAGACACGAGCACCCGGGGACGCCAATATTAAGGCGGTGGCAATCAATAGCAATGTTGCCGATCCTCCCTCTAGCACAGCGACCACGGGCAGAGCCGGAAGTGACTGAAAGTTCAGCTAGGTCTTGCTCGACGTCCTTTGTCGTCTGTGCAGCTGCTTCTCGGGGCCTCAGAATGACTTCTTTCTCAACCCTAACGCTTTTGTTGTTCCCGACTCTCCCGTCCTGGGCTCCATTACACCTAGTTGAGGTTCTTCGACGACAACGCAGCAACATCTTCAAGGCGAAAGCGCTCTCAATCTGCAGTTGTGGGAAGATGACCGCCTTTCGGGCCAACAAAATGGCCAGCATGACAAGATCTGTATGCCCTGGTACATCTTTGAGCGGCAGCGATGCAAGTGATGCAGCTTGCGCGCTTTTCGAGCCCACACCCAAGTTCAGTAATATCGACTGCACATCCTATGACTTGGTCGAGCAGCAGGGTACGAAGGACTTTTAGAGGCTGGTCTTGCTTCATGTCATCGTTGATGGCTGTTGTAGCTGTCGACGGCGGACACTCTGGACCCGAAAAGAGCAACAACTCCGAGCCAGCGAAGAAGACTGCTGCAAAGAAGGCACCAGCAGCGAACAAGACGGTGGCCGAGACAAAAGCCAACCCTAACACGATACGTAAGACACGTTCTACCGTAAATCACTACCATCATCAAAACTGCAATCAGCCATTACTGCCATTCGCCGAGGTACTGGCCCAAATGGCTGCACACCCACCGCGAATCACGCCCATCTCCACCACCACGAGCGCAAAGATGACGATATGACCGCCGACAAGGGATTTTTGTCCTCCGACAGCTGCGGAGGACAAGTTTGAGAATCCGAATCGAGACGCCAGGCACGCCATGGCAAAGCGAAAAACCCAAGTGTCGAGATCGCCTATAAAAACAGGTCGAGCAGCTGAAGCGCGTTATGGATGTGGAGAAGCGAGCAGACGCGGCGGCAAGGTACGGATGGGTCTAGCAAGAGAGAAGCACCACCACCTTCGACGCGAAGACTGAAGGGGCCTCCGACAACCAAGAGTAAATTCTGTCAATCTTGCACTACCAGCCATTCGTAAACACCACCAAAACTCGCCGACTGGAAAGACTCGAATGAGAATGGCGAGCTGACACACACAACGATCATTGACTGCAAACTTCGAAATTCGCACGCTCGTCATTGTGAAAGAGAGCTCCAACATCAAGGGTTTTGTCCGAGGTACCAGAGCCGACGATCGGGGCCAATATTACCAGTAGCCCTACGAAGAGACTTGCCACTTCACGTAACATTAGGGACCCACGCTGAAGCGACGCCACGGACATCTCGCAAGCGATTCTCATCCCCGCGACCGACTCTCACTTTCATGGGCACAATCGAATCATGAGGCAGAGCCTGAGGCTGCACCGGGAAACACCCAAGTCCAGGATGTACGGAAGAGCCTGCTGCAGAAGAAGAAAGCAAAAGCGAAGGCGAAGCTCGAGGATCGCATCGAAGAGCCTCAAGAACAACTCAAGAAGGACAAGAAGCGCTCGCAATGAATGCGAGGTAGCTAAGAGTACACGCGGGGAATTCACCTTGCTGAGGCTAGCTCACAGTAATCCAACATGGCTTAAGCGCACGCCACCGCATTACGCAGGCACTAACAGCGTCGCCATCGTAGATGAGTCGGCTTCCATCCATCAAACTCTGTCGCTCAACTTACTGTCCGAACCACTTGTATGCTACCAATCAAATGTGGAAGGGTCGAGGAGTGGTCACCTTTCATCGTTCAGCAGTTGCATAAATGAGACCGACAATGTTTCGTTGCAGATTTTTCTTGCGTCTTCGCACCAGTTGGGCCCTACTTTATAAAGAATAATTGAGTACCGCCGAGGATGAAACCATTCTATTGTGCTGAGTGAAGAGACTGCCCTCCTTCGGGAGTCACTTCCTGCGCAATCCCACTGGGAGGTGACAGGTACAAACAGCAACGAGGACGTCTCGTCAGATGTGTCTGAACCATTGGCCAAGACAGAAATTGGAGAGGTCCTGGGTCGGCTTCAAAGCCTTTACGATGACGAGTCAGAACGCCAGAAATGCCGAGCACAGCTTTGTCCACTGCTTCGCCTAGCTTTCGCATAGAACCTGCTTCGCCATCACCTCCCACGCCCTTCCTTTAAGCTTTCAACAAGGCCGAGCTCAAGCCGAGCGTCTCGAGTGCCTATGAAGCAAGCGAGGGAATCAATTCGGCAAAGGCGCCTAAATTTTTGGCAAAGCTCGACATCCAAGATCTGTTGAGCCTTCCGGAGAGTGATCCAAAGCGCCAGGATTACTATGCAGGGCTTGCGGCGCTGCTGACTGTTTTCAGACATACCGAAGCTTTCGCGCAAGATGGCCTTCTACCAAATCTTGCTGTCTAAGCTCTGGAGAGATCCTTCGGACCACGAGAAGAATGAATAGGAAAGGTGCACAGGTTCAGTGTAGAAGGCACTCCTACAACCGGAGATGAAGCCTGCTAAGCCAGTCTCCATGGCTTAGACCATCTCTCGGCCGCATGCTCGATTAGTCCCACCCTCGTCCAAATTCGAGTCCGGAAGCTCCTAGTGCCTGGAAAGAAGCATCTCATATGTCTCGGAAACGCCTCATCTTCTAAGATTCAGTCATACCTGCACCTCGAGTTTGGTACAGATCTGCGAAGAGGGCCAGAATGGCGCTGAGTCATAGGCGAGCTTCGTCGTGGCGAAGGATCTGACCATGAGGGTATTCCAGCGGCGGAAAGTGTACTGAACTGCCCGGATTGAGCCGACGAGATGCACCGAATCGACCATTGAGAGCCTTTCTTGAAGATCCCTGCTCTCTTTGCTCTCTAGCGATCAGTATGCATGTCATGCACGGCTCGTGACTAGGGTGTACATCATTCGAAGCTTTGAGAACTTTTGGAGTCACAGCTACAGCTCAAGTGCTTAGGCACGAAATCTGTACTTCTGTAACTCTCCTTCGCGGTGCCGCTGCCTATGACACCTTGCAGGCTAAAGAGGAAGCTGACCATGAGAGAAGAGGTACGATGGACTTTGTAAGCCTGGCTCGTCGACGTTCGTGGTCCTAATAATTTTGATGGCTTGTGCATTGGCGATACTGGAGCACTTCAACAGCTCATCAGTCGGCTGAGAGAACAGCACCACAAACGATGGTTTTGGTGGCAACAAAACTTCGCCCTTACAGCAAGGAAGTTTACTCGGTGGAGGAGGCACTGCTACCAGTGGCTTTGGAGTAAGCAACAGCGCCGATAAAAACAATTACGGAACTACCGGCAGTCGTTTCCAGGTTGTTCAGGAGCAAGACAGCATTTCGATACCTATTTTGTCTCCTGGACTTTGGCACCAGCTACTTCATCGTGTACCTTCGCTATCTCAAGCGACTCGTAAGCAGGGACAGGAGCTGTAAGCACAACTCCGTGGCGATCTGCCTTGCATACTTCGTCAACTTGCGAAAAACACTGTCCTATCTACAAATCCCGCGAAGCCTGCAAAGCGATGGTTACTAGCCGAGGATGATGTTCCCCAATAACAGCGGCTAGGCATTCTCGGTAGCCAGCGCACAGATACGAAGCGCAGAAAGACATTCGAGAAACAAGACGACTTACCTCATAAACGTAACAGCATTAAGACATCGCGAGCTCGCCACTTCAGCATGCAATGTCTTTGACACTACCAGACGACAAAGTGAAAGATGGATGCCTCCAAGAGGCAATGGATGAAATCCGGCTACATGGCCTGGTACCATTTCCATCGCAAGATCAGCCAGCCCGATGACCAAGATTCCACACCAGCAGCACATGCAGGCTCACCAGCAACTGCTTTAGCGAGTTCTGCTCTTGATAACGGCTGTACTCAGAATCCCGAGCAGGGCAACCAGACTTGGCATCAGGCCAAGCTTGAGGCCATGCATGACGAAGAAGCTCCTGTGTAAGATGGCTCGTGCGACGCCTCGCTACAAGGGTTTGATACAGAAGTACAGCATACTCAAGGGTTTGAAGTTCAGCAATAAGGAGTTCGCTGGCGACAATTCACGTGCCGTCGATACCGAGCATAGCATTCAATTATTCACGAAGAGACGACTCTGAACCCATACCAACTGCAACATCCCCAAGTCCAAGGTGTCACAGAGTCCGGCTGCAACTACCACATCAATCGGTATAGGCTACCGAACAGCTCTCGCAGCAGATACTCAGTTGCTTTCGCAACCATCCCCGGCGGCATCAAAGTTCGCTTCGTTTCGCGAGTGTGTCGCTTGATCTCATCTCGAAGCTGGCAGAGGATGCATATTTACTGCCAACCATATCGTGTTTAGGGCGGTTGCTGGCCTGGGTGGCTTTGACCGTGACCTCGGAAAACATTGGAAGACGACGTGGTGGATTGTCTTGCTGCCTTTTCGCATTTCTTCGGTGAGTCAATATGAGGCAGGTACAACGAGCGAGCAAAATTGGGTGACAGCCATCGGATGGGCTGTTTTTGCTGTGAATGCCCTTGATTTTAGCCTGCGCATGGCTGATGGTATTGACCTGAACGATTTATACCCTGCCTCATTATACTTGGACTTGGTGTTGCGCCTCTGCTTCATCCAGAGTTGACCCAGATGCAGCAACATCTAAGAGTTTCCATCAATGCGCAGTCGAATGCGTCTGAACATTTCAGAATCTTTCTGTCCTTGGCCAAATTCAACCACTGGGGCAATAATACAGGCAGCTCAATTAACAAAACATCGTTGCAATGCTCCTATTGTCGTGATCTATCAGCCGTCCATTGTCGAGGGAAGCACTCACGGTACAGAGTGTTGGTGCCATGGTAGAGATCGCTCAACTCGTCGCTTCCAATCTCCTCTATGCGGAAGTCCCATTTAAGAACTATGGGTAACGGAATGTCGAAGATCAGTCAAGACTTTCTCGACTCTTTTCCGCTAGCTCGACCTTATTGCTATCATTGCTACTGAGTCATCTCCGTCCCTAGCACTCGGGATGCGCGTCATGAGCATCTATCAACCTCTTTGGATGCTTGTAGCAAACGTCGCCAACTAGCTCTGCTCTGAACTCAACCTAGCACAGCCTTATTTGCGTTAGATCTGCCGGGCGAAGCTAATTCCTTTACCGAAGCCGGGATCGACTACAATCTCCAGACTGCGTGTAGCATCTCTAGGCTTCAAGTACATCCAGAGACATGTGGACAGCTGGGCCAATGAAAGAAGAGCTTGTTATACGATTCGCATCTGCAAAGCGCCTACCTCCTACGTCCTTACTTGCCCGTTGAAGCGCGATACTTCGCTATCATACAACAGCCCGACAGTGATACCGAGAAGTATTGGAGACAGGATGTAGCGTTTCTTACGGTACATCTGAATGTCCTGCAATGTAGAACACGGCTATGGACTTACTGGAGACCACTTTGCTAATGAGAATTATATTGTGAGGGAGATCTCAGTCCTCCAATCGTGTTGCGAACAATGAAACCGAAGATCCTGGTCGTTCCTCAAGGAGCTACGACGCTTGGAAGAAGATGAGATCGTCATTGATCAGCGCATCTCGTCGCATAGGACTCACATGAACATCGCCATCGCGACAATGCCTGTCTGATGTTTGTTGGAATGTCACGATTCCGGAAGCACCACGCTGACCCTTCTTATGTCTAGGGCCAAAAATTCCTTAGGCTCTTCGAAGAGTCGTCCTCTTGGTTCGCTTTTTGGGCGCAAAAGCGGAATCATGAGTATGAGCGCTAATGGGTTCGTCTTTGTCTGGCACGTTCTGCTAGTTTGCAACTATATTAAATTCTGATTTAGCTGAGTTCCTCTTTCCATTGACATAATTTTAGTTATCACTCCTTGATGATCCCCGTGAAAGATGTCGTGGGCCAAAAGGAGAACATCAAGCTTTGGCGCTATGGCGTTCAGCATGGTTGACTTTCTCGCTGGCTCCTCTGCCTTTTCGACGCGGCGTTCGTCTCGCCATTTAGGCAGCCAAATCCTCACAACGTGCGCAGACGAAATCTTATCATGTGCGCAGTCGACTCTTCGCCATGTACGCAGCCAACCGCTCACCATGTGCACAGGCTACTCCTTATCATGTGCGCAGTGGACTCCTCACCGTGTGCGTAGACGGAACCTCACCATGTACGTAGCCAACCGCTCACCATGTGCGCAGGATACTCCTCACCATGTGCATTGGCAATACCTTACCTCGTGAGCTGTTTTCACCCAAAGAAGTGCATAGGCCACAGCATGCTTCTTGTCGAGCTTTCCTTGACGCTACTCAATACAATGCCTTTTACAATTGCACCCATCTTCTGTTTCGTAAGATCCCTTTTGCTAAGATCCATTATCGTTGCACGTTGCCTTCGTGAAGCTGGTAGAGAGAACCATGACCATGTTTCTAGGCCAATCTTCTACGAGCAATCTGACGTTCTCGGAGACAAATTGTGCCTTGTCTCTAAGAGAGTCTCCCTTCCCTCGCCGAGGGACATCTTCATCTCGGTAAGTTATCTAAGATACTTCGATATCGGCCATGAATGCCCGCCGCGTTGTCCCATGGCAAGATATCGTATGTTACGGCACTTACAACAATAAAAAGGACTATCGTCGCGACAATCGAAGCCGGGATTGCGTATGGAAGATGATGGCGAACGGTAGATAAACGTACGAGCGAACGATGTCACATTTGGGTTGTAATTTTGACTGGATGGCAATGTCTCCCATGTGAGAAGTGATGTTCTATCGTCTTTGCCGTGGAGGACGTAGAGGAAGAGCTACTAAACGAAGACGAGGAACTCAAGGTGCAAGAAGTGCTTGCTGCCTTTCTAACCACTCGAATTAAAGGCATCTTTCGATATGCATGGCTGAAATGATAAGTAGAGAGACAGAGCTCTAGGATGAGAGTTTCTTGGATCTGACGTGGATTACGAAAAGCAGCCTTGAAGCAGCGAATCCAAACATGCCTCTGCTTTAAGGACAAAGGAGTCTGTTGACTCTTAGGTTGGAGGTTTCGGCAAAACTAATTTGGAACAAGAATGATAGCATTATGCAAGATGCGAGCCCAATGGTCTGAGATGGTCGAAGGAACTAAATTGAAAGGTGAGTGGAAGGAGAGGTTGTATGGCTCCCGCTGCCTTTCCAGAGAAACAGTTCCAGCATGGCTCGTGGGTGCTTGGCATCCTTATCGTCTGTACTCGCTCCTACTTTTCCCTTCATCCTTCATGAGCTCTGCGCTTCTCCGGCACTCCTTGCCACCCATCATCCGTATGTGATCAAGACTCACAAGTTCGGCTGTGAGACAATCGGCCTCTGCCGATGTCCCGTGCACCAATTCTCTGCCGTTTCTTCCACCGTGCCAGTGATATCTTCTCTTCCCATCTCTTGCGCATCTCGCTCGCAAGACATTAGTTCGTGCAGCTAGAAAACAGAGATGACGAACTCCCAAGAGTGCTCTCTCTACTACATCTCGCTTTGCATGGTACCGAACAGCCTTGTCTCGCGACCGGTAGACCTTTCGACATCTTTACACCCTAGCGCTTGAAGGCACGACGGTGCGCGAGCGGTCCCCCGGAAGCACAATACTTGAAGCATTGCAAGGAATCCTAGTGTCGACACGTTGTTCGAGCGCGAGAACACAGACCATGAGAAAGATGTTGATTCGGCTTTTCTTGGGGCATGAAGGCCATCACAGTGTTGAAGAGACGCAATTGATCGTTTCGCGCGGATCGCTTCGAGATTTTGGTAATCGGTGCGTGCTTACAGTGAGGTCGATGTTTATGACTTCTCCGGTTGATGGTGAAGTTGAGAGAGTGCGAGAAATGGACTTGGCGTCAATTTTGCACCCCGGGGTCTGTGGAGACACTGCTTTTGCGTACGTTGTTCTGATATGCAAAAGTCCCAAATCCACCACCACCACAAAGGGCACTGTTGACTTCCTCGCAACCGCAGATGGCACGAATGGGTGATTGAACGGATGGCGACATGGGATAGACTTTGCTTGTACACTGTCGTGTGTACATCTTTCGAAATGCGGTGGGCGTTGTGGTCCCAGTCTGTGACAGATTCCGGTCGCACAAGAACAGCTCCTCTGAAAACTACGTGTGCTTGGCCGTCGCATTTCCTTCCACTTCTTCCGAGTGCACACCACCAATGGAGGCGGTGTCATCGAAATTGATGCCCTTGAGCTCACGAGCGCCGATCGAGATATCAATACTGTGGAAGCTGCGATGCTTCTGGCTAGCAATGCGGCGTTTGGCTTGTTGAGCTCTCCACGAGGCGCAATCACGGCAGCCGCAATGACTTTGAAGGTCTTGGTTATCCTCTCGAATAGGTTCTGGGTTCGCTGCGTCTAGCTCCATTTCGAGAAGCCATTGCTGGAAGGCTGCTGTGTCACAGCGCTGTGGGCTATGTTGAAGATTTGAGCGGTCGAGGAGGGGCTCGAGCATTGCATTGAACGACATATCCACCAATGACATTCGTCCTTGTGAGGCTCCACCATGTCCAGAGTCAGGCAGCTCGAGCAAGAGTCGAGGACAGAGAGATGCATCCGATGAGAAGGATCCAGACGTGGCATCTTGCTTGCTATTTCACCAGCCACCGCCCACTGCTCGTCATTCATGTGCATTCGGTCCCTGCCAACTCCACCGTTTTATGAAATGAAGGTACTATTTCTGCGAGCAGTGAGATCTGTGGTACGTCATGCAGGAAGCCGAGAAGAAAGTCGAGGTAGTTCGTCCATAGCGGTGCTCATGATCGAAGTGAGTAAGTTGAAGTTCCCGGGGCAGGCAGCAAAGTGCTACAGTGATGGGATATGATGGTGGCGAGGCTGTTGTGTTCAAGTGCTTGGGGTTTAGCTAAGCGGGCACAAACCGCAAAGCCTGTCCTTGATCTAACCGCAACCACAGCAGCAAAAACGTGCACGAATTTGGCTCCGAGGTATCCATTGGCACGTCTGACCAGTCGTTATAGGTCAATGCCATGCCAGCTAGCTTCAATCCCGATGGCTAAAGTCATCTCTTATCATTTTGCTACAAGCTTGGCAGGTCATTTGTATCAGAAGGTCCAGAAGTACATGCTGGAGGGCGAAGTCAATACGGTCCACATTCGCAGGAGAGACGGTTAGAAGAACTGGTATTGGAATTCAGGTGGGATTGACGATCGAGATCGCTGTCAATCACCTGGAAACGTCAATCCAGGTTTCTGCACCATTTCGAGGTCTGCCATCGTACTCAAACACCATCATGTTGGCCATGACTCGTTCGCTGATGCGTTGCGGTGGGTATTTCAGCAAGCCACTCAGCAAGCTACGGTTTGTGGTTTTCGCGAATTGATGGAAGTGCAAGATTGACGAAATGGCGTCTTGGTCATTGGAGTCGTGTTCCTTTCGCGGGTTGAAGGCGGCCGTGGCATCAGATTTGAGTTGGCACTGCGTTCTCCGAACTTCGGTAGAAGATTGATTTCTGGACCCGAAGATTTGCGTTACTCCTGTCAAGGCCAAGGAGCGGGAATGTGCTGTGCAGAAACTACGACCAGTCAGATCATGCTGTGACATGCTCCACTAACAGAGGCCCGAAGCTACTGCATACGAGTCTGTAAAGCCTGCATTCTGCCCTTCAGTGGCTGCTAGTCATGTTCTGGGACACCTCGAGGATGCGCAGTCCTCGTCACATTTCACAATTTCTGCAATACGTTGCTGGTCATGATGGCTGGTTGGGTTGGGGACTTCGCTGTCTGCTGGACTGGACATGGCAATCTGTACCATTTCCGTCTCTCCTTCAGCAACTGCTCGCTCCCCATAGCCGGTTTGAATCTATCCTCTCGAGCTTGTCGTGACTTTGGTCCTTGGCTGAGCAGCCAATCGATCCAGCTCTGCTTGTCTCTGTGCCTTCTCCTCTTCCGCATGCGCAGCAAGTACCCTCTTTCCAGCTTTTATAGCGCGTGCTCCTCCATCTGTGTTCTCCTTAATGAAGATATACCTCAGCTCCTGGCAGACTGCGGCATACAAGATATCGTTCTTGGGCTGATCCATGTGACGGCAGCCTTCATTACCCACATAGGTTGGTCTGATTAGCTGCCTCTGACGATACGGTTGAGCCGACGATGAAGAATGTGCCTCCAGTCTACCTCTGATGCTGTTGTGCGATGTCTCTGTTCGTGTTTGCTGATGATGTCGACCAGATGCGAGCTGCGTGCATACTTAAGCTCGGCGGCTGCGTTTTTGAGTAAGCATTCAAATATCGGGGCTGCATAAGTTACTCGCATGTTTGCATGTGATGCAGGCATGGGATGCGCTGCAAAGATTCCCAATCGTGCTGCAACTGAAGTGAAGTAATCGTTGCGATAGATGCTATCGTGCGCCGAGGTTATCTGGGATGCATTCAGTTTTCGCGTCAGAAGCGGCCGTGGGATCAGGTCAGAGTGGGTGCTGCAATTTCCAGCTGAAGTCCAGAAGAGTCTGTTCGCGATGATCTGCGCTGCTCTGGCGTCGCTGGCTTTGGTGTGTTCTCCTTGTCCTCGATTGCTTGCTGCCAGGATTCACTCTGCCAAGCGTGCTGCCGGTGTTGCGAACATATCCATCGTCTCTTTCTCGGATTTCATTCTCCTCTCAGCGTCCGGCAAGAACGAAGAGCCAGGCTCGACGTGATCCTTGTGAGCACACTCCCTTCGGCGCTATACACGTGCCGTGGAAATGGTGTTTTCATCGCTCTAGGCCTACCTGGGCTTAGGCGGTGCGGTCAAAGGTACCAACCGTGCACGGGAACGTCCACATCTCTTGGGGCAGGCATGTTCGCTCCTTTGCATCTGCTGCAACTGCAATGTCGTCCCCCGATGTCTCGCGAAGCACTCGTGCGTGCCATACGTGGTGTTGACCAATTGACATTCGCTTCGTTGAGTCTTTTAAGCTCTTTTATAGTTGCGTGAGGCCGTTTGTCCAGGCCCACAGCGACTTCTTTGCCGCTCTGAATGTCGCGAATCGAAAGATTGGCGGGAGTGTGCTTCTCAGAGAGCTGGAAGAGGTCAAAAGCCCAGACATTGTGTATCTCATTGCGGCTCGTGGATACATGTACGGGTTTCTCGGCGGCAGTTTTTTCCTCAACCTTGCGTCACGGTATGTGCTCGAGAGCATTCGAGGTATCAATCTGCGACCTTCCAGTGCCTTGCCGCTGCGCATCGTGTATGTATTGCTGGTGCCAGTGACATCATAGGCGATGAGAGTCACGTCAATGTCTTTGAAGACTTGGTTTGTAACATGAGCATGCAACTGTGAACCTCCAGGTCGTCTAACTCATGAATCGCGCTGAATTCTGTGTCCTGGCCGGTGCGACACATAGCGTCGATCGCTTCTCGCACTGTGTGGGGCTGATTTGGTGGTCGATGCTTCTTGAGAGCTTTATGCCGCTGAATTGGGTTGATGCTGTCGAATAAGATCCCAGAAGAAGGGTGACTTGAGCTGCAACACGGAGGGCGTGGAGGACAAGAAAGACCATCCGGCTTGTGTCCCTTCCTCCTCGTTCTCGTAGTCACGAGGGACATTCCAGAGGTCATCTTTATGGTGCAGTTTGGCACTCGGTGGCTGGACTCGTGGACGGTTCCGCGGGTAGTCGAGCTGCAGCAGCTTTCTCGACGTTCGGTGCGCGCAGTAGTCGGCTCGTGGTGTAGTGTAGATCAGTAGCTTGGCGAGAGCGTCGGGGCTGTGTTTGATGAGGATCACATTGCGTTTTGACTGCGAGCGATAACAGCAGACCAGCACAGAAGTAGAGATGCGGTGCTATGTCGTGCCTGGATTGCCGGGGAATACCTTGAGGTTGCGACTGCCCTCGAACACCACAGTCCCGAGCGGGACCTTCAGACTGCTACTGCCTCGCCAGAATTGGAGGGTGCGGAAGCATATTCGTCATCCAACTTCGAGGGTTCTCCCGTATACTTCGCCTTGCGGTCATGGTCTTTGGGCTTGCCTATGCATTCGGCGGAATGTATCGCTTGACGGTGATCGCCGCATCAACACCGATGAGTGACGTTCACATCTGCTTGCTGTTTATAAATTCGTCACTTGACTCTTCGACAACCTTTTTACAGACATGTGCGGCAAGGCCGTCACCAATAGGGCCAGGAGCGCGAAGTTGAATGCGACATGGTTCCCGCATCAACTTCGACTGGCTGACTATTGCTGACTGTTTCGTTTCCCAGTAGCGCTTGCCTTCAGAGTACTGAGCAGCACCTCTACTCCGATACTTTGGTACGGCTAGCATTCTGTCGCATGTAGCGATAGCTGCACCACCAATATATGTACAACACCACTGTCTGCTGATTCCCAGATCTTCTGAGTGTAATGAATTGCCCAGCGTATATTGGCTGCTGTCACTCAGCCTATGGTAAGCGCAATAAAGAGGTTGGCAAGAATGGACAATGCAGTTTTCACATGTTCAGCCATGAGGCGCCACGAAGTGCGCTTTCTCTGGCTGTGGCATTCTTAGTCAAATTCTCCGGTCCTTGTCAAGTAGTGACGGAAAGACATATGTTTGTCCAACCCTCACATTGCGCCTCTTGGCCTCGGTCTTCTCATTCTCGGCTGTAGCGACGCAATTGTCGACCACAGTAGGTGCTTAACAAGCCACCGTCCTTACGCAACTGCCTCGATCTCCTCCGCTCCAGCGGACAAACAATTCTACCAAGTCCTTGCCTGTTCTGATTGAAATAGCCAGGTGATTCTTCCAAAGGCTGGAAGAAGCACAATGGTAATGCACAAATTGTTTCGGAGTGTGGTTGAGGAGGAAGTGTGCACAGCCTTTGTGGTCGTCCATGTTTGCGTGCTCCTCGGTAATGGTGCTACCGAAGATGATGGTGCAGTAGTGCGTTGCGGTTTGGTCCCAGTTTCTTTGGACCCGGTGTCCTCTTCTTTCTCCAGCCGAGCTTTGGGTATGCCCAGAGTGTTTGAGAACAACAACACACTGCATAGGCTTGGTCCTTTGGCTCTTCCGGTAATTATGCGAAGCCGCTTGTTGTTTAATCCTAGGTATGGCACCAGCTGGAGAGGTGCTGATCGGCGACATTGGCTCCATTACTTGGTACGGGTTGCGGTATCGTCCATCAGCGCGATCCTGGGTTGGAGTAGACTTGGATAATGTTCTTGCGATGGCTTTCTTCTCCCGCAGCTTCGGAACAGCTGCAAAGAACCTGACATCTAAGCCAGATGTAATAATGCAATTGCAAGTCCAGTGTCATGCACGTTCAGGATCGTCGGGTGAAGGTGCGTCACTTACGGATCGAACTGTCCCCAGACAGACCTTGTTATCTTCTCCTGCTGGCTCGAAGAGAGAGTAGATACAATATCAGGAAGCTCGGTGTCCTGACCAAAACTGATATCGAAGTGGATAGACGGATTCTTGTCGGCTGCAGACAGCGGTGTGAGTGCCGTCAATGATGCGAGAAGGCAGAGGCTCGTTGCTGCGAGGCCGAGTGTCGATTGACCTTGCAGAAGAAAGTGCTCGAGGTGGCTGCGAAGGTGGACCTCCTTGGCCTTGTGAAGCTACGATTGCACTGCTTTTGATGTGAGCCTAGCTTCTGCTTCAGAGAGCTTTTCCCCAAAGCGTTCATCCTTCGTGAGTGTCGTGCTGTAGTCGCCTTTTCGAGTGTGTGAGGTTTGCGAGAGCCAGAAGGCTGACAGTCTTAGCCCAGAGAAGGCGGTCGTCGATTGGAAAGCGAAGATGGGGGGACTTGGGGTCGTGGTGCACGTCCTGGAGCGTGCAAGAAGAGTGGCAGTTTCTACGGTTGCCGAGACGCGCGTGGGTGAGGAGGAACCTTTCCGTGGTGGTAATCTCAGAGAGAATGTATGCACAGCCGCGTAGTGCTGGACCGTCAACCATTGTGACCAAGTGCGAAACAGGTTCTCTTGTAGTGCGTGCCAGGCGGGTCCAGATCTCTCTCGAGAGATAGCTTTGACGGAAGGCTGAGATGGATTGGAGGTGTTACTTCCTGCGGGTCGTCGAAAGGCCAACATGGAATGCGTCAACAGCTGGCTGCTGGGTACTCCAAGATCCAACATTCTCCGTGGAAGTTGCTGTACCAGTCCTGTGTCGAAGTGCGATCAGTTGGGAGTTCCTAGGTGCGGATATGAGCGATACTCTGATCGGAATGCCGTGGAATAGACCATCTGCCGAGTGTGTCGGTCGAGCGGTTGCTGGACCTGATGAACTAGAGGCCTGAGAACCTCATGCCGGCTCTGAAATGCTGCGAGGATACTGGCTAGCTGATGCAACTGCAGACTCCCGCGTAGTTGGACAGCCGAAGGTATTAAGGCGCCAGTTATATCAGGTTCGACGTAATCATGGAATCACATGCAATCATGGGCAAAGGCCAGTTGAGAGCGCTCAGGACACTCTCTTGCGCGAAACAGATGAGTATAGAAGTCGCTCAAGAGCATGCATTCTTCCTGATAGATCAGAAAGCACAGAGTGATCCTCCATGCTCAAGGCGAGGTTGGCTCGCTTTTTAAGGAAAACTGTCAGTCGTATAATAGTGATTCAGGTCCACTAAAGTGTCCATCGGCCTAATCCTGGTGTCTAATATCAGCCCAAGTTCCTTGTGGAGAATAGCCAAGATCTAGTGGGTAACTCTGGACACCATGCTAGATTGGCTTGCTGATTCATTCTCCTGCTTTCTCAAAGTCAGAGTCTCTATTTCATTAAAATCTTGCCACAATGGTCAAAGAATGCCGAGCACACTCGCCCAGATTGTGAAGTCCTTAATAGTGGGTCGAGGTCAGCTCGTCAGGGAGCGAGGCTGTTCCACTTCCTGTTTTTTGAGGTTTTGCCACCTTGTTCACGCCTAAGCAGTACTCTGGTGCAGTCTCGAAGGATTGCGATGACTCCATGTCCATCTGACGCCGCTTGTGCTTTCCTGTAGACTTCTTCGAGAGGGACTGCAGGGCCTTCTTTCGCTGTTGGCCTTGGTTCCAGAATGCTTGGCCTCTGACTATCATCATCCTGGAGGACTTGTCTTGATGCTGGTCCCTGGTCACCAGAATGATTTGGCGTGCTGAATCTGCTAAGGATCTTTGTCGTCTTGTCTAATGCTGCTGCGATGCACTCTCGAAAGCGTTTCCTACATGCAAGATCCGGTAAATAGAGTGGAAGACTGCCACGTCGAAGTCCTCGGAGGATTGGCGAATACGACCCAGCGTACGTGCTAGCAGGGTGGTTGGCGTCGCTGTATCCCGATAAGTGAAGTTGAGTGGTGTTCCTGTTCGCCGAGTTTGCGGAGACGAATTTGCGGAGGCAAGTTTCCCCGGGTTCCGTGCGGCTTGGACAGCTTGGCGGCGGCAACAAAGCTTGGCTTCAGCATCTCCGGGCGCAATCTGCACAATCCCGTTCTTCCACCACAACAACAACATGCATTCAGAACCTCCTCGACAGAGCGCATAGCAGACACGCACGCACATGTCGTCGCCACCAGATCTACCGTCCGCCACTGCCAAACCTCGACAGCACAGCGCGCCGCCACTCCAAAAGCCTTTGCCGCCGTCACCGCCGCTCTCGTCGCATTCGTCGCGCACCGCCTCACCACCTCCAGCACCACGCGCATCATCTCCACGACGCTCCCGCTCGCCTCTGTCGGCGTACCATACGGTCTTGGGTGATTTGCATCTCCGCTACGCTGGTCTTAGCAGCAAGGAAGGTCCCAATCAAGCCTGGCAAGAATTCCGCCTGTCGCGCCCCGAGTTCCAGCGCCTATACCAGCAGCACCTCGACCCGGACTTGTCAAAGGGCCGGTCTGGGTTTGCGCATTGGTGCGCGCACAAGCTGCGATGGGACTACGATTCCGACCGGGAAATATTCGTTGTGCGAATGCCCGAGGCCATCCACGAGGTCTTGATTGAGCGCATTGCTCGCGCAATCCTGGATGGGAAAGAAGAACTGCAACGCACATGGGCGCATGAGGAGGGCGATGTGTCGGAAGATGACAGCAGACGGATGAAGACAGCTGCGGCTGCGGAGCTTCAAAAGGTGGACAACACGCGCAACACCACCTTCACCTTGCCTGGCGAGAGCGACGAGGAGGGGGATCAGAAGCGAAGTCCCGATGCTTCGTTCGCCCATGAAGACGCAAAGTATCCGTCATTAATACTCGAAGTGGCGTACTCACAGTCGGACAAGAGCTTGAAACGGCTTGCACGGGATTACATACACCTGTCGGATTGCAACATCGCGTGCGTGGTCGGCGTGCAGCTTGCATACAACGAGCCTGGAAAAGGGAACATACTCGATCCGGAGCGCGACCAGACCGCCAAGTTCAGCATGTGGCGAGCAGCGCTCGACGAAGAGAAGTATGGCTACTGCAAGCCTGTTCTCGAAGACGTCTGCTTCCGTAACGCCGATGGCAGCATTGTGTCTGAAGCTCCACCGCTGGAGCTTACCCTCTCTGACATTCTTCCGAACTCGATCCTGGATACGTCTGAATGTCTGGACGCCGCAGTGGTTGTGGTCACCGCGACGCAGCTTGGGGAGTTCTTGGAAGTGGCGGAGCGACATCATCGGAGTCGAAAGCAGACCTCACGCCGTGCTGGACTTCCGGGACAAAAAGGTACGAGGAAGCGGGTGCGCACTCCAGAGGAGGAGGAGCTTTCAGATTCTCGGGAAGCAAAGTATCAGCGGCAAGAAGATGCAGATGCAGCCTCGAGTCGTGAACAGGATGGTTCGTACTCTGGACGTGTAGGACAACGATCAATGGCTTTGCCTGTTTCGCGACGACGGTCGAGCCGAAGGGTGCAGGGAAGGGAGAGTTCGCGGTAACATAAGATGTCCGGATACTAAGGATATATATAGACTTTAGATATACGCTACCGCTACGATATGTTTGCGAGTATCTTTTATTTAGCTTTAGCTCTAAAGACTTCCGTCTCGTACTACTATACTATACTTTAGAGATAAGGATAGTAGCTAAGCTTATAGTATACTTAGTATCGCTAGCTTTCTAGTAATTCTATTAGCTATATAACTAGTTACTATTTTTCTAGCGCTTTTATTAGTTATATTTAGTTATATAATATATTTCTTTTTTCTATTTTCTAAGTTATTTTTATAAATATATAACTATTATTTTTATTATTCTATCTAGTATCTAATAGTATTCTATCTAGTATCTAATAGTATATTCTATAGTATATTTTTTTTTTATATACTAATAATTAATAGATTAACTTTAGTTATCTAGTTTAATTAGTAAAATAAAAATAATATTATTATAGCTTATTACTATATTAGTATTTTTAAAATAATTATAAATAATTTTCTAAGCTTCTAATTAATTAAATTTTTAGTTATATTTTATTTTTATATTTTTTATAATATAATATTTTTTATTTATTTATTATTTTTTTTATTTATATACTTATACTAGTCTTTTTCTAACTTACTTTTTTTATATAGCTAATAATAGAATATATATAATATAACTTTAAAATAAATATTAAATATATTTTTTTTATATATTTCTATTAATTATTTTATTTAATTTAAATACTATTTATAACTTTATTATTTAAATAACTATTTTTTTATATTACTATTTATAGTCTACTTACTAGTTATCTATAATAGAAATTACTAACTTATTAACTAGCTACTATATCTACTAAATATATATATTAAATTAAAAAAAAAAGTTATTTAAAAAATATAATAAACTATTTAGTAAATAAAACTAATAAAATAGAAATACTACTATATTATACTTTTAGATTAGAGTTAGCTAGCTATAGTATAGCTAGCTATTTATAACTTTCTAGCTTTTTAATTAATTTTAGAGTACTATCGAGTACTTCTAGGTTAGGGTTAGACGTAGCGCTAAATATAGTAACGCTATATAGCTCTTCTATTTAATACTTTATTAGCTATATACTTTAGTTATATACTACCTATATAATATAATACTTATACTTATCTAGCGTCTTAACTTAATACTTTTTTACTTCTTTACTAATATTTTCTTTTTCTTTTATACTTAACTATATTAGTTCTCTAGTATAAACTATAATAATAATTATTCTATTACCTATCTAGTATATATAGCTTATTAAGAAAGAAGATATATATATAGCTTACTTACTTTTATATATTATAACTATATATAGCTTTTCTATTTAATACTTTATTAGCTATATACCTTAGTTATATACTACTTATATAATATAATACTTATATTTATCTAGTATTCTAACTCGATATTCTCTTACTTCTATACTTTTTTTTTTATCTAATACTTCTACTATTAACTCTAATTTCTTATATACTTTATTTATTCTATATTCTCTATAATAATAAGCCTACTATATTCTAAATAACTCTAATAGCTATTAAAATTCTTCTTTTTTCTAATAGCTATTAGAATTATTTACTTCTCTATTTATTCTTTTTTAATTACTTTAAATATTAGATTATATATTAATAGTCTCTCTACTTATTTTATTAGTATATATATCGACTAAGTATATAGGTTAAGATAGCTAAGGCTCTTAGTAGCCTACTTTATTTAGAGTAAATTTTAATAAGTATTAGAGTAAATTTAATAATAGTAAAATATAATAACTTTAAGAAAATTTACTATAATTTTAACTAGTAAAAAAAAATACTTTAAAAATAATTCTTATAATAACTATATTATAGCTAGAGTCGCTAGGAGTATAGGATTAAGACTATTTCGAATTAAGTATATTTTAAAACTTTATATAGTAAAAAAAGTAACTCTTAGTATTACTTACTATCTCTTTATATTATATACTAATATATTATTAGATACTTTCTAACTACTTTTTAATTTCTTAAGACTTATACTATAAGTATAATATAGTAGTTAAGCTATTATACTACTTACTACTATAAGTAGAAAAAAGATTATTTATATTAAAATAGAGAAAGAAATATATAATATAAAAGTTAGGTAAATAAAGATCTAGAATATATAAGATAGATAAGTAAAATAAATATAGTAAGTAGTAAATACTATAGCGTCTAAGATAGATCTAAGTATAAGTATAGTAGTAAGAAGATAGCTCTTAGTCTACTATTCTATAATAGTACTAGTAGTAGAAGATAGCTATATAGTAGTAGCTACTATTACTACTACTCTAGTATCTACTCTAGTTTTTATATTAGTAGTAGTACTAGAGTAAACTACTATACTAGGCTAACGTAGTACTAAAAATTAGCCTATTTCTAACCTATACTAGTATTCTACTACTCTAGTTTTAGACTATAGTACTAGAGAAGACCTAGCTAGTCTAATACTACTACTCTCTAAACTAAATACTACTATAGCTATAGCGCTAACTAACTAACTAGCGCTTAGCGCTACTCTTAATACTTTTATACTTCTCTAAATTAAGCCTAGTTAGCTTACTTAGAATATCTAAGCTAAGGAAATAAAGAAAGCTAAAAATATAAAGTAGATAGAAGCTAAGCCTACTACTAAGATATTCTAGAAAAAAAAAGAGTAAGATATATATATAAATACTAGTAGCGTACCTAAGGCTAATACTATCTATAGTACTAATAATATAGAAAATATAGAATAGAAAAAAAATATAAATCTTTATTTTTTTTTCTATTATAGCTATTTCTATACTATAAGTTAGGAGTTACTATACCTAGTAACTATAGTACTATTACTACTACTATTACTACTATCTTCTCTACCTATAAATACTAACCTAGCGCTATATCTATATAATAAAGACTCTAACTATACTAACTCTAGTAGATTAGATAGTATTTTAGATAGTAATAGTAACTATACTAGCGATATATTATACTATAGTAGTATACTATATCCTAGCGACTATAACTCTAAAGACGTAGAATCTAATAAAGATAGAGTAGCTAAAGTATACTTCTAGCTTACTAAATACTATATAGTAGCGCTTAAGAGTATACTATACTTCTATAGCTATTACTATACTTAATATAATAAGTATAAGTAATTAGGTAGTTATAATATTTAAGTACTACCTTTTACTAGCGCTAATATAATCCTAAATATCCTATAGTATATTATAGTATAGAGTAAAGTACTATAGTATATATAAGAGTAGATAGAGTAGATAGACTAAAAGAATATTCTTACTAGGTATCTTTCTAACTAGAATAATAAGTAATAAGCTATACTTTTACTTACTAAGTTATACTATACTTTCTACTACTTACTATTCTATATCTTTTAGATCTATAATATAGATAGCTTTCTCTTATCTCTAATATTACTTACTATATATAAATATAGAATTAGTATTTACTACTTTATATAATTTACTAAAACTATTATAGTAGATTAGTATATATCTATTAGCTTATATAAGATTATTCTAGCTTTCTATAAATATATATATATTACTTAGAGAAATAATTATAGTAGCTTTAATACCTTTATATTTATTTCTAATATAGTTCTACTAGCTACTATTAGATATTAGAAATAAAATATCTAATAGCGCTACTAGCTAAATAAGAAAAAATAGTAGTACTTTATAGATTATTTTCTTATTCTAGCTCTTAATAATATCTATCTATAATATATTCTATAGTACTATCTATACTTCTTTTAAAAGATATTAGACTAGTTATAAGTAAAGTAGAAGTAAAATACTAGGCTAGAATCTAGAGTATTTACTAAGTACTTATATTCTTTACTAGTAGAAGTAGAAAGTAAGAATAGCTATATACTAGTACTACTTTATTAGCTCTAGGAAGCTATTAAATTCTATACTTTATAAGACTTAGATACTAGTTAGTATACTTTTAAACTAATAGCTATTAGCTATAACTCTAAAAATAAGATCTATACTTCTAGCTTTCTAGCGCTAAAGTCTACCTTTAATAAAACTATTAATTACTAATTTAACTATAAGTATATTAACTTATTAATTATATTTATCGACCTAGCTATAAAAGATATACTATATTAGCTAGGCGACTACGCTACTACTAAACTACTTATTACTATCTATTATACTTTCTATAACCTTACTATTACTTAAGTACTTAAGATAAAAGAGTAAGTATACTAGTAGTTTAGTATAGTAGAAGCTTTATCTATTTATAAAAGAATTATAGCTAAAATAATAGAAAATAGTATAAGTATCTATAAAAGTAGAATTATCTTTATCTAGATATATAATACTATAAAGGATATATTTACCTCTATTAACTAGGCTATATTACTACTTTTTAGTAACCTAGTACTCTAATTATTACTTTACTACTAATACTCTATTAATAAGGTCGCTACTATATAGGGTAGGGTTAGGGTTAGGGTTAGGGTTAGGGTTAGGG